>JALMGJ010000001.1:87992500-88347500 GCA_023362775.1 Charina bottae | reverse complement strand
CTGCATCTTTTGGGGTCCAACCTGATCACAATTTGATGTGAAATTTGAAACCAACAGACATGTACATTCCAACTCCTAAGTCAGGACATGAGTGAATGCCAAAGGAATTCACCCAAAGAGCCAAGCAACTCGGTGCAATGGCATTTTGGCCTTGTGATTCCTAGAGAGTTGAGGTTCAAAATCGAGATGGAGACAAAAAACAGACATATGCTCAAATACTTTGTTCTGAATATACTCAAATCATTGTTCTGAATTATAGCCCTTAGTTTTTTGCTATGGTGCATTTCCAATCCTAGAAAATCATGGTTAGTGGTTCCCTTGTACACATCTGCTCATTGCCTTCTTCAGAATATCTGGATACTGTATATAGATTGGGATTTTGGGCGCTAGCTTCAAGGTATGAAGAAATGGGAATTCTGTAAACAGGGATCAATCCAAGACAGTTCATCTGCCCTCTCCTGAAATAAAATAATTTTTCAAATTTTGAAAGCTCATGAGATTTTGCTAATCTCACTTGACACCTTATGAGATTTCAGGGTGAGAAGAGGATGAGGTGTCTAGGCCCTTCATACCAAAGTGAGCAAAGCATCAAGCTCTTGGATCTTGGTGTTCTAGACTGCATAATGTTTGCTTTTCAGGTTTAGGAGCTGGGACTCTTCCCTAGGCTGACCATACGTCCCGTTTTGAATGGGACAGTCCCGTTTTTTAAGCATTTTTTAACCGTCCCGTCATTTTCATAAAAATCTCAATTTTGTCCCATATTTTAAACCTGGCGGGAATGGTGCAGAAGGAGGATCCGAGCTGGAGCTGCCAATTGGAGGCAGCCCAGAAGAGGAAGCCCTCCCGCCTATCAGAGTGCAGCAAAGGAGGGCCGGGGTTCGGGGTTTGCAGGCGGGAGCCAATCATGAGGACTGCGGGGCAGGGTTTGCAGGTGGGAGCCAATCGCATGGACCAGGGGGCGGGGACCCGTCTTTTTCATGAATACGGAATATTTCCTGTCTCTGTTTCAAGGAAATATGGTCAGCCTACTCTTCCCCCTACCATGAGAAAGCAACAATGTTCTGATGGTACTCTCTTTTGAGCAACACGTAGATTACTGTACTGCAAATAGATTTGGTGGGATTTCCCTCCACTGAAGGCCTAGCAAACTTATAGAAACTTATTTTTACTCATTTTCTCTTTATTATTGTACTTTAAACTTGTTTCATCATGGCCACATTAAACATTATGAAAGTTACAAAGATGGCGTGTTTTGTGTTGATTTCAGACTCAGTTCAAACTGTAAAGTCAACAGTGTTCTACTCTGTAAAACAGTCTAGAAGAAAAGAGCACCATTCTGCTCTATAAATGTATCTATTTCAGGATACCTTTAATTCCCCAAGGAAGGAAGGAAGGAAGGAAGGAAGGAAGGAAGGAAGGAAGGAAGGAAGGAAGGAAGGAAGGAAGGAAGGAAGGAAGGAAGGAAGGAATAGGAATAATAATAATAATAATAATAATAAATGCCTCACAATTTTTGAAGTCAGCAGAAACATTTGGCAATTTATGAATACTTTAATGAAGTTTCAGTGAACGAAGCTGATGGCTAATGGGAAACAGGAGAAGTCGAAATCAAACATGGAATTTTCCAAGGTGACACATTATCACCTTTACTTTTTATACTATCAATGGTCCCACTGACAACAGTTTTGAACAAGCAAACTGTGGATATGAATTGACCAAAAAAGGAGTAAAAAATTCGTATTTACTCTATATGGCTGATTTAAAATTATTTGGAAAAGTGAAGCCTGAACTAGATTCCTTATTAAAAAGCACGAAATAATTCAGTAAAGATATTGGAATGCAATTTGGCATCAACAAGTGTGCAACCACAGCCATAAAGGCAGGCAAAATTGTTGAAGATGGTGGAATACAGCTTAACAATGAAGATTTGATAAAGGCAGTAGCACCGGAAGAAGGCTACAAATACTTGGGAGTTTTGGAAGCTTCCGATTTATTACAGAATCAAGTCAAAGAAAATACTTCTACCAAATATATCAAATGAGTTTGCAAAATTTTGAAATCAAAGCTAAATGGTGGAAACATAATTAAAGCAATGAATGCCTGGGCAGTCCCTGTTATTCGATATACAGCAGGAATAGTTGACTGGACCCAGATGGAACTTGACAACTTGGATTGGAAAACAAGAAAACTAATGACAATGCACCGTGCTTTACACCCAAAACGTGATATTGATGGGCTGTATCACAAGCCGGAGTTAAGATTGCCAGGAGAAATATCAACAACCTCAGATATGCAGACGATACCACCCTAATGGCAGAAAGTGAAGAGGAACTAAAGAGCCTCTTGATGAGGGTGAAAGGAGAGAGTGCAAAAGCTGGCTTGAAACTCAACATTAAAAAAACCCAGATCATGGCATCTGGTCCCATCACTTCCTGGCAAATAGAAGGGGAAGAAATGGAAGCAGTGACAGATTTTATTTTCTTGGGCTCCAAGATCACCGCAGACGGTGACTGCAGCCATGAAATTAAAAGACACTTGCTCCTTGGGAGGAAAGCTATGGCAAACCTAGACAGCATATTAAAAAGCAGAGACATCACCTTGCCGACAAAGGTCCGCATAGTTAAAGCTATGGTTTTCCCAGTAGTAATGTATGGCTGTGAGAGTTGGACCATAAGGAAGGCTGAGTGCCGAAGAATTGATGCTTTCGAACTGTGGTGCTGGAGAAGACTCTTAAGAGTCCCTTGGCCTGCAAGGAGGTCAAACCAGTCAATCCTAAAGGAAATCAACCCTGACTGCTCATTGGAAGGACAGATGCTGAAGCTGAAGCTCAAATACTTTGGCCACCTAATGTGAAGAGACGACTCACTGGAAAAGACTCTGATGTTGGGAAAGACTGAAGGCAAAAGGAGAAGGGGATGGCAGAGGATGAGATGGTTAGATAGCATCACCGATGTAATGAACATGAATTTGAGTAAACTCCGAGACAGTGGAGGACAGGAAGGCCTGGTGTGCTATGGTCCATGAGGTCACGAAGAGTCGGACACGACTAAACGACTGAACAACAACAACAAAAGGGGTAGAGGACTCCGATAGATGAAACAAACTGTGGAGGAAGAAAAGCATGGCCTGAATGACTACAATAAGAAAAGCCAAGAACCCTTGCTGAAGGAAGTCAATCAAGGAAAGCGCTTGAGAACAACGAAGGTGAAGGCTGAGTATAGAAAAGAAACAATTGAAAATCGATTTTTAAATTGGAAGAACAAGCCAATGCATGGTCAATACTTGAAGGATATAGAAGGAAAAGCTGATAAAAACCCCACATGAAGTTGGTTAAGATCAGGAGTGTTAAAGAAAGAAACTGAAGGCTTTTTTTTAGTGGCTCAAGAACAAGCTTTGCCAACTAATTCCATGCAGGCAAACATTCAACATGTAACAAACAACAGCAAATGTCGCCTTTGTAGTGAAAAGGATGAAACAATTGACCATTTGATCAGTGGCTGCAGCAAAATTTCACAAACTGACTACAAGCAGCATCATGACCGAGTTGCCAAAATTATTCATTGGAAACTTTGCTATACTGGGTGATGCTAGAATTGAGGAAAAACAATTGGAAAAAATTACAAAATACCAAGATTTGCATCTTGAAGTTGAACACCTATGGAAAAAGAAATCCATTGTTATACCAATTGTGACTGGAGCCCTCAGAGCAATAGCTAAAGGACTCCCTTGATATCTGGAAATATTGAATTTATCAGACCTGAACATCCTACTTTTATGAAAAACCACCCTGCTTGGAACTGCCTATATTCTTAGGCTCTACTTAATAATTCTTAGTTCCTTGGTTAGGACTTGAATTATTAAGTTTCCACCAGTCTTAGACTGTGAATCTAACTGTAGATTACCCACAAATAATAATAATAATAATAATAATAATAATAATAATAATAATAATAATAATTATTATTATTATTTTTCATCATATTTATGATATTTATTTATATATTTATACTTATTTATATTTTATTTATATTTATATTTATTTCTGCATATTTATTGACAAAATCACCATCAGTCAATTGCAAAAAGGCAGCTTTACTTGGAACAGCTTATATCCTGCGACTATATCTTTAATATTATTAAACAACATCTGCCTACCCCAAGTCCTTCGGAAGGACTTGATAGGTGGACAAAAATGCCAAAACCAGTCTAAACATCTGGCTGACGGTGTGAAAAAGATTCATCATCATCATCATCATCATCATCATCATCATCATCATCATCATCTTTATGGGAGGGATTCCTTTGAAATTGTTTACAGACCAGGACTTGTCAGTTATCTTATATACAAATGACAAAATAGCCATGGGATATGGTTGTTCTTGCTTTAACTTTAAAAAATACATCTTTGTGCCACTGTGTGGTGCTCCATAGCTTTCTGTCATTCTAAGAATTGAAAATGGAGCAGAAGTTTGCTTATAAACTGCTCAACCTCCATGTATTTTTTTAAAGTTAATTTTAATAATTTCTATTTTTCCTGTAGCAATCCCTTGTCAGATCACGAAAAAAGAAAGAAAGAAAAAGGCTACAATCACATTCAAAATACTTGGAAGTCATACCCTGCTTAAACACCATTTCAGGATTTCCACTGCCCGCAGTTGATGTTAAAAAAGCATGAGGAAAAACACAGAGTGTTGCTTTGATAACAATGGATCTATGCATCTACAAAAATAATACTTAATGGCTATTTCTCCCAAATTCTTAGATTTACAAATGATTTCCTGTAGTAGGTAACCATCATTAAAAGTTCTTCTTTCTCCTCACTATGAAGGGAGGCAGAGAAGGATCTGGACAGAGAATTAGACAGTGGTCTGAAAGGACTGCTGGCTGCTGGAAAAGGATGGTGGTGGTTGATGAGGGAAAAAGAGCAGATTCAGCTCTAGCTGAGAGATGGTTTTTAATCTATGGGGAGGGTAAAGCCTATAAGAATAATTACTGTAGAGGCAGTAGTTAGGCAGTCTTGTTTAATTATACATGCATATATACATGCATATCATCACTGGCGATCACTCGTAGCTGAGTAAGATTGTCTTCCAAAGGTAAAATTTTAACAGTGGATCCGTAAGTGGCTATAAAGGCCAATTCTGGATCCGCAAAACCTCCCACAATGAGAGAGGGGTCAAGGAATCCATTTATGCCAACTTGGAAAATCCTTCCTTGAATAGAGGTGGGGGCCTCAGGCACAATCTATCTCCCATCTATCTCCCGGCTTTGTCTTCTGTGCCTAGGAAGATTAAGACCATTTCACAAGCTCAACAGCAGCATGGTGATCTTAACGATTCTCCTTTAGATGGTAAAAGGACTTAAAAATACATCTCAATATAACCATGACCCCAGGTGTAAGGTCACACAGCTACATAGAAACATATTTAGGATTCCCTTACCAACTTTGCTCAGACTGAAGAAGCTCCTTGGATAAGGAGTGAAACGTTTCCACTGAGAAAATAGAAATCCAGTTGACATGATTCAAGCTACAGACAATTCCACCTGGATGACTGAGAACCTTCATAGACATACTCCCACAATGAGGGCATAGGTTTCCGGGTGGGAGACGGTCATGATGAGGGTTTGCCTGACGTGCCTTCCTTTTAGCTCTTTTCTCCCTTTCGCCCTGTACTTGTGCTTCTTCAAAGTCCATAGCGCCATTAATAAAGGCTGACCTCCAATTGAAACGCTCATGAGTTAGGGCTTCCCAATTCTCAGTGCTGATATTACATTTTTTTAAATTAGCTTTGAGAGTATCTTTGAATCTCTTTTGCTGTCCACCAATATTCCGTTTTCCATTCTTAAGTTGGGAGTAAAGTAGCTGCTTTGGAAGACGATGGTCAGGCATTCGAACAACATGACCGGTCCAGCAAAGTTGATGTTGGATGATCATTGTTTCAATGCTGGTGGTTTTCGCTTCTTCTAATATGCTAACATTAGTCCGCCTATCTTCCCAAGTAATTTGCAGAATTTTTCGGAGGCAGCGTTGATGGAATCTTTCAAGAAGTTGGAGGTGGCGTTTGTAGAGGGTCCATGTTTCACAGGCATACAGAAGGGTTGGTAGTACAATGGCTTTGTAAACAAGCATTTTGGTCTCCCTGTGAATGTCCCGATCCTCAAACACTCTACACTTCATTCGGGAGAAAGCTACACTCGCAGAGCTCAGGCGATGCTGAATTTCAGCGTCGATGTTGGCTTTTGTAGATAGATGGCTGCCGAGATAAGAAAAGTGGTCGACATTTTCTAGTGACACACCTTTAAGCTGGATTGATGGTGCTGCAGAGGGATTGGTTCGAACTTGCTGGTAAAGCACTTTGGTTTTTTTAATGTTAATCGAGAGGCCGAGCTTTTCATATGCTTCTGCAAAGATGTTTAGGATAGTTTGAAGATCTTCCTCGGAGTGTGCACAGACTACGTTATCATCAGCATATTGAAGTTCTATAACAGAAGTTGTAGTTACCTTATTTTTTGCTTTCAGCCTACTAAGATTAAAAAGCTTTCCATCTGTTCGATATATAATTTCTACACCAGTAGGAAGTTTCTCTTCAACAAGGTGTATAATCATAGCGATGAAGATAGCAAATAAGGTTGGAGCAATAACACATCCCTGTTTAACGCCGGATTCCACTTTAAATGGATCGCTTTGAGAGCCATTGTTATTCAGGATTGTTGCCATCATGTTGTCATGGAGTAGCCGCAAGATGTTCACAAATTTATCAGGGCATCCGATTTTCAGAAGGATGGTCCAGAGAGCAGTACGATTTACAGTATCAAAAGCTTTAGTCAGATCAATAAACGCCATGTACAGAGGGCGGTTTTGCTCCTTGCATTTTTCTTGAAGCTGTCGTGCAGTGAAGATCATATCCACTGTTCCCCTGGAAGGGCGGAAGCCATTTTGCGTTTCAGGGAGGATGTCTTCTGATACAGATAGGAGACGGTTTGCGATGATCTTTGCCAGGATTTTGCCTGCTGTGGCTAGAAGGGAGATGCCTCGATAGTTTACACAGTCTGTTCTATCACCCTTTTTAAAGAGAGTGATAATTATGGCATCCCTAAAGTCTGCTGGAATCTCCTCCCTCATCCAGATTTTTTCGATGAGCTTATGAAGTTGTTGTGTAAGTTCAGGCCCGCCTTCTTTAAAGACTTCAGCAGGAATCCCATCAGGTCCACTAGCTTTGTTATTTTTCATTTGTTTAGTGGCTTTACTGACTTCCTCCAAACTAGGGGGTACTGCAAGCTCATCTCTTATTTGTTTTTGCGAGATTTGCAAGAAGACTTCATCAGCCACAGTAGAGTGACGATTAAGGAGATTGTAGTAATGCTCTTTCCAGCGCAGTGCAATAGACTCTTTGTCCTTTAGAAGTTTAGCACCATCTACTGAGCGTAAGGGATTTGTACCATGGTTTGTTGGTCCATAGATGGCCTTTATGGCATTAAAAAAGCCCCATGCATCATGAGCATCTGCAAAATGTTGGGTTTCTTGGGCTTTTTTTATCCACCATATGTTCTTAGGTTCTCTAGTTCTTCTTTGGACTTCTGCCTTTGCACTGGTGTAGATTTTTTTCTTAACGGCACAGTTAATATCTTTTTGCCATATCCGGAAGGCTTTCCTTTTCTTGTCAATAATATGTTCAATCTCACTATCGTTCTCATCAAACCAGTCCTGATGTCTCTTATCATTGGCGATCACTCGTAGCCGAGTAAGATTGTCTTCCAAAGGTAAAATTTTAACGGTGAGTCCGTAAGTGGCTATAAAGGCCAATTCTGGATCCGCACAACCTCCCACAATGAGGGCATAGGTTTCCGGGTGGGAGACGGTCATGATGAGGGTTTGCCTGACGTGCCTTCCTTTTAGCTCTCTTCTCCTTTTCGCCCTGTACTCGTGCTTCTTCAAAGTCCATAGCGCCATTAATAAAGGCTGTCCTCCAATTGAAACGCTCATGGGTTAGGGCTTCCCAGTTCTCAATGCTGATATTACATTTTTTTAAATTAGCTTTGAGAGTATCTTTGAATCTCTTTTGCTGTCCACCAATATTCCGTTTTCCATTCTTAAGTTGGGAGTAAAGTAGCTGCTTTGGAAGACGATGGTCAGGCATTCGTACAACATGACCGGTCCAGCGAAGTTGATGTTGGATGATCATTGTTTCAATGCTGGTGGTTTTCGCTTCTTCTAATACGCTAACATTAGTCCGCCTATCTTCCCAAGTAATTTGCAGAATTTTTCGGAGGCAGCTTTGATGGAATCTTTCAAGAAGTTGGAGGTGGTGTTTGTAGAGGGTCCATGTTTCACAGGCATACAGAAGGGTTGGTAGTACAATGGCTTTGTAAACAAGCATTTTGGTCTCCCTGCGAATGTCCCGATCCTCAAACACTCTACGCTTCATTCGGGAGAAAGCTACACTCGCAGAGCTCAGGCGATGCTGAATTTCAGCGTCGATGTCGGCTTTTGTTGATAGATGGCTGCCGAGATAAGAAAAGTGGTCGACATTTTCTAGTGACACACCTTTAAGCTGGATTGATGGCGCTGCAGAGGGATTGGTTCGAACTTGCTGGTAAAGCACTTTGGTTTTTTTAATGTTAATCGAGAGGCCGAGTTTTTCATATGCTTCTGCAAAGATGTTTAGGATAGTTTGAAGATCTTCCTCGGAGTGTGCACAGACTACGTTATCATCAGCATATTGAAGTTCTATAACAGAAGTTGCAGTTACCTTATTTTTTGCTTTCAGCCTACTAAGATTAAAAAGCTTTCCATCTGTTCGATATATAATTTCTACACCTGTAGGAAGTTTCTCTTCAACAAGGTGCATAATCATAGCGATGAAGATAGCGAATAAGGTTGGAGCAATAACACATCCCTGTTTAACGCCGGATTCCACTTTAAATGGATCGCTTTGAGAGCCATTGTTATTCAGGATTGTTGCCATCATGTCGTCATGGAGTAACCGCAAGATGTTCACAAATTTATCAGGGCATCCGATTTTCAGAAGGATGGTCCAGAGAGCAGTACGATTTACAGTATCAAAAGCTTTAGTCAGATCAATAAACGCCATGTACAGAGGGCGGTTTTGCTCCTTGCATTTTTCTTGAAGCTGTCGTGCAGTGAAGATCATATCCACTGTTCCTCTGGAAGGGCGGAAGCCATTTTGCGTTTCAGGGAGGATGTCTTCTGATACAGATAGGAGACGGTTTGCGATGATCTTTGCCAGGATTTTGCCTGCTGTGGCTAGAAGGGAGATGCCTCGGTAGTTTCCACAGTCTGTTCTATCACCCTTTTTAAAGAGAGTGATAATTATGGCATCCCTAAAGTCTGCTGGAATCTCCTCCCTCATCCAGATTTTTTCGATGAGCTTATGAAGTTGTTGTGTAAGTTCAGGCCCGCCTTCTTTAAAGACTTCAGCAGGAATCCCATCAGGTCCACTAGCTTTGTTATTTTTCATTTGTTTAGTGGCTTTACTGACTTCCTCCAAACTAGGGGGTACTGCAAGCTCATTTCTTATTTGTTTTTGCGGGATTTGCAAGAAGACTTCGTCAGCCACAGTAGAGTGACGATTAAGGAGATTGCAGTAATGCTCTTTCCAGCGCAGTGCAATAGACTCTTTGTCCTTTAGAAGTTTAGCACCATCTACTGAGCGTAAGGGATTTGTACCATGGTTTGTTGGTCCATAGATGGCCTTTATGGCATTAAAAAAGCCCCGTGCATCATGAGCATCTGCAAAATGTTGGGTTTCTTGGGCTTTTTTTATCCACCATATGTTCTTAAGTTCTCTAGTTCTTCTTTGGACTTCTGCCTTTGCACTGGCGTAGATTTTTTTCTTAACGGCACAGTTAATATCTTTTTGCCATATCTGGAAGGCTTTCCTTTTCTTGTCAATAATATGTTCAATCTCACTATCGTTCTCATCAAACCAGTCCTGATGTCTCTTAGTCTGGTATCCGATAGTTTGTTCACAGGCTGAAATGATAGAAGTCTTCAATTTAATCCAGTGTTCCTCAACATTTTCAGGAAGTTCCATAGGCAGATGTTCCTTGAGAGTTGATTGAAAGCAAGCTCGTTTAATAGGATCTTGAAGGGCCAGTGTATTCATTTTACGCCTTGGTTTTCTTCCTTGGAGCCTACGATGAGGGACAATCTTTATGGCCATCGTGGATCGAATTAATCGATGGTCTGTCCAGCAGTCATCGGCGCTCGTCATGGCTCTGGTGAGAAGTACATCACGGCGATCTCTAGCACGGACAATTACATAATCTAAAAGATGCCAGTGCTTCGACCGTGGGTGCTTCCATGATGTTTTAAATTAATTTTTCTGGCGAAAGAGTGTGTTAGTAATGACAAGGTTATGCTCTGCACATTTAGTCAGAAGTAAGATTCCATTCGTGTTGCTGTTGTCAACTCCTTCTTTCCCAATGATCCCTGGCCACAAATCAAAATCACGCCCAACTCTTGCATTGAAATCGCCCAGGAGGATAATTTTATCCTCCTTTGGTATCTCTGATAAGATGGTGTCCAGCTGGGTATAAAATTTTTCCTTGATATCCTCATCTGCATCTAGTGTTGGTGCGTAAGCACTTATGATAGTTGCCTGTTGGTTTTTGGTGAGTTTTATTCGCAGAGTTGAGAGTCGTTCGTTAATCCCAGTGGGAACTTCTGACAAGAGCTTCACAATGTCGTTTTTGATAGCAAAGCCTACCCCATGTATTCGTCGTTCTTGTTCAGACAGTCCTTTCCAAAAGAAGGTATAACCTCCTTTTTCTTCCTTCAACTGTCCTTCTCCTGCTCTTCGAGTTTCTTGGAGTGCTGCTATATCAATATTAAAACGTCTCAGCTCCCTTGCAATAATGGCAGTCCTACGTTCAGGTCGTTCACTATCCATATTGTCTTGCAGTGTCCGTATATTCCATGTTCCAAAATTCATGTGTTTTTTACGACCGCTAGATGGTGACCCCACTGGTCGCGGTAATCCAGTCAGGGAGAAAATGAGGCAGACTATGTTTAGGGCACCTTTTCTAGCCCCCTCCCCATATGGGGTGAGCAGAGTGGATCCTAAATAGGGCTGCTCAGTCGTGGATACAGCTGCCGAACTACTCAACTGCCTCGATCCTTGTGTGGAGATCGGTGCACAACGATCAGCACACAACCTTCACAGAAAAAGGCTCTAATCCAATGGCATGGATACCATGACGATTGGTGACCTTTTGTCTGCTGCAGCCTT
This sequence comes from Charina bottae, assembly GCA_023362775.1. Lineage (NCBI taxonomy): Eukaryota > Metazoa > Chordata > Lepidosauria > Squamata > Charinaidae > Charina > Charina bottae. The sequence continues at coordinate 88,336,248 of JALMGJ010000001.1, read as the reverse complement.
CATCCGCCTTCGCAGCCGTTGTAACAATACACCTTGTTATCTTCCGCCTGTTCTGCCGTTGAGGACTTTCTTGGATCGTTCTTTGTCTGGTTCCTCCCCCTGGACCTTACCGCCATGGGTGACCCTGCCAGGAGTACATGACTCCCGACGGCTTTGCTCACAGGGTTCATTGGGAACACACAAGCCCACTCACCACAACAAGGTGACGATCCAGCGAGTGAGTGATGTCTCTTAGTTTGGTATCCGATAGCTTGTTCACAGGCTGAAATAATAGAAGTCTTCAATTTAACCCAGTGTTCCTCAACATTTTCAGGAAGTTCCATAGGCAGATGTTCCTTGAGAGTTGATTGAAAGCAAGCTCGTTTAATAGAATCTTGAAGGGCCAGTGTATTCATTTTACGCCTTGGTTTTCTTCCTTGGAGCCTACAATGAGGGACAATCTTTATGGCCATTGTGGATCGAATTAATCGATGGTCTGTCCAGCAGTCATCGGCACTCGTCATGGCTCTGGTGAGAAGAACATCACGGCAATCTCTAGCACGGACAATTACATAATCTAAAAGATGCCAGTGCTTCGACCGTGGGTGCTTCCAAGATGTTTTAAATTTATTTTTCTGGCGAAAGAGTGTGTTAGTAATGACAAGGTTATGCTCTGCACATTTAGTCAGAAGTAAGATTCCATTCATGTTGCTGTTGTCAACTCCTTCTTTCCCAATGATCCCTGGCCACAAATCAAGGTCACGCCCAACTCTTGCATTGAAATCGCCCAGGAGGATAATTTTATCCTCCTTTGGTATCTCTGATAAGATGGTGTCCAGCTGGGTATAAAGTTTTTCCTTGATATCCTCATCTGCATCTAGTGTTGGTGCGTAAGCACTTAGGACAGTTGCCTGTTGGTTTTTGGCGAGTTTTATTCGCAGAGTTGAGAGTCGTTCATTAATCCCAGTGGGAACTTCTGACAAGAGCTTCACAAGGTCGTTTTTGATAGCAAAGCCTACCCCATGTATTCGTCGTTCTTGTTCAGGCAGTCCTTTCCAAAAGAAGGTATAACCTCCTTTTTCTTCCTTCAACTGTCCTTCTCCTGCTCTTCGAGTTTCTTGGAGTGCTGCTATATCAATATTAAAACGTCTCAGCTCCCTTGCAATAATGGCAGTCCTACGTTCAGGTCGTTCACTATCCATATTGTCTTGCAGTGTCCGTATATTCCATGTTCCAAAATTCATATGTTTTTTATGACCGCTAGATGGTGACCCCACTGGTCGCGGTAATCCAGTCAGGGAGAAAATGAGGCAGACTATGTTTAGGGCACCTTTTCTAGCCCCCTCCCCATATGGGGTGAGCAGAGTGGATCCTAAATAGGGCTGCTCAGTCGTGGATACAGCTGCCAAACTACTCAACTGCCTCGATCCTTGAGTCAGGGTGACTGAATCCGTATCCACTGCCCATGTGCTGATCCATGACTAGGAGCTTCCGGATTTCACAGTCCTGCCCCCGTTGCCATTTGTCAATCGCCATGGGACTTTTGGTTGTTTTGGGTTTGGTGTGGTTGGAAGACGCCTGTGCGTGAATTTGTTTTATGTGTGGAGATCGGTGCACAACGATCAGCACACAACCTTCACAGAAAAAGGCTCTAATCCAATGGCATGGATACCATGATGATTGGTGACCTTTTGTCTGCTGCAGCCTTCATCCGCCTTCGCAGCCGTTGTAACAATACACCTTGTTATCTTCCACCTGTTCTGCCATTGAGGACTTTCTTGGATCGTTCTTTGTCTGGTTCCTCCCCCTGGACCTTACCGCCATGGGTGACCCTACCAGGAGTACATGACTCCCGACGGCTTCGCTCACAGGGTTCATTGAGAACACACAAGCCCACTCACCACAACAAGGTGACGATCCAGCGAGTGAGACATGCATATATACACTCATACATAACCATCATGTTATTCTATTTTGAGGTAAGCAACCTTGTGCAAAGTGTAGAAAAGGAATAATAAATAGTAAGCTAAAGAAATTTAAGACATTTGATAAGAAAAGGAAATATGGCTAAGTCTACACAAGAACATTAACTATACTTCTCCATACCTTGTAAACTGTCTTTGTCTCCACGATGCCCATGTGGCCCTTCACCCATTGCCTTGTTCTTTAAACTTCTTGCTAGATCTTGTCAGCTCTACTCATCCATGACTTTCTCAGTCTTCCCCATCTTCTTGATCTATTCACTCTTCATATATTTTCTTTGTGATTTCATCCTCATTCATTCTCTCTACCAAACCGCATCAATGTATTTCATTTGCACCAGTCACCCTCTTTTTTGTATTTAATCTACAATTAATTCAACACCCATTCATTCTCAAACTCACCTCTTCTTGTTTTATCACACTCACTTTTTAAGTACCCCACAGCATGCAGTTTCTCCTGAGATATCCAGTTCTCAATTCAGGTAGTCCTCACTTAATGATTGCCCTGTTTAGTGACCATTCAAAGTTATGACGGCACTGAAAAAGTAATGTTATGACTGGTCCTCATAGTTATGACCGTCACAACATCCCCACGGTCATGAGATCGATATTCGGGCACTTTGCAACCGGCAGGCACTTAGACTGTCACAGCGTCCTGCAGTCACATGATCGCCATTTACACACTTCACAGCCAGCTTCCAACAACTAGAGTCAATGGAGAAGCCAGCAGTGAAATCACAAGTTGTGGTCTCACTTAATGACTATGTCACTTAGCGACAGAGTTGCTGGTCCCAATTGTGGTCATTAAGCGAGGACTACCTGTAATTTCACATAATAAAATGGGCAGAAGCACACTCTTAATCATTCCAGCTTCATTCAACATTCAGGTCCTCGCATCAAATCATATACAGTGCTACCCACTATCTTTCACCATCTAAATTTCTCCATCTATTTTCCCAACTTTAGTAAACATTCTAGCAAGTTACACCAACTTATCTACTTGCTGTAGGGTGGCTTTTTTTTTTTTACCATTTATGCCATTTGTCATTCTTCACTCCATTTTCAGATGCTACCTTTGCCTTTGTTACATTAACTTTCAGATCCATATTCCCCATTGCATCATACAAATGAACATTATATACGTACCAATCATTTGGGTTATTAGCCAACAACAAGATTTCATATGCATATAAAAGTACATGTGCATTCACATCTCCAGCCATAACAAGTATTCCTTACATATTTGTCCAACATTGCATTAATAATTAAAGGGACTTCATATATCCAAGTCAACTCCCTGCTCAGTATTGAATCACTTACAATGCATTACATTTATTTTCATGCATGCTTTGCTTCCATCATATATTGCTCTTATCTCATTCAGCAACCAAGTTCAGTTCCACATTTGCGCAAGACATTCCATAATTCAATCCTATTCATTTTATCATAAGCTGTTTCTAACTCAGCAAGTGCACAATAAAGTGAAATATGCAATTATCACCAACCTTACATTGCAACAGCCTATTGTCATGTGCACCAACAACAACCTAGACCAGGGGTCGGCAAACTTTTTATGCCGGGAGCCATTTTGACATGCTCGTGCACATTTTGAAATGCTCGAGAGCCAGGGGGCGGGGTTTGCGGGCGGGGGCCAATCGCGTGGAAGGGGGTGGGGTTTGCGGGCAGGAGCCAATCAGGTGGCTTATTGGGGTGGGTGGAAGGGCGAATCTGGATTTTGGGAGGGTCGGGGGAGAACGGGACCTGCCTGGCCTCTCAAGGCGGGGAGGCGAAGTGGGCTGTGCGGCTCGTTGCGGAGGGCTGTGCTTCCCGGGACCCTTGCTAACAGGTCGGGCGAAGAGGTGCAGTCCTGCGCCCGGTGTCCTGGGTCCAAGCCCCCTTAGTGCAGCGGGACGGGCTTCCCAGGAGACCTCGGGGCTGGCGAAGGCGGAGCAGCCCCGCGGATGGGAGCTGGGCCAATCGTGTGGAAGGGTCGGGGGGCTCATGGAGGGAGGGGGCGCAGCCAGCGGCTCCGCGAACCCAGCCCGGCTGCCCCACTGGGTGTGGCGGAGAAAGAGCTGCCACCTTCCGGCCAGCAGGACGGGCGCGGGAGAGCGGAAGGCTGCGCCCTCTCCACCGGGCGGGACCCGCGCCTCCTTCCCCGCCGGCGCCCGAGCGCAGACACAAGCCGGGACCCCACGCGGAAGATGCCGCGCGCCGCCAGCGCCTGACGTCAAGGCAGCTGTGCTTCCGCGCCCAGCGGGCGGGCGAGGCAGGGAGAGAAGGGGAGACGGAGGGGCTCCCTCTCCGGCCTCTGCGCCCCTTCAGGCCCGTCTCTCCGAGCGCACTGAGCGAGGCCCGGCGCGGCAGGGAGGTGCTGCTGGCCCGGGACGCGGCGCTGTCGAAGGCGGTGCAGGAGCGGTTGCAGGGGCTACTGCGGCTGGAGATGGCACTGCTCCGCGGCTTGGCGTGGTGGCGGGAGAAAGCGTGGAGTCAGGGTCCGGCGCGGAAGCAAGGCAGGGCTCCGGGGCGGTAGCAAGGCGAGGCCTGGAAACAGGAGCCGGCGCGGAATCTAGAGGCTTCTGTGCGGGTTGTCTCAGGCAATGGAGGTAAGTCTTTTTTTCGCGCCTCTGGGAAGCAGGGCCAATCGGGCTTCGCCTTGTTCAGCCCGCCTCTCTGCTCCCCTTTGGCGCTCGCTGATTGGTGGAGGCGTCCTTCCTTCTGAGCCTCCACCAATCAGCGTCTCTGTTTCTTCCCCAGGGTTCGCGCTGCTTCTGGAGACCGGCTTTCTGGATGTCGGGCGGCAGACAGACAGAGAGAGCCAGAGCCGAGGGGCCAAAGAGCCAGATCTGGCTCAAGAGCTGCCATTTCCGACCCTTGACCTAGACGACACCAATTCATATGGTGTGACATACATTTTAGACCCTTGGTTCATAACTTTTTTCTCATTGCATTGTATTCTAATGTAGTACATTTTGCCTTGATGTTTTTGCCATTGAAATCAATTAAACCTTCTCTAGAAATGTTATCTGGAAGAACATGCAGCATCCCAGGTAGGCTTAGGTGCACCAAGGAGCTGCACTGAGTGCCAGTTAGCTACTACAGGGCTTTCCAAAGTGCCGCTGTTGGTGACACATGAGCGGCGGCGGCAGTGTGGCGGTGGCGTGCGCAGCAGTGTGCACGTGCACGGCGGCAGCGTGGGGGTGTGTGCGGCGGTGTGCGCGTGAATGGTGGTGGCGGCTGCCGCCATGCGCGCACGCGCCGCCGCTTCCAGGTGTGGCGACACACTTTTGTGTTGCGACACACAGTTTGGAAAGCTCTGAGCTACTAGGTGCAATTCAAACTACTTCTCATCACCTCACATATATCAGGACCTGGATATATCCATGGCTACCTTCCCTGGGTTGAATCTGCCCATTTAGTAAGATCTGGGAGAGAGTGTCCTGTTCCAACTAAGACTGACATGGAAGCGTTACTGAAACTAACTTTATTTACACAGATACACACTTGGCCCAGTTTATACAGTCTTCTTCTTCTTCAGGCTGGATCGCAACGAGACCGGTTGGTCCTTTGGGCCTGACAGGAAGAACCAGAGGGGTTGCAGACTCTATGGTCGCTTCGGAGGTGGCAGTCAAGGTAACAGTGGGCGAGGGGTTAGCTTGGCTTGTGGGACTTGAAGTAGACCGGGGCCCAACAAAAGCAGCCCACTGATTACCAGTGCCGGCTTGAACCCACCGAGGATCTTGGCTGGTTGGTATATGGGTAGACCGGGGCCCAACAAAAGCAGCCCACTGCTGACCGGCGTCGGTCATCTCAGGTTCAGGTATCAGCGGAGAATCTGTGGCTCGGGCAGTCGGGGAGGGAGCAGGCAAGGCAGCTGCGCTTATCCCGGTAGAGGCTTCTTCCGTAGGAAACCAGGAGCGCTCCAAACGATGTCCGGGATCCGTGGGCTCGCCGGACGAAGGCGCGGCGGCAAGAGGCGACTCGGCGCTCGGCGACGACAGGTAGGTGGAACCTTCTTTGAGTTCGGGTTTCTCAGCGGCTATCGGGCTGGTCGCTGGAAGGCTAAGTTCGGCTTGGTTAGTCAGCGTGGTGGAAGGAGCAGTCACAGGCAAGGGTCCATGTCGCGTGTCGGATCGGTTGTCTCCGGCAACTGAGGTAAGTCACGCCGGCCTTTTATTCCGATTTTCGCGCCTTCGGAGAGTAGGGGCCAATCGTTGCTTGGCCTGCCTTTCTGCTCTCCTTTGGTGTGCGCTGATTGGTGGAGGTGTCTTTCCTTCCGAGCCTCTGCCAATCAGCGTTTCCAGGTCTCCAGTCGGTTTCGCGCCAAGCCTGCTGCCTCCTGTGATTGGCTCTTCCTCCGACACGAAGTCTGGCATGTCGGCCGGCAGCCAGGTAAGCGGTGGAAACCTCACAGAGAGGGTCTATGAAGGTTCTCAGTCATCCAGGTGGAATTGTCTGTAGCTTGAATCATGTCAACTGGATTTCTATTTTCTCAGTGGAAACGTTTCGCTCCTTATCCAAGGAGCTTCTTCAGTCTGAGCAAAGTTGGTAAGAGAATCCCTTACCAACTTTGCTCAGACTGAAGAATCTCCTTGGATAAGGAGCGAAACGTTTCCACTGAGAAAATAGAAATCCAGTTGACATGATTCAAGCTACAGACTCACAGAGAGGGCTTTCTGAGGACTCAACACCAAGAGAATGCCATCTTCAGTCTTCTTAGTGATGCCCCTCCCTTGGACCAGCTCACCTCCAGATATCTGGGCCTCCCCTCCTTACAACATGGCTCTTCAGAAAGGTATCTGGGAACATGTAAGATCAATCCCCAAATGGTGATATATTGAATTGATGGATTATAATTGTATTAATTCTTTAAAATTGTACATTAATATGGTAAGCTGCTAAAAATTTTGGAAATGTAACAGCATATAAATTTTAGAATGAAGAAATACATAAACAAACCTAGTTAACAGAAATGTATGGTGAATACCAGAATAGTGAAAATTATATTTTAATGTATTATTTTTACTGCCTTGACTTTTGAATTAAAAAACAACAACAGTTCATCTAATAACTTTTAACACTGAACCTTACTTTGGATGGGAATTTGCTATGTGTGAGGCCTAGTGTAACTGTCCCATTGTTTCTCCCCACCCCCACCCCCCAAAAAAACCCAAGTCATGTCCTTTGGAAAATAACCTTTGGTGATATCAAACATAGACTTACGGGAAAAGTAGCATGAAACATGAAAGAAGCAGTTTGACAATAATCTATAGATGAAGCTGCAAAAGTTCAAAACAGAAAGGGCAATGGTTAATTAGATATTTGGGCAAGGTGGAATAAGGATAGCATTAGTAATTAGTCAGAAATGAATACAGAGAGTTCTGCCTCCATATTGATACAAAATGATTCAAGGTCAGACTTTTCCAAGTACCTGGGTGCCCCTTCAAATGTGTAATGGGAAGAAGGAATAACCTTGAGGAACAGGAGGAAGAGCCACAACCAAGGCAGTGGTCAGATAAAAGAAATCCAGGGCAGAAAGTCCAGGGCAGAAACGTAATTTGAGAAAGCATCTGAGGCATTACCCTCCCTGGTTCTCATGAAGATAAAGGGAGGGAGTGGGGACGTCCATTCAGACTTTTAAGGTTCTGTTACCGTAACCTTATAATAAAAGTTGTAATAGTTTGTGTGTCTTTGGTTTCCAAGTTCGGTCTACCTTGGAGGGCTGACAAAAGTGTTGAACCCATGAGTGCATTACTCTTAAATTCCTACAGAGATCTGGAAATTGGGTAAGCAAAAATAGGAGCATTAAATGCTGTGGAAAAGCTGGGTAGAGAGTTGGTGAAAAGAATTTTTTTTTTGGATTTTTTTTGTAACAGAGAATGGTGTCCAAATGAATAACATATAACCCAAACTGCCACCTGGCTAGCTGTGGTTTGAGGTCAGGTTCATTGTAATTGTGCTTATTTGTTGCTATCTTTAATTGCTGTTTTATCTGCTTTAGTTCATAGTGTAAGGATGTATTGTTCAAGCCCCAGTTTAATGCCCCTTGGCTTCAACAAGACCTGTGTATATTACACTGAAGAGCAAACAAGGAATTGTTGGTTTAAAATGAGATGGGGGGGCCGCTGTAAAGGAGTATGGACTGATGTGGAGCACAGCAGTAGCTTTTTTCTTTTTTTACTTCTGATTAGGGGATCTTCTGCCTGGCAGCATTAAAATGCTATCCTCTGGTACAGGAGCAAGCAGGAAGGTATGGTGGCATAACATGTGCTGCCCACCCTTCTGACCCCTCTTCTGCCTTGGGAGGGAGTCAGAATAGGGGTTTTGTCCTCATTAGAAGCATCAGGGGAGAGAGATGCATGGTGGGGAATGGATGGTTTGGTGCCAGTTATCAGCAGCAGAAGGCCCATAGGTGATGGCTCCTTCAGATTGGAGAACTGGCAGCAAAAGAACCATTCTCCCCTGCTGGTCTTCTGCTAAGAAAAGGGTGGAGGAGAAAATGGGAAAAGCACGTTTTTACACTAGCATATTATCATGCCTATTCCTGCACTGGAGAGTAGCATGTTAATGTGACTTTGCAGATCACCCATCTGATTGTTTTCACTCATCCAACCTTTGCTGTACCAAAGTCACAGTAATGCGGACAGGTTTTCTATCACATCGACAATGGCTAGGTAAAGCTATGAAGACTGTTTCAATCTGATTGCAAGGAGTGCTCCTTCCCCTTTCTTTCTGAGAATTCGGAATAGGGAGGGGTAATGGATTATTGATACATCTTCCTAAAACATGGGGCTACCCTTGAAGAGTATCCAGAAGCTACAGCTGGTTCAGAATGCGGCCGCGCGAGCAGTCTTGGGTGCCTCAAGGATGGCACATGTAACACTCTTGCTGCAGGAGCTGCATTGGGTTCCAGTTTGCTTCTGGGTCCAATTCAAGGTGTTGGTTATCACCTTTAAAGCCCTACATGGCATGGGTCCAGGTTACCTGAGGGACCGTCTCATCCCCATTACATCAACCTGACTCACCTGGTCAGGCAGAGAGGGCATGTTACGGACCCCGTCTATGAGAGACTGTCGATTGGCGGGGCCCAGGAAGAGAGCCTTCTCTGCCATGGCCCCCGCCCTGTGGAACACTCTTCCCCCAGAGGTGGGGCAGGCCCCCACTCTCCTGGCCTTCTGGAAAGGGGTGAAGACCTGGCTCTGCCACCTTGCTTGGGGCGGGAGGAGGGATAATCAACCCTGGGAGTGGTTAGTGCCTTGAAGACACCCCTTTGAATTACATGAATCTAATTAAGAACTTTTTAACATCCCCATCTTGGATTTTATATTTATATTTATATTGTTATTTAAGATTACTGTTTTTACTGTATTTTAAACTGCATTTTAGTCTTACTGTAAACCGCCCAGAGTCATGCTCAAGTGTGATGGGTGGCGACGAAATCTGAAATCAATCTATCTATCTATCATCTATCTATCATCTATCTATCTATCTATCTATCTATCTATCTATCTATCTATCTATCTTTGGGGAAGAGCTTTGTAAGGCAGAAATGAGACATATATAACTGTTTTTTTAAATAATTTTTTTATTAAGAATTTTTTCAAGCAGCAAAAGACAAATCTAAAAGAAAAAATAGAAGAAAGAATAAGAAAGAAAGAAAAGAAAAGAAAAAAGTGCAGAAAGCAAGCAATAAAAGAAAGATAGGAAAAAGAAAAGTAGGCTGGGTGACCTTGGGCCAGTCACTCTCTCTCAGCCCAACTCACCTCACAGGGTTGTTGTGGGGAAAATAGGAGGAGGAAGGATTATTAGGTATGTTCCCCACCTTGGGTTATTTGTAAAAATAATAAAGGCAGGATAAAACTTAAATAAATAAAATAAGAAAAGTAACTAAAGAAACAAAAATCCGAAAAATAAATGACTTCCAACCTTCTTTGCAACAGAAATCTACAAACTCATTATCCAACCTCCCTATTACAAAAATCCCTTCAGCCCCTTGTTTAATTCTTTTTCAATCTCAAATCCATAAATCAGAGACATGTATAACTGTTAATGAGACAGCCTGTTGGTAGTAGAACAACCTTGCAGAAGAGCCTTTTCTGGTGTTATCTTGATGGTCTTTCCAGTTTTAAGTGAAGACTTCTATAATCATCCAGGAGTTTCAAATATCAAAAACCCTAAATTTCTCAGCTTAAAATTTGTGTCTTAATTTGTGTTTCAGGGCTTAATTGTGTGGTTGGTTGGTTGGTTGGGGGGTTATATTTTATTGTTGGGGTATGTGTGTGTGTGTGTGCATGTGTGTGTGAACTGGCAAGCTATATAAATATATTGAAGAGCATCTTAAACACCTAAAAATGTATGGATTATTGTGGCATACTTTTTGGCATATCTTTACTACTTTATGCCATAGTCAATAAGGTCCTTTAGTCTTTTGCTCCAATAAACTTAGATAACTATCTTTCTGGGAAATAAGGCACTCCTTTGTGTCAATTTGGTTGGTCCTAGTAAAGATATTACCCAATTAGGGAATGTTGATTTCTTCTTTCTTTAATGAACCAACATGATTAAGGAAGGGATGCACAGAGGAGTGGAAATTATTTATTTATATGGGCAAGGTGTGGAGTAAAATGAAATCATCATCAAGCCGATGGATAAGAGATTGAGGGCAGACAAAAGAAAGTATTTCTTCCCAGCATGCATTTGACTTCTGAAATTCTTGGCCTCAACATGCGATCAGAGTCAATAGTATAGATGACTTTCATGAAATACAGGCATGAGCATCTTGGAGGGGGTGGGGGCAAGTGGTATTGCATGCATTGTGATGCAAATGAAGTAAATGACATACTTGCATTATTTTGTGTCATTAAACAATTCACATAATTTGTATCAGGAAGCACATATTGTCATTTTATTGTCATCAGAGCTTCTACTGGATGTTTATGATGACTATGTTACCACCAGTCATGAAGTTCCCTGGAGATGAGTTCAACTTAAAAGACACTGCACTTTTTATAAGAGGCAGAATGTCTCTGCTAAGGAACTTACCAAATAGATTTTCTATTTTTTTTCTGGAAAAATAGGATCAAGTGCTTTGCTTTTTTAAAAAAGTAAAAACATTAGTGATACATCACACACACATACATATACTTTAGAATTTCAAATATAGTTGTTGAGGAGAGGACAATCAAGGGGTTTTGATCAGATTCAACAACATTGTTTTTAGATCCCATATAATTCCTATATGTTTTTCTCCTTCCCTCCCAAGCCAGTCTCTGCTCCTTTTCAAAAACAACTATCTCCTACTGTTTAAAAGATGGACTAAAAACTACCTCAAATTCCAGGAAGAAATTATGCTTCTGTACATGTTCAAACATTTCAGATTCAAGATTAAGGGCAGGAAGCCTTGTCCTCCTCTTTGCCTTTGTAAAAAAATACTTTTTTCCCTCCTCAAAAAGGAGCACTATCAGGGTGCTGGGAAGTGAAGCCCATCTGAAAAAGATCCAGACTTGGATCAGTGTAAGCATGACCAATAAGCATAACCCTACTCTCAGGATCTCCAATTGAAACGCTCATGAGTTAGGGCTTCCCAGTTCTCAATGCTGATATTACATTTTTTAATTAGCTTTGAGACCTATGCCCTCATTGTGGGAGGTTGTGTGGATCCAGAATTGGCCTTTTCAGCCACTTACGGATCCACTGTTAAGATACCCTTCGAAGATAATCTTACTCGGCTACGAGTGATCGCCAAGAAAGAAGAAGAACTCTCAGGATGTATCTTTCTTTTCTGGTGTTATCTTGATGGTCTTTCCAGTTTTAAGTGAAGACTTCTATAGTCATCCAGGAGTTGACTATAGAAGTCAACTTCTATAGTCATACCTAATCACAGCATTAACTTGCTCTGGCAATTATTTTCAGCCATGTCCCATGACACTGCATGCATTGCCACCCAGTCCACAAGTAAGGCAGGCTTAAATAATTCCTGGGAGTATCTGTATTGAGGTTGAGTTTCCCCCCCCAATCCAAGACAATCCAAGGGCAGCCTTGGATTGAAGAGGTATAAAATCTATTAGGCTTTGTCACTCAGTTTTTTGGAAGGAAGTCAGATAATTGGCAGTGACTGGGAACAGAGGCAATAAAGGCAGGAGAGGAATTGGCAATGGGGATAGCCAATTTCATGCCAGTATAGTTTTATGCCAGCTCAAGGATGGTTGGTTAGTACTCAATTCAGCAATAGGGAAAGGCCTTCAAACTATTGTCATAGGTCTCTCTCTACAACAACCTCACTCTGATGAGGATATATCCCTTTTCTTGAGGACTGTTTAAAAAAATGTTGGCTAGTCCAGACTGGGCTGCTAGATTATTACCAGTGAGTGGTCAGTATGCATTAATGAGATCAGTGTACCATCAATTGCACTAGCACACTGTCTATTTCTGGCCCCAATAAAAAGTGTGGCATTGATCTATAAAGCCCTGAGCATCACCCCCAAGTTCTTCCTCTGGGTTCCATCAACTGAAGAAGTTAGGCAAGTGGTTGCAAGAGAAAGAACCTTGTCATCTGTGACTCTCAACTGTGGGATGCCCTCCCTGAAGAACCTGCTCTCTTGCCTTCACACCATTATGGCTCCAGCCCATCACAATCTTCTTCCCAGAAAGATCTTAAATGTTAATGGATTACTTTGAACTTTTTAAAGGGCCTGTGCTAGCTTTTGAATATGGTAGCTTTTGAATATTTTCTATTGTGGTTCTTCTCCCTTGGCAGTTTTTGGCCATTTAGAGGTGGGAAACACACGAAAACAGTAATGGAAGTTCTAAAATAAGCTTCTCACAGTTAAAGAAAAAATCTCAGTTTCTTTCTCCTCTCCCCCCAAAACAGAAGGAAAATGGAAAATTCTGGCCAGTCCCACCCATTTAGATCACCCTCCTGCCCGCTGCAACTCTCAGCTACCCCCTAAGGCATTAATATGGTCCCTAGTCACCAAACATTTGCCCACTCAGTTCTATCAAGCTTTCCCAACTGGATAGTCTCTGAATATGAGTGACCCTAACTCCGTTCATTCTAACCAGGGTAGTTCCTGGCCATGCTGAAAAGGAATATTGAGACTTGTACCCCAACATTTCCAGGGTATAACATATTAGAGTGATAAAATTAAATATCAAAATTGGTTAAAAAAAACAGCCACTGCATTCCAAAGACTGAAATCTCAGCACTTTTTTATTCAATAAGAGGAGACCAGCACCGTTTGCTTTTCAAGCTCTAAAGAAAAGGGTTGTACATTTGAAGCTCCTCTTCTCTGCTTCTCTGGGTACTCAGCCTTTTTTGTGGTGTGGTCTGCAGTATTTTGGTGGTGGTGGTGGTGGAGGAGGAGGAGGAGGAGGTGGTGGTGATGGAGGCGGAGGTGGTGGAGGAGGCGGTGGAGGTGGAGGAGGCGGTGGAGGTGGTGGTGGAGGTGCATGGCAGCAAACAAATCCTCTCCCATATGAAGCACAGGCACAGTTTGCAACATAGTTCACGCCATACGTGCAGTGTTTTCCACAGCCACCATGACAATAAGCATTGCAATGAGTTTTAAAGCCTGTAGAAGAGAAATTCTAGAGTTAACTAGTGATAGGTCTTATGAAAGGTTTGCAAGAAGGGATACAGGTAGTCCTGTCACAAGTCCTCTGTTAATCTGTGAACTAACTCTAAGGGATTTATATCACAACCACTATATAGAAATCCCAGAGTGGTGGGAATGTCTCAAATTTTCCACCGACTTGCAGTTGTTCCTTTCTGTTAGCCCGTCAAAGGAAGAGAACCTGGTGGTTAAATCCTCCCTAAGTTCTTAAGCAAAGACTTCAGCACACTGTCAATATTCAAAGCTCTCAATCTTCTAAGCTCCATCCCTCCTCCTGGATGAAAATATGAACAGCCTCACCTTGAGTTCATCCCTGAAGCTGGTGTGTTAGCTTCATGTCAGGGCTCTGCTCCTTTATGTGATTGCTAGCTGAGCTATGTTAGATAGGTCTTGGGAATCTAAGGCTGCAAAGAACTGCCTCACAAGACTCCAAAGCCTAAAATATTCTATCGGCACCATTGCCCAGGGCACTTCAAGACAACATCCAGCTGTCCAGGATTCTGCCAGGCCATATAGAATTCATTATCTCCCCATTCTTTATATCCAGCTGTTTGGAACTTTAACATTTGTTGCTTTCTGAGTAGTGAAACACCACTTAGGTTTTCCTTGTTAGCATATAGACTCCCCCCAGGAAATAATGGAAATTATAGTCCAATTTGTAAGGAGGAAATAAAGGCTGGAAGGCTGGTTTTAACTATGCATAAAAGTCTTTCCAACCCTCAACTGTTGAGTGAAACAAAAACATCCTTAGAAATTCTTTCTCTCTCCCCAAAGTTCCCATTGTTGCTCAGAGCTTCTCTGGGAGGAAGGATAGGCTTTCCCCCCAAAACAAAATGTAGGAAAAATGGTTGAGATATTTGACTGTCAAAGAGTCAATCATTTATTTCATATAGTCAATATTCCCAAAGCTCACTAAGATACAGGGGAATACCCCCAAACTAGTTACAATTTGTAGTGGATATCACATCCAAAGATATTCATTATATGCACATGGCAAGTGGTTTGCCTTTGTTCTTCAGTTATGGGCTCCCATTAGCTAGTACAATGAAGGCAACATGCAGCACACTGCTCTCTTCCCTTTACCTCATACAGTTTCAAATTCTTTTAGAAAGCTATTAATTTGCTAAGAGTGTTGGTGAAGGCTGGCTGTTGATAATAATAAGCACACAAGCTGGGATCACACAAGCTCTTAGCTTCAGTTAACAAAACACAATTCTGTGTTCACATAGAATGCTAGTCCCAACTATATATACACCATATTGCGGTTTAACATGATGGTCTGATTTACACAGCAAGTTCAGACAATAGCTGGATTCCTTACAATATAAACTCCCAATCCCATAATAGTCTAATCTAGCATGTTGTGCAAACCCATTCCTACCTTGGTACCCTGATATTTCATGTTCTTTCTCATTAGCTAATTTAAAGCACTATTCTCTTCTACAGGCAGCATCTTAAACAGGTTCCCTACCCCAAAAATATTAATGTAACAACAAGGCTGCCTCCTCCATACCTTTTGCAGGACTTTATCTTCATTACACTTCTCTCTGACTATAGCACCATGGAAGAACCAACGCCTATTCCTCAAGGAAATAATCCTGTTACATAATTTTAAAGTCAGAAATAATTTTAGGATCATCTAAGTTCTCAACCATTCTTCCCCAACCATGTCAGTCACTTCCGCTTCACTGTTACCTTCAGTGACCACAGCAGCCAGAAGAAGCACTGCCAAGGCAAGGAGAACAGCCCTCATGGTAAGCTTGGTTTGGATCTCACTTAGTGAGTCCTAGGATTAGATGTTCCAATGAAAGAGAAGATCCTTGGAAGATCAGATGAGGAGTGTGGTCTGAAACCCAGTATTAATAGAAGGTTCAATAAATTGAGAGGGAGGAGCTTGCTGGGGTGTGATGCACAACTGTTGTCTTGGAACACCATTGTGTCATCCGGACCCTGACAGGACACACCAAGAATGGTTCATCTCTTCTTGCCATTTTCCATGTACAAATTATTTGGTGCCAGAGGTCAGAATACATCCCTTTCCAGATCCGGGTCTGTGGATACAAAGAGATGTGGTTGATAAGTGACACCATTACAACTTTTGAAATCAAATATGTCAAGCACACCTCAGAAGAGAATAGTAAGAGGTAGAACTCTAAAGATTAAGATCTCTAAAGAGAATGACTAGTACATTCCCAGGTTGCTTACATCTTTTGAAGATCAGCACCTGTAATAGTGAAGGCATCTGATGGTGGGCAAACAGCAATCCTCCAAAGTCTATGAATATTTTGGTCAAGGATTTTTGACTCAGTCTATATTTTTTAGACTTTCACTTCAGGTTTTCCTTAGTATTATCTTACAATTAATTTCCTCAACAATAGAAAGTGCCATTCTGAAAGTAACTTTGTAAATGTTGAAATGGATCCTTATAAATGTAAAACTGATTCTTAAATGCCTCACTTCCAAAGCCTCAATTTGCACATTTGAATTCTGAATTCATAAGTCTACACATATTAAACTGCTGGTATGGAGCGATTGGTACATCTTTCAAAGAGGCACCGAGTAGTAGTGATGGGTGACTTTAATTACCCTGACATCTGCCAAGTAGACGCTCCTTCCAGGACATTCTTGACCTTGCCTTGCTGATAACACTGTCCTTCAAAGAGGAAGGTCAGGAGTATCAGCTGTCCTTGACTTGATGCTAACCAATAGGGAAGACGTTATCTATTAAGTGGAAATAGCAGGAGCATTGGAGAAAAATGATCACTTAATGCTGGAATTCTTGATTTTAAGGGAAACTATAATTGAAATACTATCTTTGACTTCAAAAAAGTCCATGGCATGAAAAGCTAATGGAAAAAGGAATTCAAATAAATTCTAAAAAAAGAGATATTAAAAGCACAATTGTAAACAATTCCAATGAGCAGAAAAATGGAGGATAGAAGAAAAAAACCAATATGGCTACACAAAAAGGTTAATGAATATGTGAAATTAAAAAAGGATATATATAAGATGTAGAAAGAGAGACAGTTCACCAAGGCATAATACATACAGGTAGTTCAGATTTGTAGAGATGGTTTCAGAAAGGCTAAAGTTCAGAATTTGGTAAAGGATGCTAACAACAACAAAAAGGATTTCTTTAGATATATTCAAAATAAAAGGAAAAGAATCAGCAATGTAATTGAAAGTGAAAGTGAAAGGTCCTCTGTGCAAGCACCGAGTCATTACTGACCCTTTGGAGGGACGCCGCTTTCACTGACGTTTTCTTGGCAGACTATAGAGCGGGGTGGTTTCCCACTGCCTTCCCCAGTCATAATTACCTTTCCCCCAGCAAGCTGGGTACTCATTTTACTGACCTCGGAAGGATGGAAGGCTGAGTTGACCTGAGCCGGCTACCTGAGAAACCAACTTCCGCTGGGATTGAACTCAGGTTGTGGGGAGAGTTTTGGTTGCAGTACTGCAGTACTGCCGCCTACCACTCTGCGCCACATGAGGCTATGTTGTTGTTTATTCGTTCAGTCGTTTCCGACTCTTCGTGACTTTATGGACCAGCCCACGCCAGAGCTTCCTGTCAGCCATCACCACCCCCAGCTCCCCCACGGTTGAGTCTGTCACCTCCAGAATATCATCCATCCATCTTGCCCTTGGTCGGCCCCTCTTCCTTTGGCCTTCCACTTTCCCTAGCATCAGCATCTTCTCCAGGGTATCCTGTCTTCTCATTATGTGGCCAAAGTACTTCAGTTTTGCCTTTAATATCATTCCCTCAAGTGAGCAGTCTGGCTTTATTTCCTGGAGTATGGACTGGTTTGATCTTCTTGCAGTCCAAGGCACCCTCAGAATTTTCCTCCAACACCACAGTTCAAAAGCATCTCTCTTCCTTCGCTCAGCCTTCCTTATGGTCCAGCTCTCGCAGCCATAGGTTACTACAGGGAATACCATTGCTTTAACTATGCGGACCTTTGTTGTCAGTGTGATGTCTCTGCTCTTAACTATTTTATCAAGATTTGACATTGCTCTCCTCCCAAGAAGTAGACGTCTTCTGATTTCCTGGCTGCAGTCAGCGTCTGCAGTAATCTTTGCGCCTAGAAATACAAAGTCTGTCACTGCCTCCACTTTTTCTCCCTCTATTTGCCAGTCATCAATCAAGCTCGTTGCCATAATCTTGGTTTTTTTGAGGTTTAACTGCAACCCAGATTTTGCATTTTCTTCTTTCACCTTCGTCATAAGGCTCCTCAACTCCTCCTCGCTTTCAGCCATCAAAGTGGTATCATCTGCATATCTGAGATTGTTAATGTTTCTTCCAGCGATTTTAACTCCAGCCTTGGATTCCTCAAGCCCAGCATGTCGCATGATGTGTTCTGCGTACAGGTTGAATAGGTAGGGTGAGAGTATACAACCCTGCCGTACTCCTTTCCCAATCTTAAACCAGTCCGTTGTTCCGTGCTCTGTTCTTACCGTTGCTACTTGGTCGTTATACAGATTCCTCAGGAGGCAGACAAGATGACTTGGTATCCCCATACCACCAAGAACTTGCCACAATTTGTTATGATCCACACAGTCAAAGGCTTTAGAATAGTCAATAAAACAGAAATAGATGTTTTTCTGAAATTCCCTGGCTTCCTCCATTATCCAGCGGATATTGGCAATTTGGTCTCTAGTTCCTCTGCCTTTTCTAAACCCAGCTTGTACATCTGGCAATTCTCGCTCCATGAATTGCTGGAGTCTACCTTGCAAGATCTTGAGCATTACCTTACTGGCATGTGAAATAAGTGCCACTGTTCGATAGTTTGAACATTCTTTAGTGCTTCCCTTTTTTGGTATGGGGATATAAGTTGATTTTTTCCAATCTGATGGCCATTCTTGTGTTTTCCAAATTTGCTGGCATATGGCATGCATCACCTTGACAGCATCATCTTGCAAGATTTTAAACAGTCCAGCTGGGATACCGTCGTCTCCTGCTGCCTTGTTATTAGCAATGCTTCTTAAGGCCCATTCAACCTCACTCTTCAGGATGTCTGGCTCTAACTCACTGACCACACCGTCAAAGCTATCTCCAATATTATTATCCTTCCTATACAGATCTTCCGTATATTCTTGCCACCTTTTCTTGATCTCCTGCTTCTGTTAGGTCCTTACCATCTTTGTTTTTGATCATACCCATTTTTGCCTGGAATTTACCTCCAATGTTTCTAATTTTCTGGAAGAGGTCTCTTGTCCTTCCTATTCTATTGTCTTCTTCCACTTCCGCACATTACTTGTTTAAAAATAATTCCTTATCTCTTCTGGCTAACCTCTGGAATTTTGCATTTAATTGGGCATATCTCCCCCTATCACTGTTGCCTTTTGCTTTCCTTCTTTCTTGGGCTACTTCCAGTGTTTCAGCAGACAGCCATCTTGCCTTCTTGGTTTTCTTTTTCTTTGGGACGTTTTTTGTTGCCGCCTCCTGAACAATGTTGCGAACTTCTGTCCATAGTTCTTCTGGGACCCTATCTACTAAATCTAGTCCCTTAAATCTATTCTTCACCTCCACTGCATATTCCTTAGGAATATTAGTGAGCTCATATCTAACTGATCTGTGGGTCTTCCCTATTCTCTTTAGTCTGATTCTAAATTTTGCAATAAGAAGTTCGTGATCTGAACTACAGTCAGCTCCAGGTCTTGTTTTTACCGACTGTATAGATGTCCACCACCTTTGGCTGCAAAGGATGTAGTCAATCTGATTTCGGTGTCGACCATCTGGTGAAGTCCATGTATAAAGTCGTCTTTTAGGTTGCTGGAAGAGAGTGTTTGTTATGCACAGTGAGTTGTCTTGGCAAAATTCTATCAGCCTATGTCCTGCTTCATTTTGTTCTCCCAGACCATGCTTGCCTGTAATTCCAGGTGTCGTCTGACTACCCACCTTAGCATTCCAGTCTTCTGTAATGAAAATAACATCTCTTTTTGGTGTATTATCTAGTAGGTGCTGCAGATCCTCATAGAACTGATCTACTTCTGCTTCTTCAGCATCTGTGGTTGGGGCGTATATTTGGATCACTGTGATGTTAAATGGTTTACCCTGAATTCGAATTGAGATCATTCTATCGTTTTTTGGATTGTATCCAAGCACTGCTTTAGCCACTTTATTATTAATTATGAAGGCTACTCCATTTCTTCTGTGGTCCTCTTGTCCACAGTAGTAGATCTGGTGGTCATCTGATGTGAAGTGGCCCATCCCAGTCCATTTCAGTTCACTGACACCTAAAATGTCTATATTTAATCTTGACATCTCACCAATAACCACATCCAATTTGCCCTGGCTCATAGATCTTACATTCCAGGTTCCTATGGTGTGTTGATCTTTAGAACATCGGATTCGTCGTTCACCACCAGCACCGTCGGCCGCTAGCCGTCCTTTCGGCTTTGAGCTAGCTGCGTCATCACATCTGGGGCTAGTTGAACGTATCCTCTGTTCCTCCCCAGTAGCATTTTGACCATCTTCCGACCTGGGAGTCCCATCTTCCGATGGTATACCGACATATCTTTGGTTGTACTGATCCATTTAGTTTTCACGGCAAGAATACTGGGGTGGGTTGCCATTACCTTCCCCAGGGATCGTATTTAGTCTGACCTCTCTGCCACGACCTTCCCGTCTTGGGTGTCCCTTCACGGTTTAGCTCATGGTGTCATTGAGGTGCTCAAGCTCCAGCACCACGACAAGGTAACAATCTCCTTTGCTGGAGACATGAGGCTATAGCAATGTAATTACTAAGTGAAAATGACAAAATGCTAACAGTTCTATTCTGGTTCTATGTTTGCCAACGGTAGCATATATATCCCACCAGCCTATTGTGAAGAGCAGTTTGAACATATAGGACTGCAGCTTGAGGTTGTTAGAAATGTATCTATAGACTATCTATTTCCTATTTCCTGCTTTATTTTCAAGGTATTAGATCAATCCCTTTATAGTGTTCTCCAGAATCTTCGCAAGCACAAATATTAAACTCACTTGTCTGTAGTTTCCTTTCCTGAAAATAGGGACAGTGTCTTTGGTCATTCAGGCATGTACTACTGTACTTCCCATTCTCCAGGATTTCAGAAATACACAGAGCTTCAGTCAAAGCATTGGAAAAATCTGCATTCTTGGTACTGAAATAACTAGTTGATTCTCTAGTTTGCAGATGCTTTTACCTGGCCCTCTACTCTTCAACATTTTTTCTTAATAATTTGGATGATGAGGTAGAGGGTGTGCTTATGAAATTTGCAGATGACATAAAATTGGAGGGGTTTATTTATTTATTTAAATGTATATGGCTGCATTGTCATGACCCTGAGAAGCTAACAACAATTTTAAAAATACAACCTAAGCAGCGTAACAACAAATACATAATCAGTATATTATGTATACCTAGATTATTAGTAGATTATGTACTGTATACCTAGAAGACAGAAACAAAATTCAAAATTAACATGGAAGTTTGGTAATGGGCTAAAAATAGCAATGATTTTTAAGGGTTGAAAAATAACAATTTAAAAGGGACAAATGCAGTCCTTCACTTAGGGAAAAATTGAATCAAATGCACAAGTTTAGAATAGGAAAGATCTATCTTGGTAATTAAAACTCTGAAGAAGGTTTTGAAATTACAGTTGATCATAAACTGAATATGAATTAGCAATAAGCCATGGCTGCAAAAATGAGGAAAATGAGGAAACTTGGGAACTAGAAACTAAGTTTGTAGAGAAATACTGAGTTAACCTTGATGAAGGAATAAAAGAACCATTAGCAGAACCATTGTTTGTTGTTTATTCGTTCAGTGCTTCCGACTCTTCGTGACTTCATGGACCAGCCCATGCCAGAGCTTCCTGTCGGCTGTCGCCATCCCCAGCTCACCCATGGTCAAGTCTGTCACCTCCAGAATATCATCCATCCATCTTGCCCTTGGTCGGCCCCTCTTCCTTTTGCCCTCCACTTTCCCCAGCATCAGCTTCTTCTCCAGGGTATCCTGTCTTCTCATTATGTGGCCAAAGTACTTCAGTTTTGCCTTTAATATCATTCCCTCAAGTCAGCAGTCTGGCTTTATTTCCTGGAGTATGGACTGGTTTGATCTTCTTGCAGTCCAAGGCACTCTCAGAATTTTCCTCCAACACCACAGTTCAAAAGCATCTACGTATTTTCCTTCGCTCAGCTATCCTTATGGTCCAGCTCTCGCAGCCATAGGTTACTACGGGGAATACCATTGCTTTGACTATGCGGATCTTTGTTGTCAGTGTGATGTCTCTGCTCTTAACTATTAGCAGAGCCATTAAGAGATAATAAACCACAATTCAGTCCTGGGAAAGGAAGTAGTGTGAGAAATAGACGTAAAATAACCCCACATTGAATCTATATGTTATAAGAGGGAGGAATGGGAAACTCTGGAGATTTTCAAGATTGCTGTCAGCCCTTCAAAGTAGGCCAGGTTAGGAAATGGACACTGCAAGCATTACTGGAATTCTGTTGTAGGGCATAATAACGGAATTATTTTACATCTCTTAGTTCTGCTAATGGTTCTTTAATTCCTTCATCAATGTTAACTCTGTATTCCTCTACAAACTTAGTTTCTAGTTTACAATTTTCCTCATTGTCCTTTTTCCCACTGTAAAATGCGGTATCTTGGCATTCCTCTACAAAGTCTTATGAAGAGACACTGAAGGAACTGGGTTTGTTTTGCCTTTAGAAAAGGTAACTTTGTGCTATTTCAGTACCTGAATGGATGTCACAAATGAAGCTAAAGACAGGATGTCTTTCATTTGACAAAGCAGGACAAAAAAAATAATGATTTAAGTTGCAGGAAGGAAGGTTCTAGCTGAAAGAACTTCCTAATGATAAGAGCAGTTTAATGGTGGACCCAGTTACCCAATTAGATGATGGTCTCCCCTTCACTGGATGTGTTCAGACAGGAGCTAGACAACCATCTTTCATGGATGCTTTAATTAGGATTCTGCCCTGGGAAGGGGATTGGCTTGAATGCCTAAATTTCTCTTCCCAGCTCTATGATTCCATGCAGCCATTGGGTACCAAGCTTTGTACTTCTACTGATGCTATGTATTGCTGTCACAACTATTTTGAATCCTGCACATTTCTGAATGCAATTTTTAAGAAATGATTTTTTCCAAGGGAAAAAATCCAAGAAAAATAGGGAATATTGCAATCCCTTTTGCCCTCTTGTTTCTCATCCTAGAGAGGACACATAAAAATTCCACAATATACATGTAGTATAGTCTCAGAAGAATACATCCCTCTGTATGCATTCTGAATGTCCAAATATAATATTGAGATCAGGTGCCAACACTGACTTTTTTGTTTTAATAGCTTGTTCCATTACACCAAACAGTTCATCAATGCTGATGCATTTTATTCAGGTTGTATGCTACATTCTGTACCTATTTGACAATTGCCAGATGAACCACTTGGTCAAATTACCCTTAGATGCAACCTTTGCTTTGTAAAGGTTAATACACTTTCATAGGCTCCTTCTGGAACACTGATGTTCTTTGTTCATTTCCTTTATGATATAAATCAGTACCATTTACAGTTGATCTGTTCTGATCAAACGGCAAATCTAAATCGTAAGTCTATCACTCACGGCTGAAGGACCGTAAGCAGCAACCTAATATTCCAGGATCCATTTTGTAGTTCAAAACACCCCTGGAAAAACTAGGGACCATATTCTTGGCCTCTTTTATTTTGAGATTTAAAGTGGCAAAATGTGTGACTTAAGCATTGCAGAGATTAAAGGCATCAATTTTTACTACAAGAACCTTGAAAATCCTTCAGATCAAACTCATTTTTCTCATTTGTGCAGTGTTAAAGGAAAAAAATATCCCTAGACTTCTTGACACACTATTTTGGCTTTGGAGGCCAGATATTTTTAAAGAAAAGTGTAACCTCTACCTACAAGAAAGTTCACATCCTTGATGTAGGTGATGGTTCAGCATATGAAAGCATGTACTGTAGAGAAATTCTTACGTTCTTATTGTTGGACTGGAGGAAATTATGTTGTAAGCCTCAAGGTTCTCTTCTCTGAAACTCAGGACTATATCTTCCAGTATAAGTTACACCTGCCTGTCAATGAGACTTGGTGTGTAATGAGAATACAGCTCTTCTTGCCTTCTAATTGTCATTATGATGTAGCATTCCCTAATGTGGTAACCTCCAGATGAGTTAGGAGTACAGTTTTCAGTATTTTAACCCACCTTAGTTTGTTATCTTATTTCTCTGGATAAGCAATTTAAGCTTAATCAGGCCTGAGATGGAATCTGCTTTGAATTAGCTTCAAGGGACATGTTTGTCTTTGGGTTTGGTGGGACCTGCATGTGATGTGGTGATGAAATACTGTGGGACAAACGCATCAAGGTTGGGGCTTTCACATGTACATTAGGATGTACGTTTGGGGGAGGGGGTACACATTCAGACTTGCAGATTCTGTTACTATAGCTGTTACAAAAAAAACAGTCCTGACCTATATGGCATTGGTTTCTGAGTCTAGTCTACCTTGTATGGCTGACAGGAACCTTTTCCTTATATTTAAATGAAATCTAGATAGATGCAACCAATGCCCATTATTTCTGATTCTCGTTTCTGTGGCAGTGGAAAATAGTTCTTGAACATCTTTCCTATGACTCTTTTTAGGTGCCATAACACTGACATCATATCTTCCTTAGCATTCTTTACTCCAGTCTGAAGATTCCCCGATTCCTTCAGACTATATTACAGAGCATGTTCTCAAGTCCCTGTATCATCTTTATTTGTTTGTTTGCTTGCTTGCTTGCTTGCTTGTTCATTTATTTATTTATCAAATTTATACACCGCCCATCTCACTATGAAAGTGACTCTGGGCGGTTTACAAATAAAAGATAATGAAAGCCATTATAAAAAGTACAAAACCACAAAAAATACAAAGTTAAAAGAGAAAAACTAAAAAGACAGAGAGAGCGTCTTCAAACCACCAACCACCCCCAGGGCTGCCTACCACTATTGGATCCCCAAGCTAGTTGGCAGAGCCAAGTCTTGATGCTCTTCCTCACCTCAGGGGGCAAGATGTTCCACAGGGTGGGGGCAATGGCAGAAAAGGCTCTCCTCCTAGACCCCACCAGCCAAAATTCTTTAGCCAATGGGGTCCGTAACATGCCCTTCCTGCTGGACCAGGTGTTGCCCTCCTTTGAACCTGTTCTAACCTATCAATATCCTTTTGGAAATGTGATGCCCAGAATCACACACTGTACTCCAGGTGTGGTCTCACTAGTGCAGAGTAGAGGGGAATAAGAACTTCATACATCTTTGATACAATCGTTCTTCTAAATGGACCTTAGAATTGTGTTAGATGTTCTAGCAAATGTCTCATATTGCTGGCTTATATTCAGCTGGTGGCTAATGATCATATCCTAGTCCTTTTCTGAGCTAGAGCGATGAATCACCCAACTTATTTATTTATTATTTAAATTTATATCACCGCCCATCTCCCCCAACTGGGGGACTCTGGGACTCTTATTCATGTGCCTTATAATTTTCTTCCCTAAATATAATACCTTGAGAGCCAGTTTGGTGTAGTGGTTAAGGCACCAGGCTAGAAACTGGCAGACTGTGTGTTCTAGTCCTGCCTTAGGCATGAAGCCAGCACAGTGATCTTGGGCCAGTCATTCTCTCTCAGCCCTAAGAAGGAGGCAATGGCAAGCCACTTCCAAAATCTTGCCAAGAAAACTGCTTGGACTAGCCCAGACAGTCATCAGAAGTCAACACTGATTTGAAGCTGCGTGCGCATGCACATGCACGCACACACACACAGAGAGAGAATAATACCTTACATTTCTCCCTGTTGAAGAATATTTTATTTCTTTGAGCTCACTTCTCCAACCTGTCAAGATTAGACTGAAATCTTGTTCTGTCCTCTTGTGTATTGGCCAATGTTCTCAATTTAGTTTTATCCACAAATTAGATAAGCAGACCATCAATCCCATTGTTGAAGTCATTAATAGAAATGTTGAATAACACTGGCCTGAAGACAGATCTCTATGGAATGCCACTAGTTGCTGATCTCTAACTCAATGTAGAACCATTAATGCTGAATCTCTGATTGAAGTTAGCTAGCCAGTTGTAGACTGACCTGTAGTACTGTCCAAGCCACACTTTAACAGCTTATCAGTGAAAATGTCTTGTGAAACTCTGTGAAAAGCTTTGTTGAAATTGGGGTAGATTAAATCCACAGCATTCTCTTTCTCCACTAAAGTACAGGGAATCCTCACTTACCAACCTACAATTGGGACCATCAACTCTGTCACTAAGTGGCATGGTCATTAAGTTAAATGTCATGTGACTGTGCCAACTTATGACATCAGTTCCGGCTGCAGTCATTAAGTGAATCACGGTGGGTCATTAAGCGTGATGTCACGTGACCGCGAGTTGTAACTTCCTGCTGGCTCCTCCATTGACTTTGCTTGTCAGAAGACGGCTGTGAAGGTCACAAACGGCAATCAGTTGGCCGCAGGACACTACGACCATTGTACGTAAATGCACACTAGTTGCCAAGTGCCTGAATTGCGATTACGTGACCACAGGGACACTGCGACAGCCGCAACTTCAAGGACCAGTCGTAAGTCTCCATTTCAGCGCTATCGTAACTTAAGTGAGTGAGTGAGGACTACCTGTAGGACTACCTGTTGTTTGTCAAAGAAGGAGATGAGTTTTGTCTCACATGACCTATTTTTGACAAAGCTATACTGACACTTAGTGAACATGGCATTGTCTTCAAGATGCTTGCTAACAGCCTGCTTTATTATATGCTCTGACAACTTTCTAGGGATTGATGTTAGACTAATTCAGGGGTCGGCAAACTTTTTTATGCCAGGAGCCATTTTGACATGCTCAAGGACATTTTGACATGCTCGAGGGCCAGGGGGCGGGGTTTGCGGGCGGGGGCCAATCGCGTGGAACGGGGCGGGGTTTCCGGGCGGGAGCCAATCGCGCGGAAGGGAGCGGGGTTTGGGGGCGGGATCCAATCACGTGGAAGGGTAAGATACAGGGCTGCGCTGCGCTTCGCTCACCTTCCATGGCCAGTCCTTGCGGGCCGCCGGTGATGCTCCCATCCCGCTGCACCCCAGCTCTCCAAGGCCGGGGCCACCTGCAGCCGCCCACACCTCGCCCACAGCCCGCGGGGCTCTCTGCTGCTCCCTTCGATGGAGGAGGGGCCGGCGTGCCTTGGGAGCTGCTGCTGCTGCTGCTAGCGGCATGTCTGGGCGAGGCGCGCGGGCGGAGCTGCCTGCCTGGCACTCGGGCGCTCCGGCTGGGGTGCAGCGGGATGGGAGCATCGCCGGCGGCCCACGAGGACCGGCCATGGAAGGCGCGCGGGTGGAGCTGCCCGCCTGGCACTCGGGCGCTCCGGCTCCTGAGCCTCTTCCCTTCTCCCTCGCCACGTTCGGACATTGAGGCCAGGCAAAGCCGGGCGGTCGCGCAGGGACGAGGCGGGGAGTCCCGCTCATGTGCCTACCGCCACATCCATCTGTTCCTGGCCTCTCTCCCCACGTCCGGCGGGTGCCCATGCCGGAATCCCCGCGACCCGGAGGCAGCGACTGCTCGGAGGGCCCCAGCGAGAAGAGGCGCGTGATCCCCGGTGGATCCCTTCGAGGGGCCGCGGGGCTTCCCCGCTTTCCTCCCAAGGAGGCCTCGACGGCACACCCTCCCACCCCATCAATCCCCCCCCCCCCGCCGTTCGGCGTCCTCTCCCCCTGCTAACCCGAGCCCTGCGGCGGCCGGGGGAGCCGAGCCAGGCTCTGTTCCGGCGGGGCGATTGTAGCGACCGGAGGCGGCCAAGGGGAGAGCAGGCGGCTCTTCGCTCTCGGCGTGCTGCGGGGCCAGACGAGCCTCCGGGTGCAGCAGGACGGGAGCTCCGCCCGCACGCCTTCCTGTCCTTGCGGGCCGCCGGCGACGCTCCCATCCCGCTGCACCTGGAGGCTCGTCTGGCCCCGCGGCGTGCCGAGGGCGAAGAGCCGCCTGCTCTCCCCTTGGCCGCCTCCGGTCGCTACAGTCGCCCCGCCGGAACGGAGCCTGGCTCGGCTCCCCCAGCCGCCGCAGGGCTCGGGTTGGAAGAGAAGAAGCGGGGGGGGGGACTCGGAGGCTGTTTCCAAAGACCCACGTTCACCCCTCAAAGCAAAGCATCGCCTGGACGGGAACGGGGAGCAAAGCTTTCAGGCCTCACGCGCCCTGCGCGTGTGCTTGAGGGAAAATGAGATTATCTTTCGCCAGGGTGCAAAGCTGGAGCATGCGAGGCGAAGGGAAAGCCGAGCCGCGCGCTCCTCTCCGCCCCGGCCGCCTCTGCCCGGCTCAGCTTTGTTTCCTCGGCGCACGCCTCCAGAGAAGCAGCCCTGCACTCCCTGAAACGGGCTGGCCCTTCGGATCCTATCCAACAGGACGCACACAACCCCCCTCCTTTCGTTTAAATTCATGATCAAAACACGCAGCAATGAGAGGGAAGCAGAGGCGAGAAGCCACAATTGCCCCCAGCGGCTCCCGCAACGCGAAAGTGGGCTTGTTTTGTTCTTTTGCCCTCCCACTAACAACAAATCTCACCCCATTAACTTTTCGGATATTTCCCCCGTAGGGCTGCTCGCCCAGCGGGTTGAATGTGGCGTCTCTTCTGGGCTATATTATTAATAATAAAAATATTATTATTATAAGGCCCAGATCACACACCCCTTGGATGTGAGCTCCGCCCGCGCCTCGCCCAGACATGCCGCCAGCAGCAGCAGCAGCAGCAGCTCCCAAGGCACGCTGGTCCCTCCTCTGTCGAAGGGAGCGGCAGAGAGCCCCGCGGGCTGTGCACGAGGTGTGGGCGACTGCGGGTGGCCCCGGCCTTGGAAAGCGAGAGCGCGTAAGAGCGTAAGAGTTTGGGGGCGGGATCCAATCGCGTGAAAGGGGCGGGGGTGAGTTCAGCTGTGGAAGAGCCACACTCAAGGGGCCAAAGAGCCACATGTGGCTCGCGAGCCGCCATTTCCGACCCTTGGACTAATTGGTTGATCATTTCTGGGATTCTGTTTTTTTCTCCTGTTGAAGTGGGGGACACATTTGCTCTTCTCCAGTTCTGTGGCACATCCCCAGTTATCCAGGATTCTTTAAAGGACATTGGCAGAGTTCCTAGCAGCTATTCATCCAGTTCCTTCAATATTTTACATTATATTTCATCAGGCCCTGGGAAACTCAAGGCATTCAAATTGCCTAAAAGAACCATTGCTACAACCTTACTCACCTACACCATCCCCTGTTGTGTTCATTATCTGTCTCTACTACTCAAATCTGTTTCCTCTGAATGTAAAGATGGAGACAAAATAAGATATGACTTCCTCTGCTTTCTTTTCATCAACTGTGAAGACTTCTTCATCTGAGCTAAGAAGTCAGCTTACACATTTATATGCATGCAAACACATGCACATTTGAATGCATACTCACATCCACACAGACATGCGCATGCACGCGTGCACAAACACACACACACAGCAATACTCCAAGCTAAGCTACCTACATCATTACCTTTTTGCAATGAATTCCCCAGAATTTATCAAGGACCTGTTTGAATGTTTTCCTGTGATTGTACTGACCATTTATATTTACTTCCTTCTTCTAATTGTTCATTAGTTTTAGTTAATCAATAGACACAATCAGCCATCAATAGACACATAGGGATAAACCACATGTACACACCATTCAAAGGAGACAATAAAAAAGCTAAGAAGGAAACAAAAAGACCAGAACCATCCTCTCCAGCAACCAACACCCAGATAAGCAGGGATTAACACCAGGCAAACAATCAAGCAGAAAAAAGTACCCTAACCAAGGAACTACCCAGGAGAAAACCACACCCTCACCCACACTGGCAGGGCAAGCTACTGTATGTAAACAGGGAGCAAACCCCACACTCAGTAGCACTGATGATGTTACCTAGTTGGGTAATGAAACGTCTGCAAGCAAACAACCAAGCTCAGAGAGCACCAAGAACTCCACAGTTCAACCCTGAGCTACATATATTCTCTTCTATCGGAATTTCAGTTTAAGTCATTAAGCATTTTCAGTTATTTTCCACTTTACATTTCATGACAAGATATTGCCTGGGGAGAAATGAGTTAGCAATTTTTCAGACTCTTCCTAACATTTCCAATAAAAAGGTTAAAATGCCTCATGGCATAAATAGTTGGATACTTTGAATCATGTAAAAAGTAAATGTATATAACATTACTTCTCTGATAAAATTAATGCAATTACTTGCATGCAAAATCATAACGATTATGCCATGGGCTCGTCACTGCACTACAGGAGCTGTCTTTCTATTGCCAGAAATGCTCATTCCAGCCCCAGAATTACAATCTTACTTCCAGAGGCCATTATTTCAGATCTGGGCTGTCATTCTTTCTCAAGAGCAGTCCACTGTAAGACTCTGATGCCTGGGGACCAAGCGTGTTCCTGAGACTTCCATCTCATTTTATTCAAAGTGCATCCTTGCTAAAGTATTTTTTTCTCCACTTATTTTTCCCATTGATTTAATGTCTGGTAGTAGGAGTATATGAAGAAACACAAAGAACCCAAAAAAACTCTTACTATTTTTAACTTACTAATTTTACTGGCTCAAATGAGAAATATCTATCCATCTGCTATCTTTAAATACTGAGCCATATTTTGGATGGGGTCCTCCCTGCATATATCAGGTCATGGGAAATTATATCCATTATCCCCTTAAAAAGGCCTTGCCTGGGATCTGTCATGTCAGTTCTACATCTGTCCTTCTACTCCTTGGGCTATCATTCTAGTCACAAGGCTGAGTAGAGGAATGTTTCACCAAACTGCTCTGATATCTTGGAAAGTTCTCCCAATATCTGATTGGAATGAATATGTCATTCTGGGAGTTAAATCTATCTTGTACTCCATGACAATAGAGAAAGGTCCTGATCTTCTGTGTACTCAGGCAATTGGAAAGTTTTCTCATATCCCACTCACTTATCTTTTGTCCAGTTTGTGTGTGTGCCTTCGAGTCAGTGTTGACTCCTGGCGACTACCTTGGCTTGTCCCTGCAGTTTTCTTGGCAAGAGTTTTTTAGAAGTGGTTTGCCATTGCCTGCTTCCTTGGGCTGAGAGAGAGTGACTAGCCCAAGGTCACCAGCTGGTTTTGTGTCTAAGGTGGGACTAGAAATCTCATGGTCTCCCAGTTTCTACCTTGGTGTCTTAACCACTACACCAAACTGGCTGTCAAGTCTAGTCCAGTCTAAACTTACCAAATTCCCATCTGTGTCCTCATAAGGATTCATTTCTACTACAGTGATCATCTTATATGCCCTTCTCCTTGTCTGTTTTTCTACATCTCACTTAAAATATTGCACCCAGAACTGAACATGGTACTCAATTGGTAGAGAATAGAATGGAACTATTCCTTCTAATGATTTGAAACTATTCTTCTATTAAAGCTGACTCACATTCAGGTTGTAATCAATACAGTTTTCAAGAGTCTTTCTACATGTGGTATTATTTCTAGAATAGCAATCACTCATGGGCCAGGCTGTCTTTTAGACTGATTCTTCTTTTTTCCCCTTTTTAAAAAATTAACTTTGTTTTAATTTTTTAAAATTTACTGTTTTTAAACTGTTTGTTTTATTCTGATAGTTTTATTTAAGAAAGATTTTGTTGTTCTCTTCTAGTCTGCTCTGGGCTCCTTTGAAGAGAAGGTTTGTAGAAATTAAAACAATAACCATTCAATAGCAAGCTAGGTAACTCCCATCTTATTCTTATGCATTTGATTTATGCTGTTAATGAAGAACTTTGCATCTGTCTTTGTTACATTATTTTCAGCCCACTTCTTTAAGCTATCAAAATAATTTTGAATAATATTTTTGTCTTCTATGTCTATGAAGGTTCTCAGTCATCCAGGTGGAATTGTCTGTAGCTTGAATCATGTCAACTGGATTTCTATTTTCTCAGTGGAAACATTTCGCTCCTTATCCAAGGAGCTTCTGAAGAGACTTCTGAAGAGACTTCAAGGACTGAAGAAGCTCCTTGGATAAGGAGCGAAACGTTTCCACTGAGAAAATAGAAATCCAGTTGACATGATTCAAGCTACAGACAGTTTTTGTCTTCTAGTATATAAAGTATTCCACACAATTTATGTTATCACTGACTTTGGTAAGTAACTCAAGTTTAATTTGTATTGATTTCTGCTAAACCCAGTTGTGTCAATAGATATTTTCAGTTCCTTTTATCTCTTATGGGTCTTCTGAGAGATCCCATTGTTTCTTCCTGGTCTTCTTGCCTACACTGTAGACTACTGCCTTTCAGGCTCAACTTTCAACAATAAAGAGCAGTCAAGAAATATGTCACAGACTAGCATTTAATAATGTAGCAATGAAAGCCTTGGAAATGATATTCAAATGCCAGTATGTGTCTATACTTACAAAAATTAGAATTATGCAGGCAGTGGTTTTCCCAGTGACACTCTATTGAAGTGAAAATTGGACTTTGAAAAAGCAGGAAAAATGGAGTATTGACACTCTGAACTTTGATGTTGGAGAAGACTCCTGAGAATACCGTGGACCGCCAAGAAAACAAACAAATGGATCATCAAACAAATCAAGCCAGATTTCTCACTAGAGGCACAAATGACCAGGTTCAAATTATCCTATTTATTTATTTATTTATTTATTTATTTATTAATTAATCAGATTTATCACCGCCCATCTCTACCACGGTAGACTCTGGGCGGTTTACAACAAATGTTAAAATTAAAGTTAAAAATCAATAATCATTAAAATACAATAAACAGTACAATAAATAAGAATATAAAAATCCAGAGGATGGTAGGATCTTAAAAGGAGGTCATTATTAAACTTATGCAAAGACCTAGTTCTCTGGAGATGGCTCTAATGCTGGGAAAGGTGGAAGGAAAGAGAAGAAGAGGCCGACCCTCAGCAAGATGGATGGACAAAATTACAGAGGCAATGGGTGCAATGTTGGAAGACAAAGGACTGAGTTGGGGACAGATCCTCGTGGAGAAAATCTATCTACAGTATATGATTGCTAAGAGTTGACATCAACTTGATGGCAAATTATCAATCAATCAATCAATCAAATTTCCTACATCACCAGCAAAAACAATTCTGATGTCCAACCCTTTGTAAACATTCTTTGAGGGGTCTAATAGACATGAAATAATATTTGATGATCAATTAATTTCATTCTTAAATCACAAGAAGTATGATTTATACTCCTTATAAAATGTACAGTAATTGTTCATTTCACTTCAACTACACTAAGTATTCTAAGTTTGCAGGTAATTCTGAAGTGCTAAAGCATCTGGTGATGAATCCAAGGCTGGAGTTAAAATCGCTGGAAGAAACATTAACCATCTCAGATATGCAGATGATACCAGTTTGATGGCTGAAAGCGAGGAGGAGCTGAGGAGCCTTATGAGGAAGGTGAAAGAAGAAAGTGCAAAAGCTGGGTTGCAGTTAAACCTCAAAAAAACCAAGATTATGGCAATGAGCTTGATTGATAACTGGCAAATAGAGGGAGAAAATGTGGAGGCAGTGACAGACTTTGTATTTCTAGGCGCAAAGATTACTGCAGATGCTGACTGCAGTCAGGAAATCAGAAGACATCTACTTCTTGGGAGGAGAGCAATGACAAATCTTGATAAAATAGTTAAGAGCAGAGACATCACACTGACAACAAAGGTCCGCATAGTTAAAGCAATGGTATTTCCCGTAGTAACCTATGGCTGTGAGAGCTGGACCATAAGGAAGGCTGAGCGAAGGAAGATAGATGCTTTTGAACTGTGGTGTTGGAGGAAAATTCTGAGAGTGCCTTGGACTGCAAGAAGATCAAACCAGTCCATACTCCAGGAAATTAAGCCAAACTGCTCACTTGAGGGAATGATCTTAAAGGCAAAACTGAAGTACTTTGGCCACATAATGAGAAGACAGGATACCCTGGAGAAGATGTTGATGCTAGGGAAAGTGGAAGGCAAAAGGAAGAGGGGCCGACCAAGAGCAAGATGGATGGATGACATTCTGGAGGTAACGGACTCGACCGTGGGGGAGCTGGGGATGGCGATGGCCAACAGGAAGCTCTGGCGTGGGCTGGGCCACGAAGTCACGAAGAGTCGGAAGTGACTGAACGAATAAACAACAAGAAGCATCTGGACCATATTGTTCAGTCAATACATGTTTCAACTGCATATATTGCCAGGGGGATGTTGTAGGCAAATTATATTCAAAACACAATCTTTCAAAGTATTTAAAACAACCATTATAGCCAAGTGATTTAAGGTATTTATCTCTTCTTTGACTCAGGCAGTCCAAGAGAACATCTTCCCTGCTATTGAGATATTCCATATATTGATCTCTCATATGATTCTGGATGAAAACTTAATTGCTTACCTATTAATAATCAAGTATATCTAATGGCTTTCAAGACTGGAAATGAAGATCCTTGTTTAATACACTTGGACCTTGAAACTTGCCAAATTACAGAGGGCTTGAGATCTAAAGAATCTTAAGAGGAAAATATTTTTTTAAAATTCTTATTCCAGAAAAAATTATAAATGTTAAAATGAAATCCTAATGGCAGGACCAAGTCATTTTGATGAATAAGACGGGTTTCAAAGTTGAGAAAAAGGTTAAATACCTGGGGGTTAGATTATCAAACATGAACTGTATGTTGTTCCAAAATAGTTATGTTAAGGTATGGAATTATGTTTAAAAAGATTTGTTGAGGTGGGATAAACTACAGTTATCATTGTTGGGAAGAATTTCTATAATTAAGATGAATGTTTTTCTCAGGATGTTATTTTTATTTCAGACAATACCAATTTTGACAACTGATGTACCATTTAAGCAATGGCAAAAAGATATTTCTAAGTTTATATGGCAAGGTAAAAAACCAAGAATTAAGTACAAATGGTTGCAAGATGCTAAAGAAAGAGGGGTGTTAGGACTTCCTGATTTGAAATTATATTCTGATGCTTGTTGTTTGGTATGGATGAAATAATGGGTGACTTTGAGAAACAAGAAGTTATTGGAGCTGGAAGGTCATGCTTTGAGATTTGTGTGGCACGGCTATTTGTGGTACGAGAAAGCTAAGGTTAATATAGATTTTAAAAATCATTTTATTATTTTATTTTATTTATTTATCATCATATTTATTAGGTGTGCCATACTGAGAGTTTGGAATAGATATAAAGCAAGACTGTCTCCTAAAGTTCCTCTATGGATGTCACCCCAAGAAGCCTTTTTTAGAAGAGAGATGACAGTGAAACAAACATGGTTGACTTATGCTAAATTATTTACTTTTGTTGAGGGAGAACCTAAACTAAAAACAAGAGAAGAATTGGAAATGGAAGGTTACACTTGCCATTGGTTTACCTATATGCAATTGACAGAAAGATTTAATTTGGATAAAAAGATTTATAACTTTGCAAATGAGAAAACTCAGTTTAAATTGGACTTGTGTACTAATGATGATCATGTTATTGCTAAGATGTATAAACTTTTATTGAAAATGAATACGGATGATGACTATGTTAAAGATTGTATGATTAAATGGACAAATGATTTTGGATACAATATCATACTTGATCAATGGGAGAATATGTGGAGTAATGTTTTGAAATTCACATTGAATTATAATTTGAAAAATAATTTTTATAAGATGATGTATTGTTGGTACTTAACTCCTGATAAATTGTCGAAGATGTATAAGGGAATGTAAAATACATGTTGGAAATGTTCTCAAGGTGAAGGTACTTTTTACCATTTCTGGTGGACTTGTAAGAAAGCTAAGACTTATTGGGGCCAGATATGTACTTTAATTCAAAGGATTCTTATGGTCAATATACAGTTGAAGCCAGAAGTTTTTCTTTTAGGTTTGATGGATGTAAGACGCCAGGCTTGTCGATCAGAAGATCGCAAGTTCGGAGGTTCGAATCCCTAGCCCTGCGTGCGGAGTGAGCTCCCGCACTAGCTCCAGCTCTTGCCAACCTAGCAATTTGAAAGCATGCAAATGCAAGTAGATTAATAGGTACCACTTTGGTGGGTAGGTAACAGCGTTCCGCGCGCGTCATGCGGCCACATGACCGTGGAAGCATCTTCGGACAACGCTGGCTCTTCGGCTAACAAACGGAGATGAGCACCGGCCCCTAGAGTCGGACACAACTGCACAAATGTGCGGGGGGAACCTTTACCTTTACCTTGATGGATAAACAATTCGAAAGAAAATTTGGGACTTTGTTTTTATACATGATAACAGCAGCAAGACTTTTATATGCAAAAAGGTGGAAGGACTTACAAATTCCTACAGTGGAAGAATGGATGGTGAAATTAATCGAGTTGGCAGAGATGGGGAAACTGACTGCATTGATTAAAGAAAATAATTTGTTTAACTTCGTTTCTACTTAGAAACCACTTTTGGACTTTTTGCTTGAAACTGAAAAAGATGAAGTTTTGATTTGGGATTTGACGATTAGGATTGTATAAGAATATAGAAATAATGTGTTTTGTAGTTAAAAATAGAGCAAGAGGTTAATGTATTTTTATGTTTTTTTCTGTACTGAAGATGGTCGGAAGTCACTCTTTTTTCTATATCTCTTTTTATTTCTGCACTTTTAAGTTTGTCATTTTTTCATTCTTTCTTTCTTCAATCTCTTTCTATTCTTACATGTTTTACTTATATTTTGAAATTTAATAAAGTTTCTTTAAAAAAAGTGAAATCCTAGTGGCACAGTTGAACATCTGTTTAAAGCCACCTTCCTCATAAGGCAAACTCAGTTTGACCAAAGATATTTGAGGGTTTTGGCCTGTCATAAAAAAGTCATTAACACGGGAATCCCTCTTGAAATATGCATTAGTCTCAATGAAATATTCATTTTAATTACATTAATATTGCCCCAGGGATTTATTGGAAGTTTTTGCCATCAAGCTACATTTAAACACATTTAATTCAACATATTGTGAGATATTTTCAAGAAAAATATACAGTAAAACCATGTATTCTACGGAGTCTGTATAAATTGTAACTCCTATTTTTTTGTAATTGTCTATAGATGTTGTATATCCCAAGGTCAGCAAATTAGAATTTTCCAAATTGATAATGTAACAGAGTTTAAACCATAAGCTTTGGTAATGACACTCTGTAATTATCCAGAATGCCATGATATCATCATTTCTGATCTCAATTAAAAATATGCTTTTGCCCTTTAGGGCTTTAAACAGCCTAAACTCTATTTTAAAGAACATCTTATTCCATATCTCATCTATTCCAGCAATTGAAGGCCTTTCACCATCTGTACCTAACTATGGCACAAATGCCCTGGCAATATCTTTCTTCTACCATATCCCCATGATGTTGCCTTTACGTTGTTCCCAGCTCATGAGTGAGTCAGGAGTTAGCGATTTGCAGATGTTTTTTATGCCACTTGGTTATGTACCAAAGAAGGAGATCAGCAAAACTGGAGGAATCAGCCAATCATTTTGCATGAAGTCCACCCTTGGATGAAATCAGTCACATGGTGCCTCCTGGTGGCCAATGTAATTGAAAACACCACACAGGATATACTTTGGATATGTAAAACCCCATACACAGGGCCATGACATAATGTAGTATCTGTATCTTTCTGCTCTGAGAACTTAAGGGAGGGTAGACTATGTATACCACTCTGCTGGATTCTCATGTCACTTCCTGGAACCCTTGAGTGCCAGGATCTGGATAACTCCTCATGCTAATGCACTGCATATAGTCATCTAAATGCAAAGGTCTCTGAGTTTAATTTCAGGTAGAGAATAAGCCCCACAGAACATCTGACTACCCACATCTGAAGAGTCCCGATAGGATGAAACTGGTCACATGGTGCCTCCTGGTGGTCAAGTAACTGGAAACACCTATCATTTTGCTTATCATGTGAAGCATACACAAAATCAGGAAAGATTATTTGGCAGTAGTCAGAACAGAGACAACAGAGGCAAGATAGAGGTGGACAAAGGAAGCAGTAAATTCTACATCACTGTAGTTTGCTGCTGACTCAAAATGCATGGATACACTTTAACTCAACCATGGGGAAAGGCCCTGAGATGTGATGTCCTGGTGACATTCTATTTTTCATGGAGGCTAATTTGACCTCCATCAAGGCCAGAACCCATTCAGGTGGGAGTATAAAAAGGCTGCAGCCAGCTAGAGCTGTATTCATTACCAATATTATATGAAACACTGCAACCATGTGTAATTGAATATCATTATATTTCCATTGCAAGACTTCTCACTGAATATGTTCAGCATTGCAAAACCCTACTGTATTTGACCCACTGGTTATTACTGCCCAGCAAATATATGGAGGGGTACCTTACCTTTCATCTTTACCTTTTTTCTTTAAGGAACATTTTGACTGAGCATTTAGTCAGTATCTATTAATTTATGAAAATGTAAACATCTGGGGAAAGTTGCAATACAAGGAGAATCAAATGCTGGGAGTTGGGCTGAGTTGGAATACTGCAAATATAGCAAGTATTCAGTACCAGCTTTCCCAGCAAAACGTAATAGGAAAGTAGCATCTGTTGGCTTGTTGGAGACTCCACATATTCAGTCTGTATGTATGGCTAAGTAAACTATATCACACAAAAAAACAGTGAACCTCATTCCAAGGAAAATAAAATCCTGGATAATGGCTGTCTCTGGTTTTCTTCCCTCTTACCACCTACAGGACTGGAATGCAAACCATATGATCTGAGGTTGCAGTCACATTATGTATGGTACCATTCCCACACAAAAGAGGGAGCTCAGCAGGCTTGGAAGAGCCTGAAGATTCAAACTGTGTGTATGGAAGAAAATGCCAAAAGGGAGAAAAATCCCAAAACAAAAAAACCCCAAAACAACCCATTGAAAATTGGGCATGTTCAAAGAGCACAAAATGGTGACTGCATGCATGGTGGTGGGGGGAACCAAGAGGGAAACAAAAAAGACTTGAGAATCCTAAACAGGACCACTCCATGCTGCTACATTTTGTCATCATTATTACAATTACACACAAGGGAAGATTCCAATAGAAGATAATATTTGTTGCTCAGGGTTGAATTGTGGAATTCTTGGTGCTCTCTGAGCTTGCAAGCAAACAACCACACTGATGATGTTACCTAGTTGGGTAATGAAATGTCTGCAAGGGAAGATTCTCATAATAGCTACTTTGGATATTCTTTATAGAAAAGGATGGTATGCACAATAAAAGTAATGTCTTTATGGCACTTACAGAATGTCCTTATGTTCAGCCATTTGATTGTACCACTTACTGCAGCCTTGTGTAACTTGGTATTCCCCAAATTTGTTTGGATCACAACTCACAACTCATGAAGTAAAGACAATAGGGCTTTATGTCATTGCTACAAAACCTCAGGAGACCTACCCTGAATAATCTGTGGTCATCTTCCCAAACTTGTTATAGATGAGATAAATATTTATGTGTTTGTCAATGTATTGGATAAATGTACATAAAACACACACAGAGAGAGAGGAAGTGATTGCATAATCTCTGCAATCTGGATTATATGAAGGTGTTGCTACCACTGAGCAATTCTGAAGAAAAAAGAGAAAATCTGGCACATCATCAAGGATTGGGCAAAGCTGATTTATTTAGCAATAAGCCAAAGTTGATTTATTTAGCAAAAGGGTGCAAACAATATTTTTTCTTAATGGATAAGGCAATAGCTTTTGCAGCTGAAACTCCTCTTGTTTGGTCCTTTAGCCTTTGTGGCGGGGTCTCCAGTATGGCCACTTAAGATGTGGATGAGGAGCAGGAGGAAGACGAAGAGGAGCAGGAGCGGGGGCTGGGGCTGGGGCAAAAGTAGGTAGTGGCACTGGATGAGGATGATGTAAAAGGTGAGGGCCAATGCAGCAAACACCGCCATATCTTGTACAGGCACAATTTGGTTGAGAAGTCTGAGTATGGTGGCAGTTGTAAGAACAATGACCATTACAGTGATTATTGCAATGCCTCTTGTAGCCTGCAAAAGAACAAGGGCAGCATTAGCAGGCAGTGATGTACGGGATACATACTTCAGCTGATTAATACAACCTTTCACAATCAGATGCCCTCCAAAGTGATGGTATTACAATTTCCAGGTTTCTTAACTAGCATGGTCAAGACTCATTGACATGGTCAAAATAACTCTCTTCAAAAAAAACAAGCTGGCCTGAGGTCCAGCCTGACGGCATCCCTCCTAGAGCTCCTTTACAGGAAGCAAACATGGTGAGCTGTTTTCCCTTGTTTTCCCCTGAGCTGTTTTCCCTTATGTTGCAGCTATACAGCCTAGAGTCCTAGGGTGCAAGTGCCTCCCAGAGTCTTTGATGCATCTCCCAAAAGCTCCTGCAAATGCCACTGCCCAAGTATAATTTTTGATCATGTGACCAATTTGAGAGATCATCAGATACATGTGGAATAACCATATTAACTATATTTAATTCATGTAGTTTTAATTAAATTATGTGTTAAAATAAATCCAATGTAAATCATCTCCAGGTCCCACCAACTTTCTGAAGAACACCTTCTCTTGGCCTGCTGCTTATAGTAAAAGCCATATTCAGCCCTTGGCCAAAAAAAGTTTGTGCTCTAGACTCCCCAACACCACATCCCCATACAACCTTTCTAAATTCCCAGAGCAGTGTGCATAAGGCAATCTTCAAGTTCAGCCAGAAATTTTCTAATTTATTTTACTTCACTTCGCTTATACGCTGTTCCAGCCAGAAAACAACTCTGTTAAAACTTTCCCCCCTCCATACTTTACAGGATATTTTTTGAAAACTCACAGAATGGTCTTACATTCCAAATTGGCAGCCCCACCAGTGATCTGAAATGGTGCTGTCCATTTCATTGTGCTTCATCTGTAGACCTGATTTCAGCCCAATTTGGAGTGCGTTCAGGACATCAGTCAAGTCTTGCAGCGTTTGCTTTTCTCTTGAATCCCCTATCAGCTGCCTGCAGAATGTTGGTGGACAACCCCAACAAGATAGTGATTTCAGACTTTGGATAGGATAGGGATGAACACCATGAAATTGTCCTTTCAGCTCACCCTTTTTCACCATTGCCAAGGTTTGTAGCATTGGCACATTACCTTTTTGCCATTTGTTTTTACCCAGAAGACATCACACTGTAACATCACTCTGAAGCAAAACAGAGGGAGGAAAAGGATTGATTTAACTCTCAGGGTCTTCTGAGTCAAGAACAAATGTTCTCAAACTGGCTGGAACACAGCTACCAGGAGACCCAGCTCATTTTTGCACTCTGTCCAAAATTCACCCCTAGTTAGGCATTGTGAATGGGGAATATTTCAACTCAACTTCATTTTTATTTCAGCAAAGCCGGAGGCTTTCAACAGCAAAGCAGAGTTAGATTTCATTTCCCAGTATTTCCAGCAAACATGATTATTCCAGAAGTTGAAGTCCGACATAATCTGGAGAACATCAGGATGGGGAAATATCAATTAAAGCTAACTGTGAATTGAAATCTGCTCCTCCTTTACTTAACCAGTGGAGAAGGGAGCCCTGAGATTTTTCAGGACCATTAATTTAAAGTTACTGATGGGAGTTTCATCTTCATTCTAAACTGTAATGATCTGGGGGGCAGGGGGCAGGCATTTCTCAAAATTATTTGGTCAATGTTTTAAACAACTTGTTAAAGAGCTAGTTAAGTTTAGGTGCTGGAATAGAAACCATGAGATTGTAAGTTCTAGTCCTCCCCTAGACACGAAAGCTGGTTGGGTGACTTGTTGGTTGGCCAGTCACTCACTCTCAGCCCAACTCACCTCACAGAGTTCTTGTGGGGAAAATGGAAGGCATGAGCATTAGATACACTGCCTTGAATTGTACAAAATAAAGACAGGATATAAATCTAACAACAACAACAACAACAACACATTTCATCTTCCTTCATATACAATACAACCACCCAGCATTTCTAATGACAGATGCTATAGTATATTTTAATAAGAATCAAAACCTTTCAAATTGTTGGATTTTATGGACTGAGATTTTCCAGTGTTTAAAAAATTAATGACTGCTAATATCAGGTTTAAAGGCTCAATACTTTCTTTTCTGGAGAAAAGTTTCTTTCAGAGTCATACTACAAATTTGAAATTATTAACAATCCTAGACAACACTTCATAAAATTATACTCCTGAAAAGACTCATAAATTAGTAAAAAAAAATCTGTTCATATACTGTATATCCTTCACAAGTCCACAGACAAATAATCTAAACAGAGGGTTGTGCATTGTTATTATTCTAATGTTACGGACACATATTGGCCAGTATCTGTATCATCTTGGGAACAGTCTCCCATCTCTCTACCATAAAAGTAAGGCAACATCTCCTTCAGATCAAGCTCAGCTCCAGATGACTGTATGGACACCTTCATGTAGTACTTTTGGCAATAATTCAGAAGTGGTTTGCCACTGTCTTCTTCCAGGATATTATGTCAACTTCAGTAGTCTAGTCTACAGCCTTGGTCTTTTCAGGTGCTCTCTCATTTAAATATAAACCAGGTTAGGCAATGATTAACTTTCTGAGATCAGTTAAGTTTTGCTAGGTGCTACCAACTCCCTACTATGCATGATTTTTAAAATATTAATTTTCAGGGAATAAAATCAGTAATTTGTAATAAAATATCCACTTTATGGGATGGGGTGATGGTCACAAACTTGGATGGGTTTAAAAGAGATTGGATCAATTAATGGAAGACAAGTCTATCGAGTGCTATTAGTCTTGAAGACTCAATGTTACCTCTGGGTTGGGGTCCAGATACGAAATACTAGTTGCAGGAGAACAACAGCAGAAGGGGTATCTGTATCCCTCTCCTGCTTATGAGCAGAGAAAAGGCCATTGGTTGGCCACTGTGAGAAACAAATACTGGAATAAGATGTACCTTGGCCTGATCTTACAGTGTTTTCTTATATTATAGGGTTCGTATGGTACCACTTGGGGGCATGGTGGCTCAGTGGGTAAGACGCCAGGCTTGTTGATCGGAAGATCGCAAG
This sequence comes from Charina bottae, assembly GCA_023362775.1. Lineage (NCBI taxonomy): Eukaryota > Metazoa > Chordata > Lepidosauria > Squamata > Charinaidae > Charina > Charina bottae. The sequence goes on along the minus strand of JALMGJ010000001.1, from coordinate 88,293,627 downwards.
TTTGGAGGTTCGAATCCCTAGCCCTGCATGACGGAGTGAGCTCCCGCACTCGCCCCAGCTCTTGCCAACCTAGCAATTTGAAAGCATGCAAATGCAAGTAGATGAATAGGTACCACTTCGGTGGGTAGGTAACAGCATTCTGCGCCTGTCATGCGGCCACATGACTGCGGAAGCGTCTTCGGACAACGCTGGCTCTTCGGCTAACAAACGGAGATGAGCACCGGCCCCTAGAGTCGGACACGACTGCACAAATGTGCGGGGGGAACCTTTACCTTTACCTTACCACTTTCTATTGTGTGTTCCAATTGGCCCACGTTGAATGTAACTCCTCTTCTGAGAGAAAATGAATGCAAAAGAGATATTAAATAATTTCTTATTGTCTCCATCACTTGCTAACATTTCACCATCTTCCCTTTATTCCTTCCTTTGCTTTTCTTTTTATCTTTAGCATCCTTCACAAGCCCCAGTTCATTCTGGGCTTTTCCTTTGCTGACATCATCCTTATACATTTGAGTTACTTTAATGCACTCCACCTTGGTTATATGCTCTTCCTCCATCATTCATCCTTTTTACATATTAGTTTACCAGAGAGATGCCTGAGAAATTGCTGTGGCTTCTTCAAATCTCTCCCATTCTATAGGAGGCGTTTGGCATTAAACTGTCAGTTCAGTTTTCAGGACCCTCTGCTCTTGCACATTTTTTTCTTCAGAATTTGCAGGCATGGGATCCTGCCCCACCATCCTTTGAGATTATGAAACCAGTTTTCCAATTCCAAGATACTGTACCTGTCCAACTAAATCCAAGTTGTACAGCTCTCGCTACTGTATTACAAGTTCCAAGATTATGCAATCACTTTCTTGCAACTTACACTTCATCTACTTTTTATTTTTGGTCAAGATTAAGGCCATGATGGCGGAGGATCCTCTAATTGCTTCTTCCTCCTTTTGAGAGAGGAGATGTCAGTAAGTTTATAGGGTATCCGATTTATTAACACATAAATGTTAACACTTCCCTCTAACAGATGCTAGGATAGTATCTCTCTCTCTCTCTCTCTCTCTCTCTCTCTCTCTCTCTCTCTCTCTCTCTCTCTCTCTCTCTCTCTCACTCTCTCTCACACACAGACATGCACATATAAAAATAATCACTCACCTCTAAAAATTTTCAGAAAGTAGCCATCCACTGGCTAGCTGGTCAGTCTGTACAACACTACCACAGCAATAAAACTTTAGTTTCTGTTTTCTTCCATCCTTCCCCGATACCTTACACTCAGAATCATAGATCTCTATATCAGTGTTTCTCAACCTTGGGAACTTTAAGATGTGTGGACTTCAACTCTCAGAATTGGCTGGGGAATTCTGGGACTTGAAGTCAAAGCATCTTAAAGTTCCCACGGTTAAGAAACACTGCTCTATATAATGCTATTGCCCTTCTCTTTCTTTTGTGTCTTTCTATGGAATAAGATATGCCCTTCAGCCATTGAATACTAGTCACAAGTTTCATCTGTGAAAAATGCTTCTGCACAGGTCTTTGCACTTGTACAGAATCAGTGCAGATCACTGTGATCCATTGTTGGAACAGGACTGGGAGAGACCCGGGTTCAAGCCCACCCTCAGCCATGGAAATTCATGGGAGGATTTTGAGCCTGTCACTGTCTCTCAACCCAGTTAACCCCACTGGGTTGTTGTGGGGAAAGCTGGAGGAGGGATGTTATATATACCTATATGCCACCTTAAACTCCTGGTGGGAAAGTGGGATATAAATTTAACAAAGAAATATATCTCAGACCATTATCTGTCCTTGGTAGCTGAGTGGGTTTTTCCATAATGCGCCTATGGGTGGACCCTTTCCCCATCGGCTTGAATGCTAGCCTTACTCTGCTTCCTGCCTTCAGAGAACATCTGATAAACTTTGGTGGCTGCCCCTCCATAGCAACCACTCCATTTTTTGCGGGGACAAAAAACTTGAACGAGGTGAAAGCATAATATATTTTCTTTCCATTTTGTGCATGGGGTGTGTATGGGGAGATTTTTGTAGCTCCAAGATAGTGGTGGCTGGGACAGGACACCAAGTGCCATTTGCTGTCCAATATACAGTATATCAGCTCTTGAATTAGCATATCACATATCATATTGCAGATCTCACTCCAAGTTAATAAACCATCCCTCAAATTCACCTTGTTATTTGTCCCATCTCAGAGACATTCCAGTATCAGTAATTGAGCTAAGGAGGTAGGGAAGAAGCTGTAACAAATTACATGCAGAAAGTGAGGGAAAGAGACATAAGAGAGAGGAAAATTAAGTAGGTGGAAACTTGATTTCTTATATTTCTCATATTATTATGTACATACATAGAAACTCATTCTGGTTTTGTAAATAATACTTAAACTTGTATATGTTATTAGGTCATACTACTTCATCAGTATAGTGTCCAGAATAAAATCCATCATTTGTTTAACTACTGGCTCTTTGTGTGTGATGTATTAGCTCCTATCCTTACCCACCCTCTGACACGCATGCTGTTATGTATGGTAGAATGGTGTCATTTACTCTCTTTTGACATTTCTTTAAGCTTCATACTTTTGAGATTCAGTGAAAATAGCTATATATAATATGCCCTCCAAAGTGAAACCTACATGGATTCCATAGCCAGGCTTCGAAGTAATATTTGATTATAACCAAATTTTAAAATGCAGTCTTTCCTTTAACCTGGAGTTTGATTGGTATTACTATTACTATTATTACTCCAAACCCACTAATCATGTGACACCGCTATGTTGGCCACTTTTCTTCTTCATTATTCTAGCCTTAGCCAGAAGCTTGGGAATTGTAAAGGTACTACCTAACTATGTATGAGGTACCCAACAGTGCTCCTGTTTGTAGTTGGGCAAACTACATACATAATTGTTCCAAATTTAGGCAATCCAATTCTTTCTAAGTCCTCCTGGTATTGTACCTACTGTCCTAATAACACTGTTAACTTCTTCAAACTTTTGCAATCTCTATTTGCAAATCTTTATATTTTGTAGTTTTTTTTCTAATTCCTTGTCTTCAATATTCTCTCTTGGAATGGCTACATCAGTAAATCAAAGATGGTTCTTTTCAATGACAGTATGTCTGGAATGGCATGCTCCAGGTGTCAATCAGTTTGAATTTTAAAATCCCATAACATTTTTTGCTTTGTTGTCTTCAATACTTTATCTGTGATTTCATGTTTCCAGTAATTCTTAGTGACTGAATCAGTACATTTTGTATAAATGTCAGTGTATATCTTCCCTGCCTTTTTGTAATCAGACTGTGTAATTTTGCTGCATCCAGTTATTATGGTCAACTGTTTCATCCTTATCTTGGCACAATCATCCTTTACTATTTGACCTAGTCTTTTCTACTTTTGCCTTGATGACATTTGTGTGTAGTGCTTGTCCTTGGGCAGCAAAAAGCTTTCCTTTGGTGTCCTTTCTTTAATGTACTATTCTTAAGCCACTGCCAATTTTCCTTCCATATCTTTCAAAAAATGTCCGTGGAGTGCATTGGTTTTCCAATTTTCTAATACCATTTCAAGGTGTTGCTTTCCAAATAGCCCTTTTTCTGAGGTTTTTTCAGTAAGTTTCTTTACTTGTCTTGATGGAATCGTTAAATCTTTTTTTACCTGTAAAAGTCCCTGTCCACCAGTCTTCCTTGGAAGATATAATCTATCGACATCACTGAGAGGGTGTAGGGTATTATTCAGTCAGCAATTTTCTGGTTTGCTCTCAACATTATCAAGGTCCATCTGAATCCAGATGACCATTCCTGCAGAATGTTGAATTATTGGTATTGCCCATGAGTTGATGGCTCTGATTGTATTTCCACCATTTAAACTTGACTTTAGGATTTTCCTTAATCACTTGCAATATTTTGAGCTTATTTCTCTCTTTAGCTGGCTGTGTAAAATATCTGATGTTTCCAAGATTCCTACATTTTGCTTCGAAAATTGGTAACTGTATGTTGCGTTATTTAGCAACCTTGTCAAGGGGATCATTACCAAACTGAATAATAAAGTTGTTTTTTATTGCTATTGTTGTTATCATTATTATTACTATATAGTAAAGCTGAATATGGAAGGCACAAGTATGGCCTTCTCTTTGTTATTTATTTATTTGTCCAACTTCTATCACCGCCCATCTCCCCCCATAAAGGGGACTCTGGGCGGTTTACAACAAAGTTAGTAATTAAAAACATATAAAATACAATATAACACTCTAAAATAAATTAGATATAAATATATAAAATCCAAGAGGCTATGATGTTATATTTAAAAGAGCTCTACGGCGCAAGCCACCCCCAAGAGGAGCTATTACCCCTCCCATCCCAAGTGAGGTGGCAGAGCCAGGTCTTCAATTGTTTTCGGAAGGTCAGGAGTGTGGGGGCTTGCCTCACCTCCAGGGGCAGAATGTTCCAAAGAACATACGAGCAGGAGCCGTGAGTCCAGAAGGACCCCCAGATTCTGCACTGTGTCTGAATGGGGTAGTGCTACCCCATCCAGAACTAAAGATGATAACTTCCTGGATCCAGAGGAGCCATCAATCCACAACCACTCCATCTTACCAGGGTTTAGTCGAAGCCTGTTGTTCCCCATCCAGACCCCCACAGCCCCTAGGCACTGAGAAAGAGCAGCCACCGCATCACTTACCTCACCCGGGATGGAGATATATAATTGAGTATCATCTGCATATTGATGATATCTCATCCCATGGTGGCGGATGATCTCACCCAGTGGTTTCATGTAGATATTAAATAGGAGAGGGGAGAGAACCGAACCCTGCAGCACCCCACAGAAGAGGGGGCAAGGGACTGGTCTCGGATGAAGGAGGTGAACCAGTGCAAAACTATGCCACCCACCCCCAACTCCCTGAGCTGCCCCAAAAGGATACCATGGTCGATGGTATCGAAAGCCACTGAGAGGTCAAGAAGAGCCAGGATGGATGCACTGCCTCCATCCCGCTCCTGCCAGAGATAATCTGTAAGTGCGACCAATGCAGTTTCCACCCCATATCCCGGCCTGAACCCTGACTGAAAGGGGTCTAGATAATCCGTATCATCCAGAATCCTCTGGAGCTGTAATGCCACCACTTTCTCAACCACCTTCCCCAAAAAGGGGAGGTGGGAGACGGGATGACAGTTGTCCAACACCGTAGGGTCCAGCGATGGCTTCTTGAGGAGGGGGTGCACCAGCGCCTCCTTAAAAGCAGCCAGGAACACTTCCTCTCCCAAGGACGTAGCAACCATCGCATGGACCCAACCACATGTCACCTCCCTGGCTGCTTTCACCAGCCAGGAAGGGCATGGGTCTAGATGACACGTAGTGGCCCTTACAGTCCAGAGGATCCTGTCCACTTCCTTAGGTCCAACAGGATCAAACCGTTCCCAGATAACCGGGCAAAGACATTCCCCCGGCATCTCCCCAGACCATGCATCACGCTTGGAGTCCAGCTTAGAACGAATCCGAGCAATTTTATCCTGCAGATGCTCCGAAAAATCCTCGGCACGGCCCTGAAGGTGGGTCACTGGCCCCACCTTACCTAGGAGAGATCGAGTAATCCCAAACAGGGCCGCCGGGTGGCATTCTGCGGATGCAATAAGAGCGGAGAAATATTGACGTTTTGCCACTCTTACCCACAAGATAGGCCTTAACCGCGGCTCTAGCTTGTGTTCGGTCGGATTCATTGCCCCAATGTCTACTGCCTTTGCCAAGTTACAAAACATTTGCTACACAATAGCAGGCTCCTTGCTCCAGAGAACTCAGACAGTATGGAGCCAGCCACAGGATACTCTTGGCAGGCACATCCCAATATCAGTACACTCCAGCAACTACTGCACATTATGAAAAGAAAGATACTGTACCAATTCCAAAAGGTATGACCTCTTTTGACATTCAGAAGTGAGTTCAGAATCTAGTCCAGCAGCCAGTGGTTTTGCTGTTGCTGCTGTCCACTATGGACATTAAATGTGTTTATTACGTCAAAAACTACTAAAATCGGATGCTAAAAAGAATACTTTCAAAAAGAATTGTGTGCAAAATAGTAGACAAGAAGCCATAATTAGCAATCTGGCAGGAAAGAACATGAGTCAAAGCAGTTTTTACAGAATGTTACATAGCTGAGAAGGGTAAGCTTGCAGATTTCCAGGGAATCAAACCGATGAATGATTATGAATGATCTAGGATTATTATGAACTATTCATAGTCCACAATTCTATACAAAGTTAGCTGGGTGTAAATCCTAAGCAAGAGTAGTGGAGTAGTAGAGTTTGGAGTAGTGGTTAAGGCACCAAGCTAGAAACTGGAAGACCAGGAGTTCTACTCCTGCCTTAGACATGAAGCCAGCTGGGTGACCTTGGGCCAATCACTCTCTCTTAGCTCTAAGAAGGAGGCCATGGTAAACCACTTCTGAAAATGTTGCCAAGAAAACTATGTGGACTTGTCCAGACAGTTGTCAGTAGTCAACACTGACTTGAAGGTGTGAGATTTAAGACACATACAAGGAAGTTGTACAAACAGTACATAGTTAACATGTAGAATTTGGTTCCATAAGCTATAGTCATGGTCACCATGACCATCTTAGATGGTCTTAAATGGGATTTAGACTAAATCCTAGGAGAACACCAGAAAACCTGAAGGCTGTAGACCTGACTGAAAGGTTTTAAACAACAACAACAACAACAAAGACAATGGGAAATACTTCCATAGTGTTACCAAGATCACCATGAGGACATTTCCAAGTATCACCAAGAGTCAAATTTGAATCTTTACTTTTTAAGAATATCAGTAACTACATGTACAGATGGCTTCAAAGAACCTCCAGTGTCCGAGCTAATACTAGTTGCTGGCAAACCAAACAGGAAGGTGCTTTTCTCTTGCCACCAAGTCCTCTTGTTGGACTTCCTAGAAGGAGTTGGGTGGCCTCTAATTGAAGGATGAATAGATGAGCCTTTGGTCCGATCCAGTAGGATTTTGTACGCTCTAAAAGTGTTCCTCTCTTTGGCTATGCTGGAGAGAAAGGTGTGTGACTTGTGGGAAGCCCTTCTCTTTGGGGAGAAGTGAGGGAGACAGCTGCTCTGCATGCCAGTTGGACAGCGTTCTGGAACTCAAAAGCTATATTTCTAATGGCTGTTGTGGGTCTTCCGGGCTGTGTGGCCGTGTTCTGGAAGTTGTGGTTCCTAACGTTTCGCCAGCATCTGTGGCCAGCATCTTCAGAGGGCAGGAGCACAGATAGAAGCAAAATCTCTGCTTCTATCTGTGCTCCTGACCTCTGAAAATGCTGGCCACAGATGCTGGCGAAACGTTAGGAACCACAACTTCCAGAACACGGCCACACAGCCCGGAAGACCCACAACAGCCATTGAACTCCGGCCGTGAAAGCCTTCAACAATACACTGTATTTCTAAACTAACTAGTGAACAGCCATGAAGCTGCCTCTGCTCTAACCAGGTCTTTTCACTTGTACCAGTACCTTCTTTTACTGTTTCTATAATTTCCAAATGTAAATCTAAATATAAAATATAGAATACCAAGTAACTCAAAACTAGGTTTCAGGCCCACTGCCTGCTTACTGGCATGGCAACTTGCATAGGATGAGGCTGCTGGCTTTTAAAATTGCCAGTGGGCTTTACAAATAGGGTAGAATGGTAGCAGTTATCTCAGCTGGTATCAGATAACTCAAAGGGCCAGTAGCATTCCATCTGGACATATTAAGTTTCTGAACGTCAAAAACAGTCTGGAAGTCAACCTTAGGCTGAGCAACTGAGACCTTTTTGTTTTCTTAATAGCCTGTTTTTCTGCTTCAACTCTTTGGTTAGTAAATAGCTGATTACCAGTAGATGCATGCCAACCCTTAAATGCAGCTCTGACCGCTTTCCATCTGTGCATGTCTTCTTCTCTATGGTTCCTGGGTCTCTTCTCCAAATGTTCAAACTACCACAAGGTAATTTTTCCACCTATTTCCAAAAGGATCCTCAGCTTCCACTGAGGATTGTGCCAACTCTCCATTACCCTATATGCTTGAAATAATTTCAGCTTGGATTGCTTCCTATTTTCTCCTCTCCAGCCCATCCCATTCCAATTTCTAGGTAGTCTCCAAATTATGCTGTTTTTACACATTCTGGAAAGCAAAAGAAATTAAAAAGACCTATGTAAAGCATAAACATATAATTGTATATTCAGCATGATAGAAAACACCAAATCAGGCAAGTTCTGGATATTTTATTTATTTATTTATTATTTATTTTCTTTTTTTGTTGTTTATTCGTTCAGTCGTTTCCGACTCTTCGTGACTTCATGGACCAGCCCATGCCAGAGCTTCCTGTCGGCCGTCACCATCCCCAGCTCCCCCATGGTTGAGTCCGTCACCTCCAGAATACCATCCATCCATCTTGCCCTTGGTCGGCCCCTCTTCCTTTTGCCTTCCACTTTCCCTAGCATCAGCTTCTTCTCCAGGGTATCCTGTCTTCTCATTATGTGGCCAAAGTACTTCAGTTTTGCCTTTAATATCATTCCCTCAAATGAGCAGTCTGGCTTTATTTCCTGGAGTATGGACTGGTTTGATCTTCTTGCAGTCCAAGGCACTCTCAGAATTTTCCTCCAACACCACAGTTCAAAAGCATCTATCTTCCTTCGCTCAGCCTTTCTTATGGTCCAGCTCTCGCGGCCATAGGTTACTACAGGGAATACCATTGCTTTAACTATGCGGACCTTTGTTGTCAGTGTGATGTCTCTGTTCTTAACTATTTTATCAAGATTTGCCATTGCTCTCCTCCCAAGGAGTAGACGTCTTCTGATTTCCTGGCTGCAGTCAGCGTCTGCAGTAATCTTTGCGCCTAGAAATACAAAGTCTGTCACTGCCTCCACTTTTTCTCCCTCTATTTTCCAGTCATCAATCAAGATCGTTGCCATAATCTTGGTTTTTTTGAGGTTTAACTGCAACCCAGCTTTTGCACTTTCTTCTTTCACCTTTGTCATAAGGCTCCTCAACTCCTCCTCACTTTCATCCATCAAAGTGGTATCATATCAAAGTGGTATCACATCAACAAAAATGTCTAGTTAAGGGAATTGGGGTGTGAGGGTTACTTATCCCCAGGCTCCTACCATACAGGGACACTAGTGTCATCTGGTGCAAAGGACCTTGTTATCCAGGCCTTGTTATCCAACAAAGGACCTTTGTTATCCAAAGGAAGAAATCCATCCTCCTCATTCTAGGAAGGATATTTGGGGCTTTTCCTGATTTATTTCCAACCTGTGTTATTTCTAATCTACCATTTGTTGCTTTCCTTGAATGCTTCCATGCCACACTGTTTCCATCTGCTATCTCACACAAAGAAATTTGAAACCAACCCAGGGACTAGCTTCATTTCTGCAGACCCCAAAGTACTGAGAGGTCAATCTTCACTCTCCAGCTAACTAACAAGAGAGTATAAAAACAATTCAGAGTTCTGCCACCTCAGCTACTACAGATCCTGGACAACAAAAATTTGCTCAGTCGGACTCCACCCAAAGGGTAAATAAAAATAGTTGCCAGCCTCCCTCCACCATCTACATTTTAAAGGTTTTAGTGTACATTGTGTGTGATTGTTCACCTTTTCCACTGCTTTTAAAAGTCTCTCGGTAAGGTAAGGTAAGGTAAGGTAAGGTAAGGTAAGGTAAGGTAAGGTAAGGTAAGGTTTCCCCTTCCAGTCGTATCCAGCTCTAGGGGGTGGCGCTCATCTCCAATTCTTGGCCGAGGGAGCCAGCGTTGTCCATAGACGCTTCCGTGGTCATGTGGCCAGCATGACTAAATGCCGAGGCGCACGGAACGCTGTTACCTTCTCACCAGAGTGGTTCCTATTTATCTACTTGCATTTTTATGTGCTTTTCAACTGCTAGGTTGGCAGGAGCTGGGCGAGAACGGGAGCTCACCCCATTACGCGGTGCTTCCGGGTCTCGACCTGCCGACCTGCCGTCCTTTCGTTCAACAGTCGGTAGTCTTAACTGTTACGCCACTGTGCTGCCCTAAAAGTCTCTTACAACCCCTTTAAGGGTGAAACTTATTCATTAATTCATTCATTCCAAGATTTATAAGGCCACCCAACTCAGACATTGTGACTCTAGGCGGCGTACAACACAAACACACAATAATAATAATAATAATAATAATAATAATAATAATAAGCTACCAAGCAAACAATATCTAAATACAAAAGCTAAAATGGAAAATGGAAACCAAACACAGAACAAAAGAAATTGCAGAGGGGGAACTCCCACTCACCCAATCCCCAATGCCTGGGGGAAGAGAAATAAAATGGCAGCATATCAACAGTTTTGTATCCAGGTGCTTTTTCAAATGGCTATAACCATGGTTGAAGCAATGGCTGGAGTGTGGAAGAAGGTGAGATGTATTTTCATCAATGCCTACAGACTGGCACTATGATCAGTCAAGGAGCCAGGAAGTGGGATGAAGCAAGAGTTTTTGTCAATGGGAAAACAGACCAACCACAAGCTCTGCAGAGCTGGAGCACAGTAAGGGAGAAATCAGCTTTGCTCCAGTTTCCAATTAATTGGCCCAATGTCAGAAATATGGCAACACAGTTCCCAATTTAGCTGAAGTCATGAAATCAGACTTGTCCATAGTAGTACATAAAGCTATAGTTGAAATTGATGTCACGTCCCCACTTTCAGTCCTCATAAGCACAGGCAATAATGTAGGCAGAGAGTCAACATTTGGCCTCATATGAGCACCAGTTATGCATGGAAACCTTGGGAGGAACCAGAACTGCTCCCCACCCCCAAGCCAGAATTCCTGGTATTTGACTGGCCTCCTCTGACTATGAGAAGAAGCAGAGCTAGAGGGACATCTTTGCCTATTCGAATATTAAAGTGTGACTGTAGAATGTTGTTGAAGCAACATCCTCAGCTGAGGCTTTATATGCCTGACATCCTGCCTCCGATATATTCTGCTATACACAAGGAGCTGCCCAGTGATCTGAATACCTATCCTATTGTTAAGGCCCAAACTACTACAACAGTAAACACATATCTTCAACCTACATCCTTCTCCTTTCACAAAGTGAATTTAACCTTTCTTCTTTGGGATAATCATATCTGGGCAACCACTACATGGCATCAAAGAGATACAGAAAAATCTTTGCTACCTCCTATTGCTTATCCAGATATTTGCAGCCCAGATATAGTATGTCTACCCCAACAGCTACCAACAGTCCACTGGTGAAAATCCATTTTTTTCAAAGCTAGTCATTATATAGAAGGAGAATTTTCATTGGGGTTACTGCTTGGGAAGGGAGGCTTAAACCTTCTTTATGCCCCGCAGGTCTAATGGAAATTGTCCTACACCTACTGTTGTCCTACAACAGTACATTGTTGTCCTACACCTACAATTCTTTCCTGAGCTGAGCTCAACTTTAGTGGCTACATGGTGATATCCATGTTGTTTTTGGCAATAATATGATAATGGTATGCCATGCCCTTTGGGGATTATCATTTTTTACTTCCCAGTCTAGTATACAGCTCTGAATTTCCTGATGGTTTCCTATCCACGGAGTTACAAGATTCAACCCTTCTTAGCTTTTCTGAGATCAGCCAAGGTTGGCTAAATGCTGCCATCTGCTGTACCTAGGCCTACTACTGCTGCTACTAGTAGTAACCTGTGGGTTTCTAATGATGCAATTAGTGTTATGTGCAGATCTCATCAGTATCCCTACAGGTTTCCAATCCAGAGCAAGACAATGCTTTGATGCCCCACCTGAAGTCTTCCTGAAGGCACTGGCATACTTACTATCATAAGTTGCTGCAACAGTTAAGCCTTTCTCTAATCTAGCCAGATTTTTCTGTATGCACTTGATTGTCAGTATCTCCTTCCACAGAGTTAAACCTCTATGCCAGAGCTTTCCAAACTTTTCATGTTGGTGACACATTTTTTAAACATGCATCATTTTGCGACACACTCTTACAGTAGGGCATCATTTCACGACACACTCTTACAGCAGGGCACAAGGCAGGCACTAGGACTTGCATGGAATCCTGGCAGGGCTCGGAGGCAAGAGCAGCTGCGACACACCCAGACACTGCAGCCGACACACTAACGTGTCCTGACACACAGTTTGGAAAGCTCTGCTCTATGCTAAAATATCCTATTAAACTAAGTGGTTTTAATTAGGGGTATGCAAAACATTCGATTGTGGAAGTTTCAACCACAGAATATAGCTATTCTGACCATTGACCATTCTGAGGTCAAACTAATGAACTAACTGCAGTACATTTAGAATAGCCTGTTTCAAGGTTGTAAAAGGTAAAGGTTCCCCCCGCACATTTGTGCAGTCGTGTCCGACTCTAGGGGCCGGTGCTCATCTCCGTTTGTTAGCCAAAAAGCCAGCGTTGTCCGAAGACGCTTCCACGGTCATGTGGCCGCATGACCCGCGTGGAACGCTGTTACCTACCCACCGAAGTGGTACCTATTCATCTACTTGCATTTCATGCTTTCGAATTGCTAGGTTGGCAAGAGCTGGAGCTAGTGCGGGAGCTCACTCCGCACGCAGGGCTAGGGATTCGAACCTCCGAACTTGCGATCTTCCGATCAACAAGCCTGGTGTCTTACCCGCTGAGCCACCACGCCCCTTGTTTCAAGGTTGGAATAAATAAATACACACATACAAGAACCAGGGAGATGCAAAGTGTTAAGTGAATATGTTTCAAGGTTGGAATATTCACTTAACACTTTGAATCTCCCTAGTTCTTGTATGTGTGTGTATTTAATTAATTAATTAATTAATTAATTAATTAATTAATTTCTATAGCCGCCCATCTCAACAAGTGACTCTGGGCAGTTAAAAACAATTAAAAGTACAAAATAAATATATATGGTGGCCAAGTAAACAATGCATAGATGTTAATATAGCCAAGAAACGGGCCCCTTAATACACTTGGGGCCCCAGGCCTGGGCACATAACCAGGTCTTCACGGCCTTGCAAAAGGCCAACAGGGTCGGGGACATCCTGATCTCTGAAGGGAGAATGTTCCAGAGGGCAGGCGCTACGGCAGAGAAGGCACGTCTTCTAGTCCCCGCCAACTGACATTCCTTGGCTGACGGGACCTGTAGCATGCCCAACCTACCAGACCGAATTGGACGGGTAGAAACAACTGGGAGAAGACGGTCCCTTAGGTATCCTGGTCCCAAGCCATGAAAGGCTTTAAAGGTGACAACAAGCATCTTGAATTGCACCCAGAAGCACATCGGCAACCCATGCAGCTCACGTAGTAGTGGTGTTACATGTGTTGAATACCCAACACCATTTACTACCCATGCAGCTGCATTCTGTACCAGTTGAAGCTTCCGAATGCTCTTCAAGGGCAGCCCCATGTAGAGCACATTGTAGTAATCCGGATGGGAGGTCACGAGGACATGAACGACTGTGAGCAAAGCCTCTCAGTCCAAGAACGGGTGCAATTGACGTACGACCCGAAGGTATGCAAAGGCCCTCCTAGCCATGGCTGCCACCTTCAAGCAGGAGCTGTGAGTCCACGAGGACCCCCAAATTGCGCACTGGGTCCGTCTGGGGCAATGCCACCCCATCCAGGACCAATGATAGAAAAACGTTGTCACCGGAAGGCCCACATACCCAAAGCCACTCAGTCTTGCTTGGGTTGAGTCGAAGCCCATTGCACCCCATCCAGGCCCTTACAGCCTCCAGGCACTGGGACAGGACATCCACGGCATCACTCAGGGTCCATCAGTCACTTGGGGTGGGCCGATCTAATAGGTCCAGCAGCCTCCCTGCGGAGCGGGGGAGGTGCCAGAGAATTGGAGGCTCACCAGGAAGTGATCTGACCATGACAGGGGAGAAACCAGGATCTCCCCCAATTCCAGAACATGCTGCCACTGCTGTGACAAAAAAACCAGGTCAGGCAAATGACCACTATTATGTGTCAGGCCCTGGATGACTTGGGACAGGCCCATGGCTGTCATGGTGGCCATGAACTCCCGAGCTACCTCAGACCTGGCACCCAGAGAAGGCAAGTTGAAGTCCCCCAAGACCATAAGCCTGGGGAACTCCACCGCCAACCTTGCCATGGAGTCAAGAAGCTCAGGCAGGGAGGTTGCTATGCAGCAGGGAGGCTGATACAATAGCAACAGTCCCAACTGATCCCTAGTGCCCAACTTAATAAACAGGGTCTTGCACCCAGCAATCTGAGGAGCAGCGCCCCTGGATGCCTCCCAAGTAACTTGGATGACCACCGCCCTTATCCTGGGGTCTCGGCTGCCATCCGGGGGCTGGGAGTGAGTTTGAGGGGCTGGAATGAGCCACAGGAACAATATACCTGTGGCCCATTCCTCGTAAACGCCCTGCCCCACGTCTCCCACCATTTCTCCCTCTACCCGTCACTACTGAGATGTTATAGCCTACCCTCATCCCTTCAGAGCCCTCCCCCCTCCCCCCTCCCCTGTCCATTAAGGTCCATGCCCAGGCCCACCCACCCCACCTCACACATAACCTACAATCCACCAATAAGGGCTCCTTAATGCCTGAGGCCCTTCTGCAATATTCATCACTCTGGCCTCCAGCTAATCAAGGGCCTGCTACAACTTCAGCACCATTTTTAAAATGTTCTTCCGGAGATTACTGATAACATCCTATCGTCTTAAGGGATGGTCATATTGAGAACAATGAAAGTTAATTCAAAGCAATAGTAAGGCTTCACCTATTCCTTTGCACTTCCCTTACTCTGAATGGGAATAGCAAACAGTGCCCAAAATTTATGAAAAGGACACTACTCTTATTTTATGTTCAGTTATGGTACTGCAGTGTGAGGTGAGAAATGTTAAAGGCTTTGTGGTCTGGAAAATGCTACAGAAATAATGGGCCACATTTCTCCTTCAAGATTTTCCATCCACCTCTCTCTCCGAGGAAACACACAAGATACACCCAAGATATTGATGTGGGTTTATTGAAGAGAAGCAGACATGATGATGCCTTCTAAACAGCCAAGCACTGGAAGAAGCTCCTCTTGCCCCGTCTCAAGGATTGGTCACCCTCCTCTTTAGACTTTCTTGCCAGCCACACAGCAATAGAGTCCCTGTCTGTTGCAGTCACAGGTATAGTGGGTGTAATGCCCTTTACAGGATTTGCCACAGAAGCCTCCCAGGCGTTCTTTGCATCCTGCAAAGAGATGGGAAAAGCAATGCTGAAGGAAAACAGAAACATCTTCATCCATCTTCAGAAAGACTTAAGGAGAAATGTAGAACTGACAGCTAAGAAATAGGAATCAGCAGGAATTCAGTGTGTCATTTTAAAACAATCATGCTTTTAACTTTTTTGGATCATCTGTACCTTACTATTTTCTAAACTCATCACATACCAGTAGGTGTCTACATGAATCTTACAGGATCCACCATCTGATCTGTCAGGCCTATTATTGCCTAAGACCTTCCTTCTGCAGCTGGGTTTCTGACCACAACAGACTTACAATCCTGTTGCTATATGTCTTTTCAGAGTTGCAACTGTCACATCAGAAGAAGGCTTTCTCTGTTTGTCTGTGCCACCTGCTCCTCCTAGGAAGGCTGGCCTGGTTGGCTTTCCTCTGTTCATTAGGACAGGGGTGCCCAAGTCTACTGATGTTAGGGCCACACTTTTTAATGAAAGTGGCCTCTGAGCAACACAGGTGTAAGGCAGGGGAGGCTGATATCACCAGGGTGGGCAGGGCCAATCATTTCAGCCTATTTTGGAGGAGGGGAAGTGATGGCCAAGGCAATTAATTCTGCCCTAACGCAAAAACATACACGAACATGGGCTGAACATTTAGTGCTGCCCACTTAAGTTACTGGGGACCATTTGCAGCCCATGATCTGCAGGTTGTGCTCCCCTACTTTGGAAGATGGGTAATCCAACAGAAAATCTTTGGGGCCCTAAGTAATGTTAGCTTCCTGCCTATTTTCAGACACTACTAGTCAGTAGGTATAATGGTATGTGGGAATGACTTTGGGAGATGGGGGAAGAGATGCTGCCTAGGGAATGATCAGATAAGAGAGGGTACAGCCTGCAGCTGCATAAGGGGCAGAGAAAGAAACTCAGAAGGGACCCTCCCTAACTTCTCAGGCCGTAAAAGAGACAGCGGGAGATTTGTATTTTCAGACTTGCAAGATTCTGTTAATACAGCCTTTCAGTAAAGCAGAATTAGTTCATCTGGTCGTGTTTCCTGTCTGGTCTCCTTGGGAAGGCTGACAGTAGGTCAGGAATGCCAATACCCTCCAGGAGTTCTCAATCCTTCACCAAATGAATCAGTCAGCTTTCTAAGGGCCATCCCACTTAGCTGCAACTCTCTGAAAAACCAGTTTCACTTCCCTCTCTTCTCCCTGGATTGTTTCTATTCCAGCAGATAATCATGATAACCAAAATAACTATTTAACTACAAAGTAGCTATTTAGCTTAATAGCTTTTTTCATTTTTCTCCCTCTTCCACATTTGTTTTCTTTTAGTGTCATGTCTTTTAGACTGTAAATAGGAACTGTCTATTATACGAAAATAATAATAATAATAATAATAATAATAATAATAATAATAATTTATTAAAATTTCTCTGGAATATCAAAACCAGATATTAGTTCTAAAATGGAACCCAAAATCATCCAAATCTGACCAAATAATTACATAAAACAAATCTTTAGAGTATTCCTGAAAGTCAATAGAGGGCAAGAAGCACACTATTTTCCCCAGACCCAAAACAAAGCAATATTCTATTTACCATATGTCATAAAAGCATAATATTCTATATATTCAGAAATGAATGAATGTGTCTATTTATGTATGTGTGTCTATATACAGGAAGAGAGCCAGTCTGGTGTAGTGGTTAAGGCATCAGGCTAGAAACCGGGAGACTGTGAGTTCTAGTCCTGCCTTTGGCACAAAGCCAGCTGGGTGATTTTGGGCCAGTCACTCTCAGCCCTAGGAAGAAGGCAATGGCAAGCCATTTCCAAAAAAAACTTGCCAGGAAAACTGCATGGACTTGTCCAGGCAGTGTCCAGGAGTCAACATTGACTCGAAGGCACCAAATATACAGGAAATGATCACTGAAAATTGAAATACTAGTCAGTTATTTGCTTTGTTCTTATCCACACAAACTAAAATATGTACTGTATCTTAGTGCAGCATTTCATTTTTCACCAGGGCCAGCCAAATGTGGATCACGGATGCTTGCAAGCAAGAACTGGAGACACCCCATTCCCATCATTGTTCCCCTGCAACTGCTATTTTGAAGCATGCTGCTTTCAATCTGAAAGTGGCACTAAATTTTCAAGAATGAAAGCTCTTGATAGACCTATCCTCCAGGAAGACCGCCCAGGGTCCCTCCTTGTGGGGGAGATGGGCGGGATATAAATGTAATAAATAAATAATAATAATAATAAATAAAATATATCCAAATGCCTTTAAAGCCACCACCACATTATATGGCAATGAATTCTACAGGTTAAGCAGGCACTGTGTGAAGTGCTTCATTTTGTCTCTTTTAAACCTCCTCCTGATCGTTGGATGGTCCCTGGTTGTAGTGCTTTGAGAGGGAGGAAAAAATTCCCTGTCTGTTTTCTCTGTGCCTCGAAGGATGTTATACACCTCAGTCATGTCTCTTTCAGCCTCCCTTTTTCCCCAGGTAAAAAAGTCAATCTTTGGTCTTTTACCAAGCCTAATGCATCCATGCTGCCATCTGAGATCCTTGAAGCTTACAGAAGCAGAATTCTCTTTAACCACAACTTCAGCTGGTCAGTGCCATCAGTACTCTAGGGACAATTGAGCTGCTGGGAAATAATGAGGATGATCACCATTCATGGACTAATGGCAAGGTTTGGAGAAGCACAGAAAATTCTTCAAAGAAGACAACTTAAAACCCCTCTCCACTAGTGTAGTGATGCTTTGTATTCAGAAGTCATAGAATGTTGAACATCAGCTGAAAAAGGAAGAAGGGGAAGGGAAATAAAATTGAGATAGCTGGAGGAGGCCATAGCAGGTTGGCTTGAACCTTGATTATTGTGGTGAGAGTAAACTACAACATTGTGTTGTAGGTTCCATTTGTGTGATCTACCAATTAGCTCTAGCCTATCTATAGAAATTTCTGCAGACCCAGAACCTTACTTAACCCCCCAATGATATATTTTTTTCATGAAACCTCTTCATTTCCCTATCCCATACTCATACCTGGGTCAGCCATGGCAGTGACAACCAACAGCATGACAACCATAGCAAGGTAAAGAACCTTCATGGTGATAAAGAGCTGCTTTGGTCCTCCAAAAGTCTGGAAACAGAAGCAAAGCTGGATACTCAATGATGGTTATAGTCAGGGTCTTGGTACTTTTATAGAGAATTTGTGCAAAGAAAGCATGCGAATAGTTGTTTAATTACTTGTACACATCATCTTATGTAATCATCATCAGCTTATGTAAATTATGTCTTGTTTGTAAATATTTTTCTTGCTGTCTCATGCCCCCAACAATGCGTGCTAACTGGATTTTCAATAGGCATTGTTGTCTTCTCTCATTGAATGGGGCGCAGTAGCTCAGCGGGTTAAACCGCTGAGCTGTAAGACTGCCTGATCCGATGGTCGGCAGTTCAAATCCCCGTGTGGCGAAGTGAGCTCTCGTCACTTGCCCCAGCTCCTGTCAACCCAGCAGTTTGAAAGCTAAATGCGAGTAGATAAATGGGTACCACGTTAAAGTGGGTGAATTTGCCAGCGTCCTGTCGGGGGTCGCCTCGGAGCGAAGGAAGATCCCGGGAATCCCGTGAATGACGGCAGAGGACGACGGAACCCGATCGGTAACATCCAGGACGTCAGCAGCCGACTCGGAAGCGAGGTATTCTGGGACATGTAGTCCAATACATACGGAAGAAGAGTCGGTTCCCTTACCCCTCCCCCTTAGCACGCGGTAATATATGAAATGTATGTATAATATATGAATTCGCAGTGTTGTAAGCTGCCTAGAGTCCTCCGATAGGGAAGGGATAGGCGGGGTATAAATATGATTAATAAAAATAAATAAATAAATGTTGCAATTTTTTGTGATAGCACTATTTGGCCAATCCCAGCCAACTACTGTATATACATACAAGAATAAACTTTCTGTTCCCAGGCACTGGTGTTGGATTGCCAAGTCAGAGCCAATGTAGGAGGAGAAACTTCCTCTCATCCTGCTTTGTACTGAGAAATATGAATGTGCAGACCATGAAGGCCTAACAACGGCTACTTGCCTTTCACAGTGGCCATTTTCTCAAACACACAGTGGAAGTGAAAAAGCAGGCCTAAAGTAACTAATGCTTCTGAGGAACATATGTGGTGTGATGCCAATGTGGTTAGTGTCCCAGATGTACAGGCCATTTTTCAAAGTAGACAAGGAAAGGTCCACTGCCCACACTATGTAACATTTAAGGCAGAAGAAATACCAAAGATTTCCCATATTTTGGGGCACTTTAAATTATTCATATTTGTATATAAATTATAGGATACCTTTGGGGATCAAGTCTGCTTAAAAACAATGCCAGTATATAAAACATATCAGAGCTACCTTAAAACATCAGCAGGTTGACCAATAAAAGTACCTAAATTAAAAGCCCTTCGAACAGTCACTCATGCCCTGGTCATCTCCCAGATAGACTATTGTAATGCGCTCTACATGGGGCTACCCTTGAGGAGCGTCCGGAAGCTTCAGCTGGTTCAAAATGCGGCTGCGCGAGTCATCTTAGGTGCCTCAAGATCAGCACATATAACACCTTTGCTCCATGAGCTGCATTGGGTCCCAGTTTGCTTCCGGATTCAATTCAAGGTGTTGGTTATTACCTTTAAAGCCCTACATGGCATGGGTCCAGGTTACCTGAAGGACCGGCTCATCCCCGTTCAATCGACCCGTCCCACCCGGTCCTGCAGAGAGGGCACACTACGAACCCCATCTGCAAGAGAGTTCCACCTGATGGGGTCTAGGAGGCGTGCCTTCTCTGCAGTAGCCCCTGCCCTTTGGAATATTCTCCCCCGGGAAGTAAGATCGGCCCCCTCTCTCCTGGACTTTAGAAAAAACCTGAAGACCTGGCTATGTCATCAGGCATGGGGAGGGGAGGGGAATAGCCAGTCTTGGGGTTGGCTGGCCCCTTAGATCTGTTTCGACCAGCCTTGTTGATCAGTGGAATAAGATCTACCACCTTTGGATCAAATTATATGATGCTGTAGGGGTGTGTGTGTGTGTGTGTGTGTGTGTGTGTATATATATATATATGTATGTATGTATGTATGTATATGTCGGTGTGTGTGTGTGTGTGTGTGTGTGTGTGTGTGTATGTATGTGTATATATATATAATTTTATATTGTTATTATTGATATTTATTGTTTTAATTCTTTTAAATTGTTGTGAACCGCCCAGGGTCCCTCCTTGTGGAGGAGATGGTCGGGATATAAATGTAATTAATAAATAAATAAATAAATAAATAAATAAATAAATAAATAAATAAATAGGCAATCCAAGTAGAGTAGCTTTCAAACCTTCCTTAAATATAGTAGAAATCAGCCAAACATTACTTGGGGAAAAAAATTCTATGAGGAGAAGACCCTGGGTGTTGGGCTCACACGACAACAAATCTTAAAAGTGAGAGATGAGTATGGCTTCCAAAGATGATCTAAAGATGATCTAAAGATGATTTAGCTTCCTCAGCTTGCTGCCTTCAGACATGATGTACTTCAACCTCCAAAATCTCTATCCAGCAAGAGAGATTTTGGGAGCTGAAATCCAATACAACAGGAGGTACCAAGCTGAGGAAGACTGATCTATGGCATAAGCAAGCTAATACAGATACATCTAGTCCTTCAAAAACTTTGTCTCAAACTGTCTATGGCAGGTCCCACACACCCCGGCCCAGTTTTGGGAAGCTGACTGGTAACTCTGAAAACATGTCTCAAAAGCCAGAGCCTGCCGTGTTGATGTGCCTGGGGGAGGTTGCCTGAAATGATGTGTTCCATGTCAGCAAATGCATGGCTTCAGCTGGATCTGCTGGGACTGCCCTCCTCCACATGGTCCCAGCCCTCCTCAGTCCTTTTTTAACTGTGAGGGAGACAAAAATTGCAGCTTCTGCAGCCGCTTTTTTTTAATGGATTGGTCAAGCAGTGGATTGGTTGACCTAGCGATTGCAAAACCTTGAACTAGTATGGTCCTGAAGTTAATGCATGTAATTGGAAGTGTAACCAAAAGGACTTGTCTGTTGTACTGCTGTAGCCTGCTGCCAAAGGCTGCTGTTCCCTGGTCTCCTCGTTTCTCTGATGTCAGAGAATTAATAAATTAATATCAAAGGAGTGGATCATCACATCTGCACACAATGTTCCTAGGGTAATTTATAGTTCCATACTGATTCCTACAGCAAAATCCCTTCCTCCAAATCTAGCTTTTCAACAGCACGTATCCAGCAGCTACACATTATTTGGATGCCCTCTAGACAGCAGCCAAGAGTCGTGGTGGTGGGGAATTAACTATCTGCTGCCACCTCATGGTCAACGGGTCATTTGAATCCACAGTTTCAAGGGATAGAAAAACAAAAATTGAATGGGAAAGAAAAAAAATGTAGAGCATGGAGTAACTGAATATCCATGCCAACTGAAGGAGGCTGTTCATGTGATGGATGAAGTTCTGTGGGGCTGGAATTTTAGCCAGGGATCCAACAATCGTGACCCTTAGAATGTTGTAGTATTGTCATGTTTTTTATTTGGTAGGCTTATATCTAAGTGCGATATAAGACCTATTTTTCTCCCATAACAAAAACCATATGAAGTAGGTTGGGTTGAGAGAGAATGACTGGCCCAAAGTCATTCAGAGATTTTGCTTCTATCTGTGCTCCTGCCCTCTGAAGATGCTGGCCACAGATGCTGGCGAAACGTTAGGAACCACAACTTCCAGAACACGGCCACACAGCCCGGAAGACCCACAACGGCCATCATTCAGTGAGCTTTTGTGGACTAGAATGTGGGTCTCTCTGTTCCTAGTCAGCACATTATGTGACAGCAGTGCAGCACAAACCCATTATGTGGTTGCAATAAGAGTGCACTGTGGGGCAACAAGGTTTAGGGCAACATGATTTCCTGCTGACTTGGTATGGAAGGGAAGATGGCAAAGCAGCTGAGTGGATGTGGCCTAATAAAGGAAGATTAATGGAGAACTAAGACGTTCTAACACATTTGTGGCAGAAATGGAAGTAGGAATTGAACATTCCAATTCATGTTCTTAATCATGTCAGCTTCCACAACTCATTTTGTATAAAGAATCACAAACAGTATTGATTGATTGATTGATTGATTGATTGATTATGTGCCATCAAGTCAGTGTCGACTCTTGGCGACCACATAAATAAGTTTTCTCCATGATGGTCTGTGCCTAACCTTGTATTTCACATCTTCCAATGGGGCACTCATCGCCATTGTTACTGAGTCCATCCATCTTGCTGCCGGTCATCCTCTTCTTCTCTTTCCTTCCACCTTTCCCAGCATTAGAGCCTTTTTCCAGAGAGCTGGGTCTTTGCTTAATGTGTCCAAAGTAGGATAATTTGAGCCTGGTCATTTGTGCCTCAAGTGAGAACTCTGGGTTGATTTGTTTGGTGATCCATTTATTTGTTTTCTTGGCTGTCCATGATATTCTCAGGAGTCTTCTCCAACACCAAATTCAAAAGCATCAATACTCTTCCTACCGTGCTTCTTCAAAGTCCAACTTTCACTTCCATAGAGTATCACAGAGAATAACATTGCTTGCATGATTTTGATCTTTGTAGATATAGACACATCATGGCAACTGAATATCTTTTCCAAGGCCTTCGTGGCTGCTCTACCAACTGCTAGCCTGCAGCATATTTCTTGACTGCTTGTTCCTTGGTTGACCCTAAAAGGCAAAACTTATCTACCATTTCAATATCTTCATTATCAGTTCCAAGACTGGTTGTTGTCGTTACTGTAGTTTGGTCTTCTTTAATTTTAGTCCCATTTTTTTATTGCGTTCTTTGACTAGAGCTTGCAGATCCTTTGTCTTTTCAGCTATCAGAGTAGTGTCATCAGCATAGCACAGGTTATTGATATATATGCTGAATAAGTAAGGGGAGAGTATACAGGCTTGTTCCACTTCTTTGGCAACCCGGAGCCATCAGTTTCTCCATGTTCTGTTTATACTGTGGCTTCCTGACCTTTATATAGGTTTCTCATGAGGACAATGAGATGTTCTGGGATTCCAAGTTTTCTAAGCACATTCCACAGATTGATGTGATCGACATAACCAAAGGCCTTTATATAATCAATTGAGCACATAGTGACTTATTTTTGGTATTCTTTGGCTTTCTCAATTATCCAGCATGCATCAGCAATAATGTCTCATATTCCTCAGCCTTTTCTAAAGGCAGCTTTAACATCTGGCATCTATTTTTACATGTAGGGCTGTAATCTACATTGGATGATCCTAAGCATTAGGAATTCAGATCCTTGACTCAAATTGGGAAACTTTTCAAGCTGCCAAATGTTTGAGGAGAACGTAATTCTCAGACATATGCAATTCCCAGTGTAGAGTTAGAAAGCACGAAGTCCTACAGATGGGATTCTCCCATAGCAGGAAGTTCATCCTGAAGCAGATATATTCAGCAGGACTTAGGCATTTGGCTTCTCTGCTGTGTGCCAATGGTGCAGCAATCCTTTCGCTTACACAGGTGGGCCTCAGAAGAAGTCTGCAGGCCTTGGTGGAATTCTGCAAAGAAGAAAGGCTTACAGTCAATCACTCTAAGACCAAAGTTATGGTGTTCTCAGGAAAACCTAGTCACCACAAACATCAAACATCATGAAGACCATTTTGATTGATTGATTGATTGATTGATTGATTGATTGATTATGCCCCATCAAGTTGTTTTCAACTCCTAGCAATTACATAGATAGATTTTATATTTTATATCCAAGTGGTTTTCTTGGTAAAAATACAGGAGTAGTTTACCATTGCCGTCTCTCATGCAGTATGAATTGATGCCTTTGACATTGTCACTAAAGTGATCATCTGCCTCTGGCATCTTCCTATATTGCTGTTGCCCAATATAAGTGCCTGCTTGCTTTAGCTGGGCATCTGGGATGACCTTGACGCCTTGGGTGACCCTGCTGGGAGTATATACTCTTGTCATACACTCCCAACATTCTTCGCTCATCCCTCCCAGGAACAACCCCCCACCACGATGAGGCAGCACAGCAGGACTTGGGGGGGGGGGGACACATGCAGGCATACTCCTGACAAAAACCCAATAAGGGTGGGGTGGTTTATTTCCCACTCACAGAATGGAACCATCACAAATAGAGTTGCTAAGTTTCCATCTGCAGCAATTTCCATAAAAAGGCATAAAATGGCCTAATTTGGGAATGATGACATGATGAAATTTTCTTTTTTATTTTGTTGTATTCCTTATTTATTTCTATTTTATGTTATGTTTTATACTGTTTTACTGCATTTTATTCAGTTCTTCCCTTTCTCTGGTTTCATGACTTACTTTTATAGGTTTTAAATGACTTCCACTGTCCATTGTTTCTGAGGGTTGTTTGTTGTTTGTTTTTGCTTTGCTGGCCATAGACCTAATTAAATAAATTTGAGGTCAGCAGGGATCTTTGCCTTATTTCCAGTTTATATTGGCACTGAATCCTCTGCCACCCTCACCACGTGGGATTTATTTTGTCCCCAGCTTAGTCTTATACTGAACCTTCCTATTCCAGAAAACAATTATTTTTTTCCTGCTTAATCTGACAGGACCCTGCCACAGGAAAAAAAAAAAGTATGAAAAAACAGCACTTTAGCACCCCTTTCTCAGGAAGGCAAGGTCACAACCTTTCATGAGGTGGGACTACTTTTCAGTTGGGTCTGTGGAAGGTATGGTGAGCCCAGTTCCTTAGGGTTCTGGCTGGAAGAATATACCAGCCATGCCTTTCACCAGACATTGGGCAATCAACACCCTGAAAATATTGTCATCCAACCCCAGAAGACAAGTTCTGGGGCAAATTGCTTTGAACACAGGATGGAGGCACCAATCCAGAAACCCAATTAATGGCAACCTTCTTTTTCCCGATACAGTGTGTAAGGGCTGTATCTACTGGTGACTGCTCCCCAGAGCAGTAAGGAGTTTCTTTTGGACTCTACTTGCCCACAGTGCTTTCTGAGTCCAGATGAACCTCTCTGCAAAAATGAAAAGCAGCAAGAGAAGCTGGAGGAAAGGAGATTGCTTGAGTAGCTGCCTCCTACTCCAGAGGGAGTTGCTGGAGGGATCGAGTTTACTGTCTCACTTCAGTGAAGCTGAAAGAGTCATGGCTCAGCACAGCAGCTTGCTCAGAGGAGAGGAAACTGGTGAGACACTAAACCCTATTGTAATCATGCTGTACATGAAGGTTGATGTTCCTTGGGTTGGAAACGAAGAGATCTGATGTGATGATCAACTGGAAGTAAAATCACTCTCAAGATTAATGGGAAGAGATGAGTTTATAATCCTTTATGCTAATTATTACAGATTCATTTTTTTAAAAATCATATTTTATCAACATGCATTCATGGTTGGCATCTCAGGGCAGTCAGTAATGATCTAGGGGGTATTTCAGCTAGGAATAGATGATGTTATTTAGCTACCAGAAGTATCACACTGAGTTTTTACATTATTTTTAACTACTAGTTCCTATCAGGATCTTAATACTCTGAAAGACCTGGGGCAAAGTGTTCATTTGAGTCTAGGGTTACCAGACATCCGGCAAAAGGAGAACATGTCCTCCTTTTTGTCCTCATGTCCTCCGTCCGGCAGGCCTAGCCTTAAAATCAAATATTGTCGAGCTTTCCGAGTATCTCTTCCTGCACAGCTTTTCCCCGCATTGCTGGGCTTCCCTAATAAGTGCTAACTGCAAGTTAACAAGCTCCACTCTGTGACCTTAATTAGTTGATTGGAACCCTCCCCCTTGCACTGCTGCCTGAAATTGACAAGACCTTAATTAGTTACATGCTGAAGGCTTTTGCCTCCTAACTGGCTCTAGCACAGGGCTTTCCAAAGTTTTTCCCGCGGCGACACACCAACCGGTGTTGGTGTGTCGCCGCGGGAAAACCCGGAAGTGCGGCAGCACGCAAGAACCCGGAAGCGCTGCTGCGCTTTTGGGTTTTGCGCGCTGCAGTTGGTGTCCCCCCGTGGGAAAACCTGGAAGCGCTGATGATGATCAGCGCTTCCGGGTTGTGTGGCGACACACCAGACTGTGTGTGGCGACACACTTTTGTGTCGCGACACACAGTTTGGAAAGCTCTGCTCTAGCACATTCCTGCGGTTGAAAATCCAGTCTTTCTGATGCTGGAAAAAGTAATTTCATATACAGTACATGTAGGCCTACATACTTTTTTTCACAGGTTTTCATTGTAATTTTTGTTGCGGATGCCAGGAAAGTTAAACAGTTACTGTGTCCTCCTTTCCCCCCATTTGTCCTGCTTTCCAATTGTCTGCATTGTCCTTTGCCTGTTCAGATATCTGGTAACTCTGTTTGAGTCCTTCCTCCTCTCTATCATTCTTTTTCTTAGTACTTCCTAGATCATCATTTCCCCCCCCATTTATCCCCTGGAAAATGGAGTATATGGGAAATACAAAACATTGAAAGAACTCCTGGGACTGTATTTTAACTAATTATTTTTACAGCCTTCCATCTGATTGTTTCAAAAACCAGAATACTTTGAATGAGGCTTTATGTGTGGGGCTCAAAGAGGTGCTGGCATTGCTCTCCCCAGGTAGGTCCTATTTAGTGTACAACTGAAACAACTGCAGATTGTTTCTTTATTGTTGCCTCTTTTATCACGCAGGGGTGTCTTCAGGCACATGGTTAAACAAAATCAAGATGGCGGCCACAACCATGCAATCAAAGCCCCACCCTCTTCTACATGTGTCATGTGGGGCTTTATCACATGGTTGTGGCTGCCATCTTGTCTTTTTTCACCCTGGCCCTGGCCCAGGTCAAATTTTGGAATGCAGGCCCCTTTGGGCAGGAACTTCTTGTCTTGCACTTGCTTCCTACTGTGGTTTTTAATTGTCTACCTGCTTAAAACACAAGATACTTCTGTGTAAAAAATAAAAACAGTTTTCGAGCAAAACTAAAAAAAGCAAAAACATAAAAAAGTGTTTTAAAAGAAACAGAGACAGCAGAAATATACTTTTAGAAAACCAACAAGGAGCATGTAAAAATCAGCAATTCAGTAAGCCAAAAGCCTACTGAAAATAAAACTTTTTTTTAATGTAGCTGTTTTTAAGGCTACTCAGAAAGGGAAGGCAGAAAAAATGGTTTACACCAGTGTTTCTCAACCTTAGCAACTTTAAGATGTGTGGACTTCAACTCCCAGAATTCCCCTTCAATTCTGGGAGTTGAAGTCCACACATCTTAAAGTTGCTAAGGTTGAGAAACACTGGTTTCCACAATATGGAAAACCACCTTTGTGGTTAGTCTTATGCAACAACTAAATCCAGATCATGGATTCGATACTGGTGAATGGGGAGTCCCATAACCTCAGCTTGAAACTGTGATTTGTCATTAGTTTATCTGCCTAAATTCCATGTAGCTGGTGTCTACTCTAGACTTTGAGTAGGAGATTAATTAATCTGTTTTCTGGCCTCTGAATAGACAAGGGCAATGCCACACAGGGTAAGAAAACAAGCACTGGAGTTTTCATTCATTCTGAGCAGTGTATTGGGGTGGAATGACATTCAAAAGATAAAGGAGCAAATTTTGCCTGACTGAAGATGGATTATTTTGCACTCTTTTGCACCTGCCCTGCACTTTGCTCAAAAACTTAATATAAGGCTGGTTCTTTCATTCCAACACATTCTCGCCTGAACTCACTCGTGCAGCCCAAGCAATTCTCACCCATGAAGCTTTCTGTAGTTCTTGTCCTTCTGGTTATCTTCCTGCTCTCTATTGTTCTATCAAGTAAAAGGCCAACAGGTAAGAACAATCTTATGTCCATGTTTGGCAATTAGGCTTGCAAGCTGGGAAGCCTTCTTTTTGAAGACAAGACTTTCAGGTTTGAAGAGAGAAACCAACAGTTATTCTGTTGGAGCTTCTGAGAAGGGAATGAAAGACTGGCTGTGTTTGGATAATTCCAAGCCAAAAGGCCCGGTTAACAAATGCCTATTTTACTCACTGTTGTTCAAGACCAGCCTTTCTTAACCCTTTGACCCTGGTTTCATGTGTTGTTGTTGTTGTCAGTCGTTTAGTCGTGTCCAACTCTTCGTGACCTCATGGACCATAGCACGCCAGGCCTTCCTGTCCTCCACTGTCTCCCGGAGTTTACTCAAATTCATGTTCGTTACATCGGTGATGCTATCTAACTATCTCATCCTCTGCTGTCCCCTTCTCCTTTTGCCTTCAGTCTTTCCCAGCATCAGGGTCTTTTCCAGTGAGTCCTCTCTTCGCATTAGGTGGCCAAAGTATTTGAGCTTCAGCTTCAGCATCTGTCCTTCCAATGAGCAGTCAGGGTTGATTTCCTTTAGGATTGACTGGTTTGACCTCCTTGCAGTCCAAGGGACTCTCAAGAGTCTTCTCCAGCACCACAGTTCGAAAGCATCAATTCTTCGGCGCTCAGCCTTCCTTATGGTCCAACTCTCACAGCCATACATTACAACTGGAAAAACCATAGCTTTAACTATACGGACCTTTGTCGGCAAGGTGATGTCTCTGCTTTTTAATATGCTGTCTAGGTTTGCCATAGCTTTCCTCCCAAGGAGCAAGCGTCTTTTAATTTCATGGCTGCAGTCACCGTCTGCGGTGATCTTGGAGCCCAAGAAAATAAAATCTGTCACTGCTTCCATTTCTTCCCCTTCTATTTGCCAGGAAGTGATGGGACCAGATGCCATGATCTGAGTTTTTTTAATGTTGAGTTTCAAGCCAGCTTTTGCACTCTCCTCTTTCACCCTCATCAAGAGGCTCTTTAGTTCCTCTTCATTTTCTGCCATTAGGGTGGTATCGTCTGCATATCTGAGGTTGTTGATATTTCTCCCGGCAATCTTAACTCCCGCTTGTGATTCATCCAGCCCGGCATTTCTCATGATGTACTCTGCATAGAAGTTAAATGTGTAGGCCTATATATATATGCATTAACAGTGTTCTTAAACTAAAAATAAAGAATGACTTACCTCTTTAATATCAAGTTGCCCAAATTTGAAATAATTTTTAAAATAAATCATGATCTCCCAGGGAAACCCTAGTGACCTCTTGCAGAACCGTAGGGTTCCATGGAACCCTGGTTGAGAAACCCTGTTCAAGACTTTTTAACCAGAGCCTTATACTTACTATGTTGTCAAAGCCTGGAACAGCTGCAATTTTGGGTTAAGAGAAATCAGAATTTGTACCCAAGGCATGTTATAGGTTTATAGTCTAGGAGAGCAACCAAGATGTGTGGAAGGAAAAACTTACAGAATGGTTGGGGGTGATAGGTATGCTTGTCCTGGAAAGGAGAAGACCTAAGGGAGATATGATAGCTCCCTTCAAGTATCTGAAAGGCTGTCACGTAAAAGGGCAGAATTGTTCAAAGAAAAAGCAAGGAACAATGGGTTTAAATTAGAAGAAGCTGATTTCATTTGAACATCAAGAAAATTTTGATGTTAATGGTAAGAGCTATCAAAAAATGGAACAGAGCTCCTTAAAAGGTGGTGGTTTCTCCTTTGCTAGAGATATTTAAACAGATGATGGATATCTATTTGTTAGAGATGCCATAGTAGTGGATTCTGGCACTGGGCAAGGGGTTTGACTAGATTATTATTAGACTATATAGACTATTGTAATGCGCTCTACATGGGGCTACCCTTGAAGAGTATCCGGAAGCTTCAGCTGGTGCAGAATGCAGCGGCGCGAGCAGTTATGAGTGCCAGAAGATCGGCACATGTAACACCTCTGCTTCGCGAGCTGCATTGGGTGCCAGTTTGCTTCCGGGTCCAATTCAAGGTGTTGGTGATTACCTTTAAAGCCCTACATGGCATAGGACCAGGGTACCTGAGGGACCGTCTCGTCCCGATAACGTCGACCCGCCCCACCCGTACATGCAGGGAGGGCATGCTTCGGACCCCCTCAACAAGACAATTCCATCTAGCGGGGTCCAGGAGGCGTGCCTTCTCTGCGATAGCGCCCGCCTTGTGGAATATTCTGCCCCCGGAGGTGAGACTGGCCCCCTCCCTCCTGGCCTTTCGGAAGGCCCTTAAGACCTGGCTTTGCCACCTGGCCTGGGACGACGGAGGTGGTAGTGCCTCCTGGGGTTGGCTTGCCCCATAGCTCTACTATCTATTCTGCGGGTCCAAGCCCATCCTGGATTTTATTTTATTATGTTTTGTTTGTGTTTTTAGATATTTTGTATAGTTTTAAATTTTTATTTATTGTAACCCGCCCAGAGTCCCTTGCATGGGAGATGGGCGGGGAATAAATTTGAATAATAAATAAATAAATTTGAATAATAAATAAATTATCTCCAAATCCCTTATATTAACTGATTTAATGACTCCATAAAGTGAAAAGGGAGGTGACTCCAGCTTCAAAAAACCCAGGGAACCTAAATATTTGCATAAAAACCACATACGACAGAGATAAAACAGTGTGCATTACATTTGTTAATTGGGCTTTTTCACTTAGCATAACGGATGAACATAGCCAGAGAAGCAACTTATAATACTCCACCCATGGAAGTCAGGTGACACTAGAGGCCAGTGGTATAGCACCACCAACTGATACAAAGCTGATCGATCTTCTCAGCGATGTCTGCAACAAACCATGATAATGCCAAAATAATGACATACAATGATGTCATCGTGCAATCTATTTATTTATTTATCAAATCTGTATGGCCGCCTATCTCACACAAGATGACTCTGGGTGGCGTAATTGCCCAATGTGTAATGCAAGTTCACACATTATAACGCTTCCACAGTGCAGTCATTATACACAAGTCATTATTTGTCCTGAAGTTTTTGCCTGTCCCCTGTGGACACCCACAGATCTTTTGTCATTGTTAAATTTTTGCCAAATCCCTGTTGGATTAAGCTAAGCCTCATACATCTGCTTTTACACTGTCAAGAGGTTAGAAGCTGGAACACAACCCAAAAAGGAACATATCAAGGTCCAGCATAGATATAGGCGACCTGGTACTATGAGTAATGTGCCCATGGGCAACTTTCAGTGTCCACCCAGCTTCTTGTCCTCTTTGACTATATGACTGCCATTTGAAGTTAATTAAATAGCTAGGAAGCTGACGTGTTGCAAATCAAAGAAATAGTCTCCACCATAACCATAGTTTCCAAAAATGCCTCAAGGCCGCACACAGGCCCCAGGTACATTATTAGAAAATAAAAACACAAGAAATTGTTTTTAAAGATTACATAAGAAGTGACTTCCGACTTTCCACAAGAAGAATATATAACAATTCCCATAATTAATCCCTTTCTCCAAATTTAACCAAAATCACATTATTTCTATAAAACATTCCATGGACATTATGTCAATCAATTTTTCTTTTTTCTTTTTTTTTGTAGGTTTTTATTTTTTATTGTAGTTTTTATCTATGCTCTAAACTTAATAAAAGAAAGAAAGAAAGAATAAGAAAGAAAGAAAGAAAGAAAGAAAGAAAGAAAGAAAGAAAGAAGAAAGAAAGAAAGAAAGAAAGAAAGAAAGAAAGAAAGAAAGAAAGAAAGAAAGAAAGAAAGAAAGAAAGAAAGAAAAATTGTTGAGTGGCTGCAGGCTAGTACTTGTTTGTGCCCACGTTTCTAAAAAAGAACCAAAGGTAACCTGGGACTCTAAGGAGCATCCAGGAGGGGGGCAAGAGGGCTGGTGGGAAGCAGCAGTGGGGTAGCCTTATTTCCCCCTCTATTACAGCCATTCTGGGAATTCACAAGCTTTCCCATGGCAACTCTCATAAACGTTCCCATAATATTTTCTCAAATGTGCCTATGTTACCTACCCTGTTCTAATGATAAGCCCAAGTCAAACAAAGGTACAAAACAGCAGTCTGGAATTTCAAAAAGTTACTCAGCGTTCAGAGGGAAAGACAGGCTGGGGTGGGAATTAATTTTGTCCTTGGGATTGGTTGGCTGATGCTAAGGCACCCTGGATTTGCAAACTGTAGGTATCCTTGAAGTACCAGTCTGCCAGTTTGTAATGAACCCAGAGCCAGGATGACACAGAAATGCCTTCACTCCCATCCCAGCAACTGTCCCTTAACATACAGAGTATCAGAACCTGATGCCAGGATCTTTTCCAGGACGCAACAGGACTTCAGATACACAGACCTGCATCTTGCAAGAGGGTGTTTGCAAGGCCAAGTGCAATGAGACCAGGGCCCTGCTAGAACTGGATCTTGGGACCTGCAGAAATGGGGAACGGAGATGTTGCCGCCCTCAGAAATTGGTAAGGAAAATGGCAACTGTAGCAAAGGACATCTTGTCCCTGTAGTGAAGCAAGGCCAAAATCGGCCCTGGTACCACCCCCTACTACAAATCATGGTGCTACGTAATTATGATGGTCACATATTTTATTAAGTTGCAAACACCTCTTTTAAGAAACTTAAGGCTGTGCCCCAAACATTTCCTTATGTCAGAAGTCATATCTAATGAAGGGGCTCCAATATTTAATTCAGATAATTCACACAGTTCCATTCTTCTACCAACTCTGAAAAACTAGAAGAAAGGAGGTGAGAACTGTGTCCTAATATTATTTGTGTTTTTAGCTTGTATAAAGCTAATGTATGAAGTAGAATAGTTTGGGGGATACAGGTAGTCCACGTCTAATGATGCTTAACGATGAAGTTTCTGTTCCCAAGTAGCAACATGGTCATAAGTCGAAAAACCATGTGACCGTGCAACTTAGCAATGGCAGTTCTGGCTGTCCCAGTTGCCACCATTAAGCGAGGACCAAGTGAGTCATTAAGCAAGGACCTCACGTGACCAAGACTTCTGACTTCCTGCCAGTTTGCCCACTGACATTACTTATGGGAAGCCAGCTGGAAAGGTCACAAATCGCAATCACATGACTGCAGGGACGCTGTGACAGCTGTAAGTACAAGGTCCAGTTGTAACTACCACTCATTCAGTGCTGTCATGTTTGAATGATCACTGAACAAGTGGTCGTTAAACGAGGATCACCTGTACACCTCTCTAACTTTGCAGCAGGGATGAAAGAGTCCATAACTGAGTTCCTATACGGCCTAAGCAAACAAGCTCTAATGCCATGTATAAAACAAAGCTATTGTAATTCGCAAAGCATAGTTTATGGCTTACTACAGTGTGTGAATTCTATATATAATCCAGCTATATAAATGGGATGAATGAATGAATGAAAATATAGCTATCCTATATTGACATGAAATTTGCTGTCCTGTTGGTGATCCCTATCTGGCCTCTGTTTCAAGTCACTGCCAATCACCTGACTTCCCCACAAAGAAATGGGTAACAAATCCTAACAGATTTTATACCCTTGGAGGCTGCCTTTACTGTGCTGAATCAGGGTGAAAACACTACTGTAACTTATAAGTAAGGATGACTTAAGACTGTTTCACTCACAGGTGAGGATGGATGAAGGCAACCTCATGGGGACATGGCAGAAATAAGATGTTGCCAGGACATATACAGTACATGCTGCTGTTTGGTATAGGTAGGGAAAAGCCCATGAAGCTCAAATCCAACAGGGTCAATTAATTAATCCCCACACATCTGCATTCTTCTTTGTCAAGGGAAATCTTGATGCCTTCATACTTTTACTGCAAATGTTATTCCTTAGCTTTTGGGGCATGAGGAGATCTCTAACTGATGCCAGCTGTGAGGACTGCTTCCCTTTCCTTGGGTTTGTGCTTCTGTTCAGGTAAGAGAAAACAGATCTTAACTCAGGCAGAATACCTGTTCTGTAGGCAAAAAGTTCCAAGTTCAGTGCTACGCATTTCAGGTTGGATTATGCCATCATCATTACTCCAAAGCACATCAACTTGTGATGCCTCTCTTCTGGTCTTATTCCCTAAAAGAGTTTCTTTATCTCACCTGAATGCTACCCTCACCTCACCCCCTTCCACCTAGCAGAGTGGCTGAAGGTTTACTCTGATTGTCAAGCAACATCTACCAAAAAAATTCCTTAAAAAAAAGAAAAGATGCTTGAACATCAAGTTAATATAATAGTAATCTTGTTCTTTTGACCTCCTCTTGGCCAACTTCCACTCATCCACTTAGAGCACACCACACCTTGGGGGATCAGTGCTACACCATGGTGCACATCTGATCATGGCTTGGGACCAGGCTCCTGGCTGTGTGGATAATTGGTTGGATGATGTCCAGCTGCTATGTCCTTTATTTTTATTTTTTATTTTTTAATGTATTTTATTTATTTTATTAGATCGCAAGTTTGGAGGTTTGAATCCCTAGTCCTACATGACGGAGTGAGCTCCCGCACTCGCCCCAGCTCTTGCCAACCTAGCAATTTGAAAGCATGCAAATGCAAGTAGATGAATAGGTACCACTTCAGTGGGTAGGTAACAGCGTTCCGCACGTGTCATGCGGCTACATGACTGTGGAAGCGTCTTCGGACAATGCTGGCTCTTCAGCTAACAAACGGAGATGAGCACCGGCCCCTAGAGTCAGACACGACTGCACAAATGTGCGGGGGGAACCTTTACCTTTACCTTTAAGCTACCTAGAGTCACATATGTGAGATGGGCGGATATATAAATCAAATACATACATACACACATACACACACACATACACACAAATGTATATTTGTAGGATGTAGATGAACAGCAATACCCCTCCTGTAGTAAAGCTGCCGAACCGTGCCCATTTGCAGATCAGGCACTGGAACTCCTCATACTGTGGGGAACGGGGGATTCATTCTGCTTGACAGAGCAGACGATTGCCTGCTTTACAGGACAGAATGCATCCAGCCCTCCGGAGAGAAAAGATGTACTCCCCCTGCAGATCAGGTACTGCAGAATTGCTCCCTCAAGAAGTGTGGGGGGCATTTCGCCTGGTAAAGTATGAACCCCCATCCTCAGCTCAGGCAGCTTTACTGCTGCAGCACCCAATTCTGTGAGAAGAGACTTGTTCTGCAGGGAAGGGTTGATGGATTCTGCTTGGTAAAAGAGAAGAACATCAACAGTTGTACTGGGCAGAATCCCACATATGCCCACACAGGGACACATACATAACCACAGATGAGCCAGCTCAGGACCAAGTCTTGATAGATAGTTTAGACAGCTGTCAAAACGTGCCTCTTCCCTTAGGAAGTATAACTGAGTTGCTTTTCCCATCAGCAGATGATTCCAGAGGAATCCATCAATTGGTTTCCTAAAGTCAGGGGTCTGGCTTAAATAGTTATGTGTGCCACAAAAATACTAATTTATGAGCTCAAAGGCTGAAACACTGAAGCCTTTCATGTGCCGATTCAAAATGGTCTAGTGGTCAAAAATGAAGAAGGTCATGGTGCCATTAAACATAAATGTGCTGAATAGAATCTCATTCTGAAGGCATTGTCAAACAGAGGTACTTCTGGGTCATTTCATTTTGGCTGGATATCTGGCAGTTTTTTATTAACCAGTGCACCACTATTTAGTTGGGTTGTTGTTGAATATCAACACAAAACCTTTGAATTGAATACTCTGAAACTTGGCAGGATTTTTCTCTTCAAAAGGGGCAACTGTGCCTGAAAATTATAGCTGATTCTGCCAAGAAATAAAAATGATATTGGAAGCTCTCTTTAAAGAAAAACAAAAATAATGTTTTGTCTTCAATTTGGCAGGATCGCCATCACAGAAGAGGCTATAATTCCAGAAAATTTAGCTCAATCTCAGATTACTGTACTTTTAATGGAAAGCAGTCTAAAAGTGATTAAATAAATATATTCTGTCACATAGAAAAACAGCAATTGTCATTTGGCGTTTTCCAGTAATTATATATAATTATAAGGAAGCATGAAAGTTGGAATTTTGAAACAACTTTAAGATTTGAGCTGAAAGTGAAGATTTGGGTTCTGAATTGTCTAATCTCCCCGCCCCCCTCATCCAATCACCTAATCAGGATCCGAGCCTCCAACAATGCATTTTCTCAGATAACTATCCTGGCTGGGACATTTGCATTTCTTGCCAATAAATTGTTTTGGTAGCCTTGCCTTTTAGCAGATCAAGAGAAAAGAGAAGTGTGTCTTCAGAGATCTCAAATTAAAATCTGAGTGACAGAGAAAAGGGGGAAAGGAAAAGGAGGGTGCCAGCTTGCCCGAGACCACGAACAATAGTTATCATCTCATTCACTGCACAAACATCAGGAGAGTGATGCTGGGAGCAGGGCAGCAGCTTGCTGATCTCATCAGGGGCTACAGATCTAAGGCTGGGAAGAAACGGCTCCCACCCCCAGGCAGGGAAGCCAAGTGGGGGCTTCACTGCTACCCTGTATCAAAACATTACCACACATGAAGCCAGGGATGGAGCCTGCTCCCACTGCTTTCACAACCACCACAATGGCAACCTGCGGAAGACCTTTGTATTTCGAGGAGTTAGGTGGCATGTTTTGATTTTCTTCCCCCACACCTAGGAGATTAGAGTTTGTTTTGAGTTATACTGATGTTTAATTAGCTTGTTTTTGTTGCTGTTTGGCATGAGAGGAGGGAGAGAAGAAGCATATGCTCACTCCTCCAACAGCCCTCTAGAACATATCTCTGTGGGAAGTGGGGGGAGAGAAAGTCTCCAGCTTGTTAAGTTTAAGCATGTTCACTCCTCCAGCCGCCCCTCTAGTGGCTTGGAATGGGGGGGAATGATAAGAAATTGTTATGCCTAAGCACTTGCTTATCTGATGGTTTCCCATGTTATTAGAATGATGTCATGGTCAGGTGCTGGACCACATGAAGAATCCCAGGCAAGGTCAGGCCATGCAGCTTCAGTGCCATGGAAACTTGGTCACGGGGTTTGGGAGCCAGGCTTTGATAAAAGCCTGAGTATTGCCTTTGGAGTTTGGGAGTCCACACAGGCCTGAGTGCTGGGTGCTGTGAAAGTTGCCACCTTGGGGTATCTCCGCTGTCCTTATTAGAGGGCTCCTGGCAGCCTATGGGAGATTAGGTATCACCTTGTTTGCTTGGTATGTATGTATTCCTCTCTTTCTGTATGCTATGCTTGTTATGCTCCGTGTAATTCAGTTAAACTGTGCTTCTGCTCAACCTTGTTTGTTTATAATAAAGCTTTAAGTTTCTTTATCCACTGGTGTGCTATTATCTCTGGATCTAAAATAATCAATTGCCCTAGCCACTGATCAAAGAGAGGCATGGACTCTTGGCAATACAACCACTTCCATGTTGTTGCTAAGAAAATGGAGTGGATGTGTCTCTGTAATAGTTCCCTCCTCCTCCCGAATCTCTTCCACTTAACATTCTTTGTGAATTGTGCTACCCACAGCAGAATGTAAGCAAATTTCCTCAGCCCATGTACAGTATATCGCAGAGTGCTGAATATGGGACAGCACTGTAGCCTCCTGCAATGTGTTGGATTCTGGCAAATCCAGCATGCCTCATCAGCATATGGATGGCTGCTCTAGGATGCAAGCTCTCTATGCTTTTGAGGAAGCTGTTTGTGGCCACTCCCACTTCCTCTTCTCTTTCTCTGATTCTTCCACCAAGGAGGAAGCAGCACATGGCTGCTCCTCTCCATGGAGAGAGGCCATGTGGTAGGCCTCTCTTCTCTCTCCTCCTTGGACCGTGAGCAAGCACATGGTTGTGTGCTGCTCCATTCTAGGCCATGGATGGGCCTAGGAGATTTCCCCCCCTTTCTACACGAATCTCTTGCAGCAAGCAGGGCAAGAGGTATTAAGTTTAGGGAACACAAAGAAGAAATGGAACATCATTTATCTACTGAAAATGCTGTTCCTGCAATGAATAAACGTAAGGACTCTTTTGTACTTACTTTTCATACCTGCCATGTCTAAGCGTGTGTTTCTTTATGCTTGGGTGGGCTAAAGGTGTAAGATTAACCTGGATCTCTCTAATATGCTCATGGGCTCTGTTTTTAAACAATATTCTTTTTCTGTACGTGAGTTTTGCAGCTCTGCTCTATTTCAGTAGTTCTAACAGACTGCTGAATGGACTTCACAATGTACCACTGACAACTCTTGACGGGATAGCCAATGCCCAACTCCCCTGGGCTGAGCATCCCATAATTTATCAAGTTACCTGCACACTGAAAAAAGAGTTTCCAGGTACCTCATAAACTTAAGTGGCTATGTTATAATCTCACCCTGAAGAAGGTCTATCTAAGTGGTCACTAAGAGTTGACACCAATTTGATGGCACATAATCAATCAATATTATAACCAAAATATGTGCCCTACCAGTGAGCTATAATTCTTCCCCCCCTTCCAAACTTC
This sequence comes from Charina bottae, assembly GCA_023362775.1. Classification (NCBI taxonomy): domain Eukaryota; kingdom Metazoa; phylum Chordata; class Lepidosauria; order Squamata; family Charinaidae; genus Charina; species Charina bottae. Next base: position 88,255,219 of record JALMGJ010000001.1, on the reverse strand, counting down.
CTCACCTGTATGCATGAATTGTACAATTGTTATACTGACATCTGCAGGACATGTGGCTAATACTTAATTCAAACATCAGATTTCCAGGCAGTCTACCCAGGAAGTGGCTCAGACTTGAGTCTGGCAGAGAGATGATGTCTGGTGAAATCTGATGAACCTGATCTATTCATCTTTGCAAACAACAACAGGCTGTATCAATACAATAATGAGTCAGATTTTCTGGGCCAGATTCTGGGTTAGCAGGATAAGTTTAGCACAGATAGGGGAAGCCCTGCCTATAGCATAATGGTATCTATGTCTTCTAATATAAAAATAATATACTGGGTTAGGTCTCTTTCCTGAAAAGTATTTCCTGGATAAGAGGAAGAAATTCTGGTATTTGCTCAGAGGAATTTGTCTTTAGGAACCAGATCTTTTTAAAACTAAGACCCAACAGCCTATGGTAGTTTGATCTCCTTATGTGCTAGTTTTATAATAGGATTATTTTAAACTTTCTCATACAGAGAATGTTTGCATTTTTCAGTGGTTTTGGATCAGCTACCTACAAAATGTGTCTGGATAGGCATGTTAGTTCTATGTAATTAATTCTATAGCTACTATTTTCCCAAATGGAGGGTGCAGAAATGTTGATGTTACCTCACACACAAGCACATGCAGAACGTCAATGCTAGTCCCAAGTACATGATTTTTAATCAAAGGGGGCAAGAGTCACAATTAGTCATCACAGTAATTAAATAACAACATGATCCTATGCATGCATATTTAGAAGAAAAGTGAATTTCAATCAGTGGATCTTATTCCTCGATATGTATAAAATTGAAGACTTATAATATCCACTTAGAAGTAAATATTTTTGCTTCCTGATCTATCTGGTATCCTCTAGATGTGTTGGATTACTTCTGTCTTGTCTGACAGCCAACAGTCGTCTAATACATCTACAGTTTATCAGATTGAAAGGCTGTTTTAAGGCCACTGCCTCAGTTAATTCACTTGTTTAAAGTGCATTGTAACTTGATTTTATTTCAAGTGTTTAAAGTGTGGCCAATTATTTCAAATCTCTTGTATTTTTCACATGTAACTATGCAAATACATCATAGCAGGTGGCAGCATCTAAGCCACCTTGGATGATCCCTAAAAAGCTAAGCACAGTAAGACATTGTTAGTACAGGTAGTCCTTGTTTAGCAATTGCCTCGTTTAGTGACTGTTAGCAGTTACGACAGTGATGAAAAAGTAACTTTGCAACCAATCCTCACATTTACGACCTTAACAGGTCTGTAAAGCAAAGGAAAGCTGAAGTAAGATCATAAGCACAGTCGCAGTTTCACTTAGCAACTGCTCCACTTAACAACTGAGTTGCCGGTCCCAATTGTGGTCGCTAAACAAGGACTACCTATATTTGGATGGGAGATCCCCTAAAAAACTATGATGACCACTAGATGGCAGTAGAAGAATTAGTATAGACTTGGTTGACATGATATATTCAACTAAAATGGAGTTGGCTAGTTTGTGGTTTCATGCATTGTGGCGTTCTCAGGTACTTCTCATCCTTTCTACTAGCTACACTAAAGCCATTAATTCTAATTTCCCAGGGAAGAAGATAAAGAACAGCAGCATGGGCTGCGGAACTGTTATTTCCATTAATTGATGGCCTTACCTTCAGTGAGAAGAAGCTAGAAGCTTCCAGCAAAGCCCACCATAGAAGACCAGCCACTTTGGATTAGGGTTTCTCAATCTGGGCTGCAAAAATCCAGATGACCATTAGATGGCCATTTTGTGAAAACTTAGTTCATCAAACGTTCATTGAAAGTGTACTTAAGCCTCTTTTTAACATGTCAGCAACTTGTTTCTGTCATACCTAGTGCCATCCAACACTGAATATTCACAGCAGGGCTTTCCAAACTATGTGTCGCGACACATTACTGTGTCACCTGGGGGGCCCAAGTGTGTCGCGCGACAACCTGGAAGCGCTGCCGGCGCACTGCCATCAGCGCTGCCGGGTTCCAGGATGCTGCCGCTGCCACCACAACACACAAAAACCTGAAAGCGCGGCCGCAGCGGTGGCAACCCGGAAGCGCCACCACCGGCGCTTCCGGAGTTTTGTGCGCCAGCCGTTGGTGTGTCGCCAACGGAAAAATTTTGGAAAGCCCTGATTCACAGCTAAGTTTTCTTCTTTTCCTTTCCCTATATTTCCAATGCTGTTTGAATTTTGGGGAAAAAAAACTTCTTAAAAATAAGGAGCAGAGGATTATTAACTTGAAAACCAGACTTTTGGGAGCCTTTCTAGTTGAAAAGCAGAACATAATTCCTTAAATAAAGTATTTTTTTCCACCACTTTTATCCCCAGAACCATTCTGTGAGATGTTTGTTGAGTTTTTTTTTTAAAAAAAATCAGATTGGTTTTATTTGTGATACTGCTGCTTTATTTTGCCTACCTATGTTTTTATGCTGGGATGCTGTTTCACATTTTATGTTACATTTTAATGTTATTCTCCTTGAGCAAAATTTGGTGGAAAGCAGAACAAATGTTAACATTGGATGGAAACTAGTTTTAGATAGAAGGCCAAGTTCCCTCCAGACTAGTTTAGGGTTGGTGGAGGGGCCACCACCCTGACCAGGAATATTCCACCTTCCTTGTCCTTTCCTGGAGCTATGCCCTCGGGTAGCCTTGGTCCTTCTATCACGCACACTGCCTTCACAAATAATCTCACACACACATGCACACGTCTGAAAATGTGTGCCTCTTACAATCACAGCAAAGCCTAAAGAATAGTGATTATTCAGAAATTGGTACAAAAAGAAAAGTCAGAAGCATAGATCTCCTATTCTTAACTTGATGGTTTTGCAGACACAACAAAACTAAGCTATAGTGCAGGAACCTGATTCCAAATGCATTGCCACCCACTCCTTCCCTAATTTAATGCTCTCCACATTGAAGGCCCAGCTGTTCCAAGAGGATGGAGGCTGCGGTGCATCACGCCTGGGATGCCACAGGCCCACCACACCCCATCCCCATATATTCCCAGTGAGACCAATTTGTTGGCATAGGAGCCACCCTCACAGACCCACAAGGGAGGACTGGGGCTCTAGAGGCTTTTTGCCCCTTCTCAATTTCACAGGGCTTGGCAGCTTTTATCTGGGTTGCAAAAATCCGGAAGGCTCGAGGTGGAAACAAAAATCTGCCATTCCATCTAATGGTCCTCTGGATTTTTGCACCCCGGATCGGGAAGCCCTAATGTTTCATGCCCCGTTCTCCATCATAGTGGGCTGAGGAAAGATAATCCTGATATTGAAATATCATGATTTCAAGCGGAAAAAAATATAGATTCATTTTTTAAAAATACATGGTCGGGGACTGTACAAATGTAATATAAATAATAGTAAAAATAATATAGTGTTGGAAACGCGTTTCTAGCCGGCAGTTTTCCGAAGAGGACACTTCCGGTGAGGGCAAGGGCAAAAGAACCGGCTGGCAAGGGATTTTCACCCTCATCACCGGGGGAAGTCGGATTGGCCAGGGGAGCTTGTCACGTGGGCGAGGCGGCTTGGACTGGGCAGGGTTTGCCCCGCCTCTCGGTTGTGATAGTCCCGATGTGGTGCATGTGTGGATGTTTTCCCCCCTCTTTCCCCTCCATATCCGGGGACAGGTTGGGAGCTCTTCCTGTCGGTTGGAACTGCGGGAGCCTCCGTGGGGAGACCGGGAAGAGGGGGAAGGAAAGGCTGCGCTAGGATGGGAGTGGGGGCGCGGAGGAAGGAGTTCCCTCCCTTACTCACCCACCGCCTCTTTTAAGAAAAGCTGCCCGTTAACCCAGCTGCCTTTCCATCTCTGCCTCTTCCCCATCCTCCCCAACACGCTGCGATCGGATGCCTCGCTCTGGGTCCAAAAGGTGGGTATTAATTAAGCCTTTCTGCCCCCCCCCTCCTGTCCTTTGCAGTTAAAGGTCTCCAGCCACCCCAAATTCCTCCTCGCCCTAGAGTCCCGCCTTCCTCCTCCTGATTTGGTGATGGGGGTAATGTTAAATCCACCGAGTAGTAATGGCTTCTTGTGGTTCTCTTAAGAAAAGGGAAGCTGGTGGCCTTTTCTCACCCCGTTTTTCTTGAGAATAGGAAGTCATCACCTCCTTCCCATTATCTAGCTGAACTGTTCTAATACGTTATTTTCTCCCCAGTAATCCTGAATTGGGATTCTTACCCTGCCCATTTGCTTCTGCCCCTGCCATGTTAATGAGCAAGAAGCTCCTAAGTACCCACTTTGGGTTCCTGGGCTTAAATATTCTAGCCATGCAGGTTGCTGTGGTTTGTTCTTGAGAGACAGAATGGAAAAGTCTCCAGATTTTTCCTAGGTCCTTAAGCTACTTCTTGTTACCTTACTGATTTAATCTCTTCACCATTTATTCCTGACTCCTTCCTACATGTTGAAAAAGCTGCAATTGTGACATCCCAGAATCATGCTTCAGTGCCTCCTTGGATTGTGACATCTCTCCACTCTTACCCCAACTCTTCTGCCCTGGGGCTTTAGGTCATAGTTTGATCCTTTCCTAAACCTTTGCCATATCTTTAAGCTAGCCTGCCCCTTCTTTAGTGATCATTCATGTTCTTCTAAATAATCTTCCCTTGTGAAAGCTAGGAATGATTTATGGTTGCTGTGTTTCGTCTTTTCCCCCCATCCAGTAAGAATTTGGATCTTGCTATGATGACCTCTGCCAGATGGTTAACTCTCAGCTAGTACTGCGATCTTGAAAGTTGTAGCTGCCTGTGGAAGCTACTAAAAAGTTGGGACTGCATCTGGCCATTGGGTTAGGATTGGCATTGGCTTGCCTGGAAGGATAATTGTGCTGGATCTGGAGGAGCTATGGAGTTTGCTGAGCTTATCAAGACACCACGGGCTGACAACGTAGTCCTTCACCGCCCCTTCTATCCAGCAGTGGAGGGGACCCTCTGCTTAACAGGACACCACCTCATCTTCTCCTCACGACGGCAAGACAATGTTGAGGAACTTTGGCTTTTGCTTTCCAACATTGATTCCATTGAAAAACGGTGAGGATATTTTAGTTCATGAATGGGGGCGGGTAGATGGATGAAGGGAGGAGCAATGAGCTAGGTACAGCCCAAGAAACATACTTCTCCTTCATGGTAAAAATTTTGCAGGTGCTAGATGCAGGAATAGATTAAGGATAGTAAACAGAATTGAATCCTGGCCAATAGGAGCACCATCATTGTCACATTATTAAAATGAAGTATCTATACTGTATTTTACTATTTTTAGCTGATTTGCACAGCTGTTCCACAGATAAGGAGAGCTTAGTTATAGCTGTATACTAATTGTGGACAAAATTAGTCCACAATTTTGACAAAAACTCTGAAGCTTTATTTAGTCAGAATTCAGTGGATATAATTCTGAGTACTGTAATTACACCAGTTATTAAGCAACCTGTATAATACCTGTATCAGCTTCCAAGCACTATTCAGCATGTTGAGCATAAGCCCTTAGGCTGTTGGGACCAAGTATGTGAAGAAACATCTCTTCCCATGCCATTCCCTCATGTGGGGTGGGAGGGGAAAGGTGGTTTTGTTTTTAACCTTGCTTTTATTGCTTGTTGTGATCCTCTTAGAATCGTTATATGAGATGGGTGGCCATATATGTTCTGTAAATAAATACATTAATAGATAAAATTCATAGATTAATATCTTCAGTTGAAGTCTTTCTTATGTACAGTCAGTTGATGTGGAACATTGTGTACCAAAGATAGGGAGAGGCCTGTACTGTACTGTACTGGTAGCCTGGTTCTGAAATAGTCTCTTTCTGGAAGCTGAACGTGTGCTGATAGTACAATCTTTTCAGCACCAGACCTAATTGTTTCTCATTGATTCAGGCATTTTTTATTGCTTTTATTTCCTCAGTTCTGCTTTGAGTTCTCACCAGAATAGAAAGACGGAATGTGAATTGCATAAAATAAATTTAATTTGTGATCTTGCTGCTTTTTAGTTTATTGCTGTTTGAAGGCTAAACACATTCTGCTGCATTATTTTTCAATTGCCTTGGACAAAAGTTGAATGTTGAATGCTTTCTCTAAGTTGATGGGGAAGGTATGAATGTTTAAAATGAAGAATTATTATTATTACTTAAAAATTCACTTAAAATATACTTTCTGTTTTTAAACATTTGAAATATCTGTTCTTAACTTATTACGTGAGCTTTAAATGAATGGAGCTATGGATTTTAGTTAAATTTGCATATTGTGAAAACAGAAGTCCTGAAACAAGCAACATAATTTATTTTCAAATGATGGCTTTTTTAGGAAGCATTTTCTTTAAAAGGCATTCCTGCTTAAGGAAGAAATTAGAGAGAACATCTAGTGGAGCTTGTCATCTGCAGCTTTAATAAATTGTTGTTTATTCGTTCAGTCGTTTCCGACTCTTCGTGACTTTAATAAATACATGCACTAAAAAGAAGCTGCTTAACTGAAAACCATTAGTAGAAGCTTTTCCTACACTTTGCATTTTTGTGCCAGAAAAGGCTTCATCCTTTGATTTCAGACCATCCATTAAATAACTATTGAAGATTTAGCCTTGAGTCTCCTGTTGCTTGCAAGGTAGTGCAGTCTCTTCCCTTGTTCTCTGCTTATGCAATTTCTTAGAAACTAAAAATTAGAATTGTTGGATTTGTGGCACAGCATCTTGCTTTGAACAGAAGTCATCCAGAAGCTTCCAGGAAGCTTATAAGTAGAGTTTGTTCAATATTTCTTTCCCTCTGTTGCTCATTCATAATAAATATTCAGAGATATACTGTCTTTGATTTTGGGGTACTATTCTGCTGAGTCATCAATCAGCTTCCATAAATGATCTAAATCAATGTTTTTTCAAACTTGGCAACTTTAAGATGTTCTGGGAATTCTGGGAGTGGAAGTCCACACATTTAAAGTTGCCAAGTTTGGGAAGCACTGATCTAAATCAATCTTCTTCCACAAATGCAGCTACATCTTTTATTTATTTTTAAGCCGGCTCAGTTGCATTATGTTGTCCTTTCCCAATTTGTCTTTTGTTGTTGTTGGGATGACATGTCTAGTGCAGGGTACCACATCAGGGAAGGCTGCTTTAGATAATCGTGAAATAAATGTTTAATTTTTCCTGTTAGTTAGATTAAAAGATGGAATGCATCCTATTTTAGGAAAAGTGTTGAACTCAGTTATTTAGACTTTGAGAATTTTACCTTTTCCAGCTCCAAGGAATCAAAGGGGTAGCTATTAATTAATGAGTGTTCAAAACTGCTTTTATTTTAAAAGGCTTTTAAAAGCCTCCATCCTACGGTCCCCATTCCATCTTGGATTTTATGTCATTTATTATTATTATTATTGGATGTATTTTAGATATTGTTGTTAGATATTGTTTTTGTATAGTTTTTAAACTTTCAATTGTTGTAACCCGCCCAGAGTCCCTTGCAAGGGAGATGGGCGGGGAATAAATTGAAAAAAAAAATAACTAACTAACTAACTAACTAACTAACTAACCCACCCACAGAACCTTCATTTTGTTCTTGTATCCAACTCTTTCACACAATATTGCTTTCTTCAACACTAAAAACCCAGTGATTTGGAGCTATATTAAAAGGAGACACTTAACCTGCTTTGTCCTCTCTTGCTTTCCTCCCTGATGCCCTGATATTTTGCTATTTTCTTGAATGTGAATAACTGTTAAAATAATAACAGTAGAGCTTCTCCTTTTATAATGGCACCAGTGGGTTGCTACATTTCACAAATGTGGCTTGTGTTGTTCAGACTTGATGAAAAGGGAGTGTAATTAGCCAGTCATTTCCATGAAGATAGGTTGTCTTGATGATGAATAATTTTGAAATATTTGTGAATGAGTATTACTTTAGAAAAGAGAAAAATAAACCTTTGCATTTCTATTCCTATAAAAAGTTCTCAATAAAACAACAAATTTACTATTGAACCAGCCACTACTGCTCCATTAAATGGAATATACCCACATTTATATCATATTGATTGTTGAATGCCAGCCCTAGGTTTTTATTGCTCTTTTAAAATATATTTATCTGATGCAGAATGACTGACAGCGTTGGCACCAGCCTGACTTCAGGGGGACAGCATTCCAATGACGAGGTGCCACAACAGAGGAGGCTGTCACCCACATCTCCACTTAACAAAAAGTGCTTCTTTCAGTGATCTCTGTCACTGTAGGCATACAGCAGCCCAGTACAGTTGCCACATTTCACTGTAACCCAGAAGGATTGGAAATATGTTGCGTAGCCTTGTCTGCTCTCTCTTGTTCTTGTTCACATGCAGTTTATCTCCTGATTACTTTTAGCCACAGTTTGCTACGACATCTAAAGCAGAGTAGCTGTTATTATCGTTAACTCTGAAATTAATTATGATACAGTTTTGAATGGTAGTTTGGAAGCAGAAGGCACTCTATCCAACAGTTTCATTACAGAAGGAAAAATGATAGTTTTTGCTATTTGCTTCATCATTTGCATTGGGTTTTTAAAAGTATCCTAGCAGCTTAGTTAGCAACTAATTATTTCCCTCCCAAAATTAAGGTGAAAATGAGCTGAGATTTGCATAAAAGGAAACCTGAATCATAGGTCCTATAGTCAGAAATGCCATTTCTCTCACACACAAACACACCCTGCTTCTTAAAAATTTAACCATGAGGGAAGAAAGGTGGGGGCTTAGATGAGTTCCTCTTGATCTTCCCAGGATTGGCCTTGGGATTTCAGCAACATTGCTGGAATTATTTACTAGCAACGTACAGCTGTAAAGAAGTAGTAAGCTGCTAACATGGTGCTTTTTAATATGATGTTTCTTCCATGTCTGTGAGTTTGGAGCAACAGGCTTGGCTGAGATGCAAGCAATTTGTGTAGTTCTGGATTCTTTCCACTTAGGCTATGAGACTCAAAGGAAACCGTGTCAAGGTGCATGGGAGGAGAAAAATGTCTGGGTTCATATAGGCAAATGTAGAATAGTTAATATAATTTCCTTCCCAATTGCCAGCCCTTCTTTATAAATTGCATCCCATCCTTATGTTCTTTTTAATTTGATCTGTATAGGTTTGGAAATATTAATTTGCTAAAATAATCTGCAATTCTTCTGTTAATGTTTTTCATCTAGTAGTGCTAGAATGTGTTAATGGCTGAATTAGGATAGGCTTTAACTTTTGTTCATTGTGAAGGCCATGTAAGTGGCTACGTTTGAAAGCTTTCAGATTATGTTCACAGCTCTTCATGTTTTTATATCATTGCAGTTTTATTGGCTTCTTGGGCACCATCATTATCAAATGCAAAGACCTGCGAATCATCCAGCTTGACATTCCTGGCATGGAGGAATCTTTGAACATTGCTAGCTCCATTGAGGTAAAGTTATTTAGAGAATTTAGAAGAACCCAGCAAAAGTCTGAGTCTGTTCTGCAGAGATACTTGTGAAAGGCCGGGGCTGGGATGGTATCTCCTTCTTAGATGTATTACGGTATTTGGGGGATGGGAAGCTTTCTGAAGGAGGCATTTGAACATTGATAACAAAACTGCTAAGGGATGTGGAGGTGAAATAAAGCCTGGTGGAGAATCCCCTTGTCTTCATATGTATGTAGGACACACGTTCCATATCACCATATCAGTCACCCATCTGCTTATCTAAACTGGACCTCTGCATAATGTGATTAAGGTTTGACTTACAGGAAGGGTTTGTTTGTGGAAATTGCTGTATATTCTTGCTGTGAAAAGCGGGAAGCCACCTGTTTATATGTAACTTTTTAGAAGTTTTTTCTTTTTTGTTTTTGCACTTTTAATGTTTTTCTTTTTGTATGTAGTGTTTTTCCTTTTTTTGTAGTTTTTTATCTTTGTTCTAAAAAATAATAAAACTTTACAAAAATAAATAAATAAACTGGACCTCTGCAGAATTTAGAAATATCATGCCTGCTCTGGGAAAAGCTGTCGGCACTTTATTATTTATTTATTTACTCAATTTATTAGCTGCCCATCTCACTTTTCCAAGCAACACTAGGTGGTGTACAGCAGGGTTTAAAAAACAATAGATGCATTAAAAAGTACAAGAAATTTATAAAACCCAACTAAAACAGAGAATAATAGATGGAGGGATGTTAAAAATAATGGAGCGACCTCACTAGATCACCCATCCCCTGGGGTCCCCAGTCCTGCTGACACGACCAGGTCTTGAGGGACCTCCGGAAGCTCAATAGTGACGAGGCCAACCTCACCTCAGGGTGAAGAAGATTCCACGGTGCAGGCGCCACAGCAGAAAAGGTCTGCCATCTAGGGCCTGCCAAATGTAGCTCCCTAGGCATTGGAACCAGTAACATGTCCTCTCTGCCGGATCTGTTAGGACGGGCAGAGGAAATCGGGGAGAGGCAGTCCCTGAAGTAACCCAGTCCCATACCATGAAGGGCTTTAAAGATCAACACCAGCACCTTGAATTGGACCTGGAAACAAACTGGTAACCAATGCAGCTGACGTAGCAGAGGTGTAACGTGTGTTCTACCAGAAACCCACATAACTGCTCGCGCTGCTGCATTAACTGTTGCCAAATGATGTTATGTTCCATAAAGCAAGATCAGCTTGATCGATAGAACAAACTTTTAATTAAAAAGGAACTCTCTGTTAGTGTTTGTGATACCATTCAACTCCATTTATTAGCACCTTTGTTCAAGAGTCGGCCTGTGCAAGCTGCATCTGCCTTCTCAGTGTACTTTTCCTTCTGCTGTGTTTCTTTTGAGCATGCCCACACGGTGTGCTTGTGCTTTATCAAACAGGAACATAGCATACAGAAGGGGGGTGGGCTCATAGATACTTTTTGTTGCAGAAGCCCTAGCAGTAGATGCTTAAGTAGAGAAAAATGGCCTCTGGCTTATTAGGTTGTCCCATTAAGGAAAGGGAGGCCCACCATACTTTTAGGCAAAATGAAGCAACAGCTTTGAGTGGCAGGCCAGGAAAGGAACTGGCATTGTACTCACACTCATTACTCTCCAAATCTATTGCTTCATGGTGTCTGAAGGCAGCATATTGTATGGGCAACTAGCACAGTTACCTCAGGAGGCAATGTTTGTAGGACATCTTCAAACCAACAACTATAGGACTGCCAGCCAAAGAGTGAGTAGTGATGCTGTTGTCATCAGGGAAGGAATTTGAGGGAAAGAATACACAGTGGGGAGGAGCAGTGCCTTTTCTTGTGCTGCCCCCAGGAAAGGTTATTCTTTAAATTGTAACGTACTGTGCATTTTCTCCTTCCTGTAGGCACTGTCTACCTTGGATTCCATCACACTCATGTATCCTTTCTTTTATCGACCCATGTTTGAAGTAATTGAAGATGGCTGGCACTCATTCTTGCCTGAGCGTGAATTTGAACTTCTCAATTCAGTTGTAAGTTCCCGGTGGTTCTACTGGTTCTCTGAGCTCAGGTGGAAATCTTGCTTCAACCATTTCCTACACAAAGGGGGAACTTGGTTTTTGGTTCTCTAAGGCCTGTCAGAAGGGAAGTCTTTTTTCTTTTTTTCTAATATGTATAAACAACAACAAGCAACAATACAGTGAAGACCTTAATATTAAGTATTAAGCTCAAGATAGATACCTTTATTATATAATATATAATTGTAGCATTTTGCAGTTGTTTATCAATGCTACACTCAGCTATATATGTAAAATTTAAGCAACCTCATGCTTATCAACATTAACATTTTAGAAATTATAGTTAATATTGACATAACCCCTTCTTATCTAAATCATCAGAGTGTTAATAATCTTCAGTCAATACTGTATAAATAGCACTGTACTCAGATAATATAATGTACTACTTGTGTTTTATAATAATACAATAAAATATTAACTTTGGGGGCAAAAAAAGAAGGGAAGGGGCTTCTACTGGAAGGCCAACTTGGTCACATCACTGAGGGACATTTGGTATGGAGTGAGAGCCTCTCTTCTCCCAGACATTTTAAATGGCTGCAGTAGCCTTATTACAGATAGTAGTTCCGGTCTGTGCTGCTATGGCATGCATCACACATTGTATGTTCTGGGCATCAAGCCATCAGGTTATGCCAAAATAAGATTAATGGGTTTGGGCATAGCACTTTATGTGAACATGGCAATTGTATTTTGTTACCCAGGTTTAGGGTACAGCATATTGTGAGAATGAAGCCACTGTTTGGGAAAAGGGGAGATGGTGGAAGCTTTGGATGGCCCACTTTAACCACAGCTCACATGCTGCATTGGTTGCCAGTCGGCTTCCAGGTGCAACTTAAGATGCTGGACGTCTCCTATAAAGCCCTACATGGCATAGGGCCTGGTTATTTGAGGGACGGACTCCCCCCCGTTGTTTCTGCCCTACTGGTACACTCAGGCAGAGTGGGTGCCCTCCAGGTCCCTTCTATTAAATGCTGCCATATTGTGGGACCAAGGAAATGTGCCTTCTCTGTCGCAGCCCCTGCCCTCTGGAATGCATCCCCCCAGAGATACATATAACTCCCACTCTCCAGGAGTTCCGGAAGTCCCTTAAATCCCTGGCTGTTCCCAGGTCTAGGGTTAAAGTGCTTGACTATTGACTAGGTTGACAGGGGATCCTGGGAATGAAGACAAGTTTGGGGGAAATTATTGTCAAATGATGTAGCTAAAGGTTGGTTAGAGTTGGGCAGCATCAAAATCAGATTAATAAATATTCTCAGCTTTCTGAATTTCTCATGTAGTTCTTAACTCAAAGAATATGTTCAAGATTTTGAATAGGCTAAATTAAACATACAAAAATATAATTTTAGGCAAAATGTGAATGGATGGAGCTTTATTTTGTAAAAGAATGGATGGAGTTTTATTTTGTAAAATTGCAAAGTGATGCCAAAACCAAATTAATTTATGATGGGAAAAAAGAGAAAGTAGGTCAGATTGAGCTTGGTGGATTCTTACATACATGCCATTAGCATATTATTCTTTCCTAGACAAATGAATGGCGGTTGAGCTACATCAACAAAGATTTCTCAGTCTGCCCTTCTTACCCACCTGTTGTCACTGTCCCTAAATCAATTGATGACGAATCTCTATGGAAGGTTGCCACTTTTCGCCACAGTGGACGCTTCCCAGTACTCAGCTATTATCACAAGAAAAATGGGATGGTGAGTTGGACACTTGGATTACAAGGCATGTGTTTTCTTTGTAATAACCTAAATATTAAAAATTTATGTATGTTGCAGTACTTAAATGCCGTGATTGAAATTGTTCTTGTACTGGAGTAAGCTTGAGCATTTGGGGGTAGCAGTAAGAGAACTGGATTGCAAATTATCTGAATAGGTTTATATATGATGAGGAAGGGACCTGAGAAATCAATTAGCAGCCTGTGAATTTGGTTATATTAACTAAATGCTCAACAGTCATATAAATAATCCCTGAAGATGTGGAAATTATCTCCTTTTTACATTAGGCTATAGCTGGCTCTTGCATTTTTATTTTAAATCTCTGATTGTTTAATATTAATAGAGAGTGTGGCTGCACATTCAATAGCTTTTTGGAAGCTGGGAAAACATCATTCAATTTTCCTGCCATAACCATAAATCCCAAAGGAACATGCCTTTTTGGGAGGGCATGTTAAGAATCTCCAAAGAGTTGTGTGGGTACATTCCTATAGGAAAGCATGACAAACTGGTGGTCCTTCATGAGAAGATATGTTTGGCCTTCACAGTCAGTACTCCCCTGTTGTGTGGTTCCTAGAGGTTGTTTATTAGCTGTATTCAAACAAGAATTATTGGTCTAGCTAAGCTTACACATTGTGATATATCATTTCTGAAGAAAGGACTACTTTGTAAATGGGATGGAAATGGGCTTCACACTTAGACATAAATGCTAATTTTTATTTTGCTGTCTTAATCTTTACAGAAAATATTGTATTACTTTTTTATTACCTTTTTTCTCCTACCCACCCCCTTGAAAATGGGCATAAAGTTGTTCTCACTTGAAACATAGAATTATATCCTGGATATATATGTACCAGATTTCATTCCATTCTTATGAAGGGAAATGTGTTTTCACACTAATATTGAACATTTGGATTGGCAGGTGAAAAGTAGGAGGCCTCTTTACTCTGTCAGTTATTCCAGGATGGTGAACACTTTTCCCCATGGAGATCACAGAAACCCTTTTATACTACAGAAGACTTCTCCAGGATGCATTCCCTTACTGGAGTTTGTTGGTCCTTCTAGGTGATAATGCGCAGTAGCCAGCCACTCACAGGTACTAATGGGAGGCGTTGCAAAGAGGATGAGAAACTGATCAATGCCACCCTGAGGGTAGGCAAGCGTGGATATATCATTGACACACGATCTCTGAATGTCGCTCAGCAAGCCCGGGCCAAAGGTGGAGGCTTCGAGCAGGAGGTTCATTATCCTCAGTGGAGAAGGATTCACAAATCCATTGAGCGGTGAGTTTCTGTTTAAGAACTACTTGCTTTCAAGAAACTTAATTTAATTTAGAAGCTGTTTTTAAAATTTAGAACAAGGGAATTAGGATTTTTTTTACAGATGAGAGATTTTTTGAAGCAACCTCCAAATGCTATGGCGAGCACGTTGTTTGTTTGTTTATTTATTTATTTTTTAAACTTATATTACTGCCCATCTCCCCCAATCGGGGGACCCTGGGCGGTTCACAATAAATATAAAAGGGGGGGGGGGAGAGCTAACATTTTCGTGCTTTTAGAATGAGAGGCGTGTTGTTTTTGTTTTGTTTGAAGGAAATGTGTATAAAGTCCAGTGGAGGCTTAGTGCTTTTCCTTTTAAAAAAAATCCAAAAACTACACTGTGCAGAACTGTTGTGTTTCATTGTAGAAATTCAGAGGCATATCTGTAGAGGTTTCAGGAGCTGCAAACATGGGGGGTGGGGAGGGAATGCATGCTCAGCACTGTCTACCTCTGCTAGACAATATTACGTTTGAACTTTCCTGTCTCCAGGTTCTTAGACAGGGAAAGGTCTTGTATATAATTTGCCGCTTTTAAACCAACTCTTTTTGCAGGAGATGCAAGGAAACCTTGAGCCTGCAGAGTAGATACTCTTCAAACATTGGGTGGTACACAGTAGGACAGCAACAGTTTTTGATTCGCAACTGTTCAGGATTAGGGCAACAGAAAGGCTTCCATGCCCTTAAAATTAGGACTTGGATCTGTAGCAGAGGTGTCTGCAGGGTGTGGTCAAAAAAGTCAAGATGACAGCCACAAAGGTGCAATGGAACCTTCATCTGTTTTATGTGCATCGCAACATATAAAAAACAGGCAGAGCTTTGATCACTTTGTTGCAGTTGCCATCTTGACTTTTTTGATCACACACCCTGCAGACACCCCTGATCTGTAGTGACTGATGCCAGCCTGTATTTGTCCAGTGTTTGCTGATTGTCCTGGTGCATATCTTGGGGGACCAGTAAGTATTGATTTCAGTTTCATAAACCACATTGAATTACCTCACCCTGTTTCTCCCAGCAAACCCACCCTACTAGTGGGTTTAAGAGGTGGGTGGGCAGTTTCCACAAGCTCCCCACACTTTTTCAATATCAAAGGATTATTTTTTTTATTCCAACCTAGCAGCACAAGAAAGGGTGGGGATAAGGCGGAATAAATTTTTTATATTGGGGATGTAAGAAATTTGAAGGTTCTTTAATTCATATGATTTGATCCTGTTCTGTTACAGCTTTATTTTGGTTTCAAATTAGTATGTATATTACCATAATTTTGGGAAGAAATATTGTATTTAAGGATTCCAATGTGGTGCTGTATTATATTCCTAACATGTGGAATTTGCTATTTTATGAAGAGCTTTGACTTCATCAAACTTGGGGTACAGTAAAGAGGATAATTTTACATCACTGGAAAGAAAGTCACTCTTCCAATTTTAAGGAATGGATCCAGAATATGAGCTTAGCTATTCTTTAAAATATTTGTTCTCTAAAAATGAGAAGATAACACGTTATGTTGCTACATGGTCCAGATTTAATTATAAACTTAACAATTGAATTCATACATATATTTATATCTATCACATGGATCTTTTATTTTTGTTAATTGGCTTTTTTTGTTATGTTTAGTTCATTTAACCATTATAATATACTTTAGTTTCTCACTTTATTATCATATTCATTGTAGACTCCCTTTTTTCAATTTTTTAACATTAAAAAAGGAAGAGGTGCAAATAACCTTTTTTTCTTTTTAATTCATTGTGCACAACAACAGATAGTCAAATGACAAAACCCAGGCAGTGTAAAAATCAGTGTATTTGGAAACTAATCATTTCTTCAGAGAAGTTCCAGTCTTTTTCTGTTCCATTTTATGTGAGAATTACAGTTCAAAGGAATAAGGTCCTGAATTTAATTCACTTTTATAATTAAAAGCCTATCAGTTAGAGGTGTTCAAATTGCCATTTAAAAAGCCCAATATCTCCTGCAGCTTTCTCCTACTTCAGCTCTACGAAGCTTTAACAGGGAGGAAAAGAAAAAAAAAGTTTCTGTTAAAATCCTGGATTTATAGCACTCAGAATCCTCTTGACAATCCTGCATATCTAAGGAGGAGGTTTGCATCTCTGCTGTTCTGATGCTGTATTTGTCCCTCTCTTATTGCTGCCCCTTTGTGGTACTTGGGTGCCTGTAGCTGCAATCAAGTTGCATTTTTTTTAATTTGGCATCCCTATTATGTATTGGTTCCTTGAAGGGCAATCTGAGATCCATGGTGAGATTGCTGGGTCACAGTGTTTCAACTGCAATATAGCTTCTGTCTCTCCTGTTGAGATGCAACTTGCATTATGCTTTCAAAATACGTTGAGCAACAAAGACATTCAGTGCAATGTACAGTGATAAAAAGTAACTGCATGCTGACACAAATGTAAAAAAATAAGACCCAAGAAAAATCAAACAAAAATGCACAGGGGTTAATCTCAAAATGGAAAAATAGCCAGAGTGTTTTAATTTGCCACTATCATGCTAATAATATTGGAATCTCCCACCTTTTGAACTCCCCCTTCCCCCCCCAAGAAGAATTTTGTATCAGTCAAGCTACATCTACAAAGAAAAACTGTGTACTTCAACTACCACATTAACTTTTATTTGATTTTGTACTGTTCTCTCTGGTGTCCTTTAGCAGGATATGAGGCTTGGGTCATGGTTTGCAAAAGTTCTAATATTGGAATTGTATGGTACTTAGAGACCCACATCTATTCCTTAAAATCGAACACTGAATGTATGGGCTACAAAAGGTGTTCCCATTGTGATAATAAAACTGTCATTGTGCATCATGGATGTAAAGTTGTTTTCATGTTTGTCCCCCTTCCCTCCTAATGTGCCCATAGATACAATATTCTGCAAGAGAGTCTCATCAAGCTTGTGGAGGCCTGTAATGACCAGTCTCATAATATGGATCGCTGGCTAAGTAAGTTAGAGGCTTCAAACTGGCTGACCCACATCAAGGAAATCCTGACCACAGCTTGCTTGGCTGCCCAGTGCATTGATAGGTAAACATATGGGCATATGTTTCAGTTTGTTTATTTATGTAAAACATTTATATGGCTGTCCTTCTTAAAACCAAAGTCTGGGTGGCTCACAACCAAAGGATAAAACAATATCTACAAACAACAAGAAGAGAAAACAAAAAAACAAAAACAGAAAAACCTGGCACCACAATCAAACTTACCCAATGCAGCCCACAACACTCTCCTGCCACTCTGATTTTCCATCAGTTGGTCTGGAATAGACTTTTTATGGAATGCCCTTCAGGAATAGATTGCCATACCTGAGAAGAGACACTCTCCTGGATCAGATCAGGGTCCCCTCTAGTATTGGTAGCATTGGCTAGCTAGTTGACTCTGGGAAGTTCCCAAAAAACCTCTACACCCGTGATGGATGGATGGATGGATGGATGGATGGATGGATGGATGATAGAGAAAGAGGGAGGCTGAAAGTCTCGATGCTTGAGCTTTGAGGCAAAGTCATGAGCTGAGCCTGGTTCTCCCCTAGGTAATCTCCCTGTGCTGTATGGATGATACACAATAATCCCAGTAAGATGTTCCTTTTCTTGAAACATATCTTCTCCCCTAGGGAAGGAGCATCTGTCTTGATTCATGGGACAGAGGGCACTGATTCAACACTACAGGTGACTTCTCTGGCTCAAATCATTCTGGATCCCAGATGCAGGACCATTCGTGGTTTTGAAGCTCTGATTGAGAGAGAGTGGCGTCAGGTATGAGCTGCTATGTTTTCACCAGCAAAGCTTTGTGTTGTGTCTTCATCTCTGAAACGCTGAACATCTTTCATTTGCTAATTCGCATACAAAGAATAACATCTTACCATGAATCGCTCATGGGCAAACGATATAGATGGTTGGAGGGTTTATTTATTTATTACATTTTGTGCTGCCAAATTGTTCTGGAATCTAGGCTGCTAATGACAGGCAAAATAAAGTATAACAGAAGATATCCAGCTTGTTCCCATAGTCCAAGTTAACATGCAGATATTTGCACTCTGCTACCTCAAGAACAAGACACCTGGTTACAAACAAGCTATACTGTAAGATCTTTACTGCTACTCTCCTGGCCCTGAACTCAAGGTTGCTACAAGACCCAAAACCTGAGGGCGACATCCCTCCCTCCACCCAACTAGGTGTCAGTAATACACACCAGGTGTATTATATGGCTAGACCATTTTAATTTTGGATGAAAGGATTGTAAATCAGTGAATTTAAATCAGTGATGCTCCTCTTATTTTGAAATGTGTAAGTTTTATTAGACTGAGCCTGCTGACAGCCCAGTCTTATAAAACATTTTGGTTTGTAACAAAATAAAGCCTTTATAAATTGAAGGATCTAATTTAAAACTTCGGATCTTGCAATCTGCACATACAACCGATTTGTATCTACTCCAGGATTTGTTTCTTTTTCTCTCAGGGCATCTGCAAGAGTATTCAACAAAACAAGATAATTCAAGGCTAAAGCAGTAATATGTACATATTTATTTGGAAATAAAATAAGTCCAATTGTATAAAGGGGCTTAATGTCCAAGTTAAATATGCTCAGAATTAGTCTGTGTGAATTTAGAATTTTCCATATGGAAGATTTGATAGCTGCAGGGCAAAATAGTATTTGTCTAGGAGATAGAAATTAAATACTTAGTCAATTAGCATGATAAAGTTCTTATTTGAAGAATAAGAGGTCAAGATCTTATGGGGTTTTTAAAACACAGATCAGCAGACACATGAAACAACACAGCAGACATTATTATTGAAAAGAAAAAAGTGTGGTTCATAGATACAGCAATATTAGGAGACACAAATTGATGAAAATCAAATAGAAAAAGCAACAAAATATCATTGAAAGACTTTAGAAGAAAAAGTCAACTATAATACTTTTTATAGTAATTGGAGCTCTTAAAACCATACCAAAGATTCACCAATTATTTGGAAGTTTTAAATTTGATACCACTGACTTTGCAAAGAGACACCTCACTTAGAACTAACTAACTAACTAACTAACTAACTAACTTACTAATAAGATGATAAAAACAAGAAACATAAAATATACATACAATATATAAAATACCATTATTAAATAATTGTAAAACAAGATTAAAATCCAAGAGGCAAGAATAGTAAAAAGATCTAACTCAATCCGATGTAGGAGACGGGCTGCCTAAGGTATTAGCCATCCCCAAGAGTGACTAACTCTTCCTTGGCCCTAAGCAAGGCGGCAGAGCCAAGTTTTCAGGTTCCTCCGGAAGGTCAGGAGCAAAGGGGCTAATCTCACCTCCGGGGGCAAGATGTTCCACAGGGCGGGAGCTACTGCAGAGAAGGCACGCCTCCTGGACCCCACCAGATGGAACTCTCTTGCAGATGGGGTCCGCAGCATGCCCTCTCTGCATGATCGGGTGGGACGGGTAGATGTATTGGGGACAAGGTGGTCCCTCAGGTAACCTGGCCCCATGCCATGTAGGGCTTTAAAGGTGATAACCAACACCTTGAATTGGACCCGGAAGTACCCAATGCAGCTCACGTAACAAAGGTGTTATGTGTGCCGATCTAGGGGCACCAACAATGGCCCGTGCAGCTGCATTCTGGACCAGCTGTAGCTTCCAGATACTCTTCAAGGGTAGCCCCATGTAGAGCGCATTGCAGTAGTCTCTACCATAAACCCGGCTGGACACATTTCCGAAAGGGGGACCCCCCCTCTGGAGCCAGCCAGGTCTCGGTAATACACGCCAGGTCTGCCCCCTCCTCAATGATCAGATCGTGTAACAAACACCCGGGGCGTCTTCCCCGAAGACGGCCCGCCCTCCAGCTTCTTCCTACATACTTCCTACATACTATGACAATTTCATAATAGTAGTACAGTAAAAATAATAATAATAATAATAATAATAATAATAATAATAATAATAATATCCATATCAACCCCTCAAGATCTTGACTTCATTTTCTAAGAATTTTCTTAGAAAATGTTTTTCTAAGGTGTCTGGTCCCAATAGTTTTTAACAGTAAATCCCAACTTTTGCCATAAATTCCAGTGCACAGATTTTGCAACTTTATCATGCTGTTTCTTACACAATTTTGCTATAGCCTCTACTGTACTGAGGTGATCCACAGTTTCATCTTTTAAGAATTCCAATTTTCAGCCACTGCCATGTCAAATTTTGATTTGATTCTCCTTCGATATCATGTATATACTGACCATGAACAGGTTTAGATTTCTAGGCATTAATTCAGCTTTCAGTTGCTTCCTTTTCATAATCTTCTTTTGATTTTGTAGTCTTCTGTAGTTTTTCTTTGCAAACTTCTACCAGTAGTGGTTCCATACTGTGTGTGATACAATCATTCAAGTTGTGTTTCTCTTCTTCCACTATTTGTTTACTTGAAAAAATCTCCCACTTTTACTTCTGGTGAAGTAGAGCCTGTCAGCCACTTCTTGGGTGGAAAGCATGATTCATGATAATTAATGTTCTTGTTTTTCTATCAAGTATGTCTAATTAAATTAATTAAAGAAGTAAATTAATTAATTTATATTTTATAATTAATTTATATTAAATTATAAAATAAATAAAAGTAAATTAATTAATTAAAGAAGTAGATCAGTTCCATGAGGATCTGCAGCACCTACTGGTTAATACGCCAAAAAGAGATGTTATTTTCATTACAGGAGACTGGAATGCTAAGGTGGGTAGTCAAACGACACCTGGAATTACAGGCAAGCATGGTCTGGGAGAACAAAATGAAGCGGGACATAGGCTGATAGAATTTTGCCAAGACAACTCACTGTGCATAACAAACACTCTCTTTCAACAACCTAAGAGACGACTTTATACATGGACTTCACCAGATGGTCGACACCGAAATCAGATTGACTACATCCTTTGCAGCCAAAGGTGGCGGACATCTATACAGTCGGTAAAAACAAGACCTGGAGCTGACTGTAGTTCAGATCACGAACTTCTTATTGCAAAATTTAGAATCAGACTAAAGAGAATAGGGAAGACCCACAGATCAGTTAGATATGAGCTCACTAATATTCCTAAGGAATATGCAGTGGAGGTGAAGAATAGATTTAAGGGACTAGATTTAGTAGATAGGGTCCCGGAAGAACTATGGACAGAAGTTCGCAACATGGTTCAGGAGGCGGCAACAAAAAACGTCCCAAAGAAAAAGAAAACCAAGAAGGGAAGATGGCTGTCTGCTGAGACACTGGAAGTAGCCCAAGAAAGAAAGAAAACAAAAGGCAACAGTGATAAGGGGAGATATGCCCAATTCAATGCAAAATTCCAGAGGTTAGCCAGAAGAGATAAGGAATTATTTTTAAACAAGCAATGTGCGGAAGTGGAAGAAGACAATAGAATAGGAAGGACAAGAGACCTGTTCCAGAAAATTAGAAACATTGGAGGTAAATTCCAGGCAAAAATGGGTATGATCAAAAACAAAGATGGCAAGGACCTAACAGAAGCAGAAGAGATCAAGAAAAGGTGGCAAGAATATACGGAAGATCTGTATAGGAAAGATAATAATGTCGGGGATAGCTTTGACAGAATGGTCAGTGAATTAGAGCCAGACATCCTGAAGAATGAGGTTGAATGGGCCTTAAGAAGCATTGCTAATAACAAGGCAGCAGGAGACGATGGTATCCCAGCTGAACTGTTTAAAATCTTGCAAGATGATGCTGTCAAGGTGATGCATGCCATATTGCAGCAAATTTGGAAAACAAGAATGGCCATCAGATTGGAAAAAATCAACTTATATCCCCATACCAAAAAAGGGAAACACTAAATCAGTGCTTTCCAATCTGCCGCCCTTGGCAACACAGCAACGGTGGCAGCGGCGGCGGTGCGCGGCGGCGGCGTGCATGGCAGCGGCGGCGGCCTCCGCTAAAACGTGGAAGTGCTGATGGCGCGCCGCCGCCATGCACGCCCCCACTGCCGCTTCCGGGTTGTGTGGCGACACACCAAACTGTGTGTTGCGACACACTAAAGTGTCGCGACACACAGTTTGGAAAGCTGTGCACTAAAGAGTGTTCAGACTATTGAACAGTAGCACTTATTTCACATGCCAGTAAGGTAATTCTCAAGATCCTGCAAGGTAGACTCTAGCAATTCATGGAGCAAGAATTGCCAGATGTACAAGCTGGGTTTAGAAAAGGCAGAGGAACTAGAGACCAAATTGCCAATATCCGCTGGATAATGGAGAAAGCCAGGGAGTTTCAGAAAAACATCTATTTCTGTTTTATTGACTATTCTAAAGCCTTTGACTGTGTGGATCAAAACGAATTGTGGCAAGTTCTTGGTGGTATGGGGATACCAAGTCATGTGAAGTCCTTGGTGCTCTCTGAGCCTTGTTGTTTTCTTGCAGACATTTCATTGCCAGGCTAGGCAACATCTTCAGTGCAAAAAGGGAGTGGGACTTGCTCTCTGTTTATATACCTTGGCTTGTCCTGCCTGTGTTGGTGGGGGTGTTGTACTCTCCTTGGTAGTTCCTTGATTGGGTTGATGTTTGCTGCTTGGTTGATTGACTGAGTTAATAGTTCCTTGATTAGGGTCTATTGTGTTTGATTGCTCCTCTGGTGCTAATCTTTGTGTTAATCCTTGCCTATCTGATTGTTGATTGCTGGCAAGGAGGTCTTCTGGTCTTCTGGCTTTTCTATTGTCTCTTATGAATGGTATGTAAATGTTGTTTACCTCTATGTGTCTGCTGATGGCTGCTTTGTCTGAGTGCTAAGCTTCCAGGAATTCTCTAGCATTTTTGGATTTGGCTTGGTTTAAGATGCTCACAGTTTCCAAGTTGAAAGTATGGTTAAGTCTGTCCATGTGTTGTGAGATTAAGGAGTTTTCATCGTGTCTTCTGACTGCTAGTTGGTGTTTGTGGATGTGTTCTGCTAGTCTTCTGCCAGTCTGTCCTACATAGTGGCTGTTACAGTCCTTACACTGTATGTTGTAGATAACTCCTGTTTTTTCTTCTTGGGCTACTGGGTCTTTTGGGTTACTTTCGATGTTCTGAAGGGTTTTGGTTCGTTTGTGTGCTACAGTGATGCCATGTGGTTGTAACAGTCAATTAATAGTTTCTGAGATGTTCTGATGTATGGCAGTGTTATCCTTTTCATAGCTTCTGTTGGTTTTGCTGTGGTGGGTTGAGTGGTCAGGCACTTTTTGATAAAGTTGCGTGAGTATCCATTTTGCCGGAAGATGCTATATAAGTGGTCTATTTCCTTTTTCTGGTGTTCTGGGTTGCTGCAGTGCGTTTTTGCTCGTCTGAATAGTGTTCTTACACAGCTCCTCTTGTGGGAGGTTGGGTTATTGCTTTGGTAATGGAGCACTTGGTTAGTGTGGGTAGATTTCCGGTAGACTTGTGTTTCTAGAATGCCATCATTTCCTCTACTGATGAGGATGTCCAAGAAGGGTATGTGTTGTTGTTTTCTTCTTCCCTTGTGAATTTTATTCCTTTGAAGATGTTGTTGATGGTTTCATGTGTTTCCTCCAGTTGATCCTTTTTTATTATGACAAAGGTGTCATCTACATACTGGATCCATACTTTGGGTTGTATTTGATGTCACTGCACTCTTTACATCCATAGACCAAGCACTAGCGATTGAATCCATGGCAGCAGTTCTACGTAACACAACTGACCTAACTAGATACACCAAGATCAAAATACCCAGAATCATGGACCTCATCAACCTCTGCCTCACCACCTTTCAGTTTGATGGACAAATATACCAACAAATCAAAGGAACACCTACGGGATCACCACTCTCAGGACTCATAGCAGAGATAGTAATGCAACGTCTAGAAAGGATAGCACTCCCATGACACCATAATTTCATCTTCATCTATTTTTAGGTCTTTGATTTTCTGGAGGCACTGTAGTGGGGAGTTGATAGAGTATTCGCTCTCCTCTGTGAGACGCCCAAGTTTTCTTGTAAGTTCCTTAGCAAAAAAAGTTCTTTTGGAAAGAAAGGTCAAATTACAAAAGAAGAACAGAGGCAGATGAAAAGCAGTGGACCCATCATCCCACGCTTCTACGGACGCCCCAAAATACACAAGCCCGACATACCACTCTGTCCAATTGTATCATTACCAGGGACTCCCACATACGACATAGCTAAAGAACTTACAGGACGTGTTGGGCTTGATGAATCCAAGGCTAGAGTTAAAATCGCTGGAAGAAACATTAACAATCTCAGATATGCAGATGATACCACTTTGATGGCTGAAAGCGAGGAGGAGCTGAGGAGCCTTATGGCAAAGTTGAAAGAAGAAAGTGCAAAAGCTGGGTTGCAGTTAAACCTCAAAAAAACCAAGATTATGGCAACCAGCTTGATTGATAACTGGCAAATAGAGGGAGAAAAAGTGGAGGCAGTGACAGACTTTGTATTTCTAGGCACAAAGATTACTGCAGAAGCTGACTGCAGCCAGGAAATCAGAAGACGTTTACTTCTTGGGAGGAGAGCAATGACAAATCTCGATAAAATAGTTAAGAACAGAGACATCACACTGACGACAAAGGTCCGCATAGTTAAAGCAATGGTATTCCCTGTAGTAACCTATGGCTGCGCGAGCTGGACCATAAGGAAGGCTGAGCGAAGGAAGATAGATGCTTTTGAACTGTGGTGTTGGAGGAAAATTCTGAGAGTGCCTTGGACTGCAAGAAGATCAAACCAGTCCATACTCCAGGAAATAAAGCCAGACTGCTCACTTGAGGGAATGATATTAAAGGCGGTCTGTGGCTTGAATCATGTCAACTGGATTTCTATTTTCTCAGTAGAAACGTTTCACTCCTTATCCAAGGAGCTTCTTCAGTCTGAAGAAGCTCCTTGGATAAGGAGTGAAACGTTTCTACTGAGAAAATAGAAATCCAGTTGACATGATTGAAGCCACAGACTGTTCCACCTGGATGACTGAGAACCTTCATCGAGATATTAAAGGCAAAACTGAAGTACTTTGGCCACATAATGAGAAGACAGGATACCCTGGAGAAGATGCTGATGCTAGGGAAAGTGGAAGGCCAAAGGAAGAGGGGCCGATCAAGGGTAAGATGGGTGGATGATATTCTGGAGGTGACGGACTCGACCTTGGGGGAGCTGGGGGTGGCGACGGCTGACAGGAAGCTCTGGCATGGGCTGGTCCATGAAGTCACAAAGAGTCGGAAGCGACTGAATGAATAAACAACAACAAAATGTCTAATTCAGCTTGTGTTAGTCAGTTATACCCGCAGTATATCAATTAATTGGATCAACCCAAGTATTTATGGTTTTAATTATGTTCCCTGCATTTAATGTTGTTTTCCACATTCTTAAAATTCATTTTATATAATTAGACCCAGTATTCTTTTCAACTTGCTCATGTAGTCAGCCAGAAGCTTCCATTAATCTTAAGCAATAGAATTCTTCTGGTGCCAATTGTGGCATTTCCACTCATTAGCTGTAGCCCATCAACAATTTTGCCTCCTTTAATCATGGAAGTTGCACATTTGTGTAGACCGAATTGCATTCCTATGTCCTTGCTGAATACATGAACAGTGTTCAGTAGAAATTCAAGTTCTGCTTTTGATTTTGCTAGTAATTTTAGGCCATCCATCTATAGCAAATAGGCTATTTTTGCACCTTGCTTTGGAGCAGGGGTGAAAAACAATCCTTAAATTACTTCACAAACCTATCACAAGTTTCTAACTGGTCAGCTGAATCTGCTGCTGGACTTGCCTTGTGCAGTCCATCCCCCTACCCAGGAAAACTCTGCTGGGCATTTACTGATAATATAGTGATGGTAGAAAACTAAGCTCTGCAATCACTACCATGTAGAGCAGTGCTTTCCAAACTGCCGCCGTTGGCGACACACCAATGGCGGCAGCGGCGGCAGCAGCAGTGGTGCGGGGGTGGGGGCGTGCACGGCGGTGGTGCGGGGGGGGCGTGCACAGCAGCGGCGGCCTCGCTAAAACGTGGAAGCGCTGATGGTGCGCCGCTGCCGCCACGCACACCACCACCACACGCACCTCCGCACTACCGCTGTGGACGCCCCTGCCGCCGCTTCACGACACAAAGTGTCACGACACAGTTTGGAAAGCTATGATGTAGAGGGATTGTGCTCACTTGTATTTGCTGCTAGATTTAACCACCTGTGCTGCAGTTGTCTACTAGTTTGCATCATTGCCATAGACACCAGAGTAAACCAAGATGCTTCCTGTAAGCAGAGAGGACTCTTAGGAGCAATCATGCAGTGGTCTTTCTCATCTTACCATTTCACAGGGCCTCAGCAGAATCCTTCAGATTCCCAAAGTCTCTGACGGGAATCATTTTAACTGGAATATACAATAACGTTTCTTTACAAGTCCATCTTTGCCTTTCCCCAATGGAGATAATTCTGTTTCTCATGCTTTACTATGGTGTCTGTTTTATCAAGGATAGCACCTTGATTTAATAACCCCTTATTAACTCATCATCTGGATAGGTCAGATGAGAAGAATGTAATAGGAGGAGCTCATATTTCATTCTTCAGTTAACAGTTATCTGAAAGTTTTTGTCAAACTAAACCAGAGCTTACTAAATAATAGCCATGAGAAAATAGAGAGTAGTAGGAACTTGTGGCCATGCGTATTTGTAACGTTACAGATATCTCTCTCCTGCACGCTTGGCAGTCTTGCACATGACTGCATCTCTGGTGCACTCACTGAAGATGTAGTATACTGTGAGGCCGTATTTTGTATGAGTATACTGTGACTCGAATATGAGTTCATGTGCTGGCTTCCTTTCAAAGATAACTGCCAATTTGTTGCCATTGGCTTGAAGCCTCACTGCAGCTTGCAGAGAGACCCGTGTGAGACACATTCATGTATCTGTCCTATTTATATAACCTGTCAAACATTACCAGGAAAAACAGGTGGATAATTAATTCACAAAATATGCAAAGTGCTCCACAAAAGTGGAAGAGGAGAAGTGACTTATAACTGTAAGCCGTGACAGCATAAATAGGCAGGACTGACTACATAAGACTAAGAATAACTCTGCTAGATCAGATCAATTCAGCATCTTATTTTCAAATGTGACCTGCTCTGATCCTCTGAAAATTAAGCCTCTGAGGAACCCACAGGAAGGGTGTAAAGAAAAAAAGAATCCTGCTTTGCTTGCCCAGAGCAATATGTATTCTGAGAAATATGTTTGCAGGCTTGGAGATTCCATTTACTACTAGGTCCTGATAGCCATGTCTTCCATGGATCTGTATACAGTATTTTCTAATCATATGGTAATAAGGTGTACATTTTCAATTGATGAACAACAATTTCACATCTGTGCTGTCCTCCTTTGAATTCTTGGCTAAAAGAATGGCTAAAAGCCATGTGCATTTTTTACATTAACAATCTGCTCTGGGAGTTTGTCTCTTATTACTTCTGTTTGATTTAATGTTGCAGGAATCAACGGTGCAAAAAACGGCAGAGTCTTCACTTGCTAGGCAGTGAAGGGCAGACCTTGATGATCAACAAGTTGCTTCCATGTCTGCATAGCTGCTTAGTTTTTCAGGGAGTGGGAAGATTAGATTAAATAGTACCTTAATCCAGCCTTCCTAATCTGGTGCCTTTCAACTTGTGTTGGCTGGAGATGATGAGAGCTATAACTTCAATGTTACCTTGAGACCATTTGTTTGGAGAAGGCAGTCCTAATCTCTGACATGCTCAGTTGTTTATTTTACAGTGCAACTTTTCTGCCAATGTTAGATTTTGGTTTAACACAATGTACTGTGTGCTGTTTGGGTCACTGCATCCCAAAGCGTATACTGTAGGGCTGGAAAAGGTCATGGAAAAAGCCACTAAAGTAATCAGAAGCCTAGGCTTGCGAAAAGAAATGATAGCACTTAGAGCATTGAAAGATAATTTGCTTGTTAGTTTATGTCCTGCCTTTCCTTGTAGGAGTTCAAGGCAATATAAATAGCACTCCTGCCTCCATGGTTTTTTTTCCACAGTAATAAACTGGGAAGTTACTTGGAAATTGTGACTGGCCCCAAATCATCCCTTGAGTTTCTGTGATAGAGGCTGAACTTGAACATAGAGCTCTCCAATCCTAGTTCAGCTCCTTAATCATTACAGCATAATGGTAGAGCTTGATGGGGGGGGGGGGGAAAGAGAAGATATAATAGAGATATAGAAAGGCATACATGAAGCTGATTCCCCCCCCCCTCTGTCATAATGTTGGAATTTGGGATCATATATTGAAACCAAATGGAGGAAAATTGATAAAGGGAAATCTTTCTTTATATAACATGATTAAATTGTAGACTCCCTCTGTCATTGGATTGATGGTGGCCACCAGTTTAGAAAATTGTAAAAGAAAACTAGACAAATTCATGGAGCTATCAATGGCTACTAATTTTGAGTGTTACTTACCACATCCTAAATCCCAGACACTCGACTGTCTGACCAAGAGTTTGGGCTGTTGGAACTGGCTGATTCCAAAAGTGCCTGATGCCAGCTCTTAACATTTTGCAAAGATTTTTCTGCAGTTATCGAAAGGTCCTTGACTAAGTTTGGTCATCAATTGAGGGGAGGGGGACAAGCTGGTTGCAAACATTTCCAAGTGCAGGGGCTGCAGAACTTCTGGAAAGGTTCTTCTGGACTCGCAGCTATTGCTTGAAGCTGTGGCCAGGAGGGCCTTTGCACAGGTTCATCTTGTGTGCCACTTGTGCCCTTTCCTCAACCAGGAGACCCTTCAGAGAGTTACTCATGCCCTGGTCACCTCATGATTGGATTATTGCAATGCGCTCTACATGGGGGCTGCCCTTGAAGACCACCCAGAAGCTACAGCTGGTTCAAAATGCAGCGGCACAAGCAGTAACAGGCTGCATTGGCTTCCAGTTGGCTTCTGAGTGCAACTCAAGGTGCTGGTTATTATCTACAACGACTTATATGGCCGAGGGCCAGGATATCTGAGAGACCGCTTGTTTCCAATTGTGTCTGCCCACCCAGTACGTTCCAGCAGAGTGGGTGTGCTCTAGGTCCCCTCCATTAAACATTGTCATCTTGTGGGACCAGGGAAGTGTACCTTTTCTGTTGCAGCCCCCACCCTCTGGAACAGCATCCCCCGGAGATAAGGATGGCGCCTTCTCTCTAGGGTTCCAGAAAGCTTTGAAAACCTGGCTTTGGTCCCAGGTCTGGGTTGATGTTTATTATTTGTTTAAGGCCCCCGTTTTGTTTTGTTTTGTTGACTTTGTTGTTTATTAGATCACTTTAGTCTGGGCTGTCCATCTGATTTAATGTTTTAGCTTTATGTTTTTTTTCTAGTTTTTGTACGCCGCTCAGAGTCCATTGGAGTTGTGCAGCCAATACATTTAAATAAATAAACCTAATCCTAATATCCTAATGGAATTAAGTAAGAAGAAGGTAGCTTCCACTAAATACTAAAAAAAAATAAACCTTTCTAACAGTAAGAGCAGTTCAACAGTTACCGGACTCTCCTTTTTACTAGATGCTTCACACAAGTAGGAGAGCTGTTTGTCATTTGGGTTTCTGTACTAAGCAGGAGTTGGACTTGATGGCCTCACTAGCCCCTTCCATCCCTATGATTCTGTAATATGTTTTAGGCAACCCAGTAGAAATCTTAGCATTATTTGCATAAAAGGAGAATTTGGATCCAAAAGATTGCTATAGTAGAAATATTTAATATTCTTTTAACCAGCTACATTATTGTGTGTGTATTTATATTTATTTATTTATCTATTTCTGTGCTGTTATCTTACAGGCTGGTCACCCATTTCAGCAGCGCTGCGCCCAATCAGCTTACTCAAATAGCAAGCAGAAATGGGAGGCTCCTGTATTCCTCCTCTTCTTGGATTGTGTCTGGCAGATCCTTCGCCAGTTCCCTTGCTCCTTTGAGTTCAACTATCATTTTCTCATCATGCTCTTTGAACATTCTTACGCCTCTCAGTTTGGAACTTTCCTGGGCAACAATGAAAATGAAAGGTAAACATTTTGTTTCTCGGAGGCTAAGCAGTGTTGTGGTTCATAGAAGGCAGTATTAATGTCATTACTATTAAAATTATGGGACTCTTGCCTATTAGTTTAAAAGACTTCAAGTTTGCACTTGGGCTGTGCCATTGATCAAATCGGGATTAGTTCATCTATTCCAGAAATGGCTGTGCAGGGTCTCTTGAAGTCTTCCCACTCCTCAAGTCCACCCCTCCTAGGCCTCTCTCCACGTGCAGGAAGACATGGCACAAATATGTCAGAACATGCCCCTCCTGTGGATGAAGGATAGGGTTCTGAAAGACAGGGAGGGTCTTTTCTGAGCTTTCAAAGGCCTGATAGAGCTTTTGCAGGTCAGCTATTCCCCACTTATGCCCCCAAAGGAGGCAGTAGCAAAAATGGTAATTCTGACACTATTTTGAACACAATTGCAGTTCAACCATGCAACCTGCAGCCTATAATAGTTTCCGGTACCACACTGCTGGAATTAGGGTGTGAAACAACCAAATTTTAGAGATAGTTTCCTGCTGATAGACATAATATGTAAAGCAAGCCAAAAATGAAACAGAACCACAATCCCAAAACACAGAAACAAAATTATAAAAATGTAAGCCTCCTCCATTTGCTGTCAGGGCAGTGTTTCATCGTGTTGCTCACAGCAGCTGCTGGGGGAAGTGTAGCCTCTAAATACTAAAAAAGTTATCCAACTTTGAATTAAAGCAAACTGTGGGTATCAGGGTTTAGGAAGATTGCCTGAATATTTGAAGGTCCTTGGACTTAGTTCTTAGACTACAATTGATGAACTGGTGATCTGACTTAGCGTAGGGCACGTCTTTACCTTCCTTACTTAGCAAATAGGTTTGCCCTCTAATCAGCAGTGGTGTCTCTGTGCTTACTTTGAATTTCCTGCAAATACTGCAGGGTTGTATTTCAGAGATCACTTTGGAATCCTATAGTGTGTTAATGTTTCTGGCCACAAGGGGGAACTTGGAAAGCACAGTTTATAT
The DNA here is from genome assembly GCA_023362775.1 of Charina bottae. Classification (NCBI taxonomy): domain Eukaryota; kingdom Metazoa; phylum Chordata; class Lepidosauria; order Squamata; family Charinaidae; genus Charina; species Charina bottae. Next base: position 88,223,768 of record JALMGJ010000001.1, on the reverse strand, counting down.
TTTCAGGGAGTACCAAGAAGACATGTATACTAGATGCCAAATTGTTTTTTTGTCCGATTTCCTCTGTTTACTCTAATATATTTGCCAACAGTATAGACCTGCTTCTTTCTGACAATATACAAAATATCCTGCACATTTTTTCTTTTTAATGTTTCAGTGCAGGAACACCCACCTTACTAGGACTGAGTTTACTAGCTAGGATTTATTTGGTGTCATCTTGTTTCTCCACTCTCATACTGCTACTTGCAAACTGGAAAAGCATGGTTTCTTTTCATTTGTGTTCCAGAAGTAGCATAGCTTTCTTTTTTAAAAGTCAGTCTTCTTCCACATAGAGAGAAGAGCTCCCTTCCTCCAGGTTCCCCTCCAAATGTGGTGAATGGAACTGCTGATTCTGCTGGCTTTTTCAAATCAGGAGCACTGGTATTTACTTCTGATTTCTCTGCCAGGTCTAAGCTTAAGCTGCCTCAGAAGACAATGTCCTTGTGGTCCTGGGTGAATCGGCCAGAAGAACTCAATCGATTTAAGAACCCTCTCTTTGAAGCCAATAGCCTAGTCATCTGGCCTTCTGTTGCACCACAAAGTCTGCAGCTGTGGGAAGGTACATTGTCTCCGAACAGGTCTGGAGGCCTTAGGACATTCTGATCTGCCGCTCTTCCTTGTTGGTGGCATTGGCTACCTGCCACTAGACCAGAGCTTTCCAAACTCTGTGTCGGGACACGTTAGTGTGTCAGCTGCAGTGTCTGGGTGTGTTGCAGCTGCTGCCTCCGAGCCCTGCCAGGATTCCACGCAGGTCCTAGTGCCTTGTGCCTTGCTGCCTCTAAACCTGCCGTGATTCCGCGCAGGTCATAGTGCCTGCCTTGTGCCCTGCTGTAAGAGCGTGTCGCAAAATGATGCCCTGCTGTAAGAGTGTGTCGCAAAATGATGCCCTGCTGTAAGAGTGTGTTGTGAAATTATGCATGTCTAAAAAGTGTGTCACCAACATGAAAAGTTTGGAAAGCTCTGCACTAGACTGAGTCCAGGCAGACGTGGTCTCAGTCATTCCTGCCTATACTCCAGGTTGGGTTACTGTCACATCCTATCCATGATAGATACCTATGGAAACATGAATATCAAGTAGAACTGTGGCTGGAGTATGTATCACTACTACTACTCCACTATGATCAGAAAGTCTGAATGGCCTCCCCTCCTGTACATGCTTTCTCCTGCTCTGATCAGCATTAGAAGGGTTGCTTTGTTGCTCCTGCCATTTGAGAAATAGCAAATGAGGCATGAGGGATGAATCTTTTCAAGCCTTGCAAATTTAAATAACTTGCTTAAATCCATCTTGGTAGTAATCATTAGATGGACTTAAGTAAGCCAGGTACTTTTCCACATTGGACCACTATCTAGTTCAATTTACCCTATAGGTCAGCGGTCCGCAACCTTTTTGGCACCAGGGACCGGTTTTGTGGAAGAGAATTTTTCCATTGCCCCGGGGGGGGGGGGGATGGTTTCGGGATGATTCAAGTAAATAAAATAATGGGCGGGCCACACACGGATTAAAATAAGTGTCGGATTCTGACTTCTCATAAGGAGCGTGCAACCTAGATCCCTCGCATGCGCAGTTTACAGTAGGGTTCGCGCTCCTATGAGAATCTAATGCCGCTGCTGATCTGACAGGAGGCGGAGCTCAGGCGGTAATGTGAGTGATGGGGAGCGGCTGTAAATACAGATGAAGCTTCGCTCGCTCGCCCACCGCTCACCTCCTGTGCGGCCCGGTTCCTAACAGGCCATGGACTGGTACCAGTTCGTGGCCCAGGGGTTGGGGATCCCTGCTATAGGTAATAATTTTGAATTGCTCCTCCCTCAGAATCTTTTCTTCAGATCACATCGCCAGAATTTGTCAGTGTGTTTTTTCAGTGAGGTTTGTTTTCCTTTTTCCTTTTTTGAAAATAATAAGCAACATAGTTGTGCTAAACTTCCACTAGTCTTTTTTTTAATCCAATTGTGTCCAATTATTTGATGTCTCTCTGTGTGTATATAGATATAGATGATATAGATATAGATATACAGTGGGACGAAAAAGTATTTAGTCTGCCACCAATTGTGCAAGTTCTCCCACTTAAAAAGATGAGAGAGGCCTCTAATTAACATCATAGGTAGACCTCAACTATGAGAGACGAAATGAGAAAACAAATCCAGACAATCACATTGTCTGATTTGGAAAGAATTTATTTGCAAATTATGGTGGAAAATAAGTATTTGGTCAATATCAAAAGTTCATCTCAATACTTTGTTATATATCCTTTGTTGGCAATGACAGAGGTCAAACGTTTTCTGTAAGTCTTCACAAGGTTGGCACACACTGTTGCTGGTATGTTGGCCCATTCCTCCATGCAGATCTCCTCTAGAGCAGTGATGTTTTGGGGCTGTCGCTGGGCAACACAGACTTTCAACTCCCTCCAAAGGTTTTCTATGGGGTTGAGATCTGGAGACTGGCTAGGCCACTCCAGGACCTTGAAATGCTTCTTACGAAGCCACTCCTTCGTTGCCCGGGCGGTGTGTTTGGGATCATTGTCATGCTGAAAGACCCAGCCACGTTTCATCTTCAATGCCCTTGCTGATGGAAGGAGGTTTGCACTCAAAATCTCATGATACATGGCCCCATTCATTCTTTCCTGTACACGGATCAGTCGTCCTGGTCCCTTTGCAGAGAAACAGCCCCAAAGCATGATGTTGCCACCCCCATGCTTCACAGTAGGTATGGTGTTCTTTGGATGCAACTCAGCATTCTCTCTCCTCCAAACACGACGAGTTGTGTTTCTACCAAACAGTTCTACTTTGGTTTCATCTGACCATATGACATTCTCCCAATCCTCTTCTGGATCATCCAAATGCTCTCTAGCAAACTTCAGACGGGCCCGGACATGTACTGGCTTAAGCAGGGGGACATGTCTGGCACTGCAGGATCTGAGTCCCTGGCGGCGTAGTGTGTTACTGATGGTAGCCTTTGTTACGTTGGTCCCAGCTCTCTGCAGGTCATTCACTAGGTTCCCCCGTGTGGTTCTGGGATTTTTGCTCACCGTTCTTGTGATCATTTTGACCCCACGGGGTGAGATCTTGCGTGGAGCCCCAGATCGAGGGAGGTTATCAGTGGTCTTGTATGTCTTCCATTTTCTAATTATTGCTCCCACAGTTGATTTCTTCACACCAAGCTGCTTGCCTATTGCAGATTCAGTCTTCCCAGCCTGGTGCAGGTCTACAATTTTGTTTCTGGTGTCCTTCGACAGCTCTTTGGTCTTCACCATAGTGGAGTTTGGAGTGTGACTGTTTGAGGTTGTGGACAGGTGTCTTTTATACTGATAACAAGTTCAAACAGGTGCCATTACTACAGGTAATGAGTGGAGGACAGAGGAGCCTCTTAAAGAAGAAGTTACAGGTCTGTGAGAGCCAGAAATCTTGCTTGTTTGTAGGTGACCAAATACTTATTTTCCACCATAATTTGCAAATAAATTCTTTCCGAATCAGACAATGTGATTGTCTGGATTTGTTTTCTCATTTTGTCTCTCGTAGTTGAGATCTACCTATGATGTCAATTACAGGCCTCTCTCATCTTTTTAAGTGGGAGAACTTGCACAATTGGTGGCTGACTAAATACTTTTTTGCCCCACTGTATAGGGTAATATGGTACATGTTTGCAGAGCTGTTAAACTAAGTTATTCCTACCTTCATCACTGAAAACTGTTCCACAGAGAGCTGCATAGTTCTATCACATTTCCTCTTTAGAACGCTCCAGGAAAGAAAGCTGATAGAAATTCACAGCTGATGTGATCTTCTTACTGCTTCTAATTCTTAGAGGAGCTACTAGAAAGCCAGCCTGCATTGCCTGGATTTTTTCTGTCAGAGTGAAGGGAAAAACAATGCTGAAGCAATTGACAAGTTTTTCTGGCTTGTTGGAAGGGAGCCTCTAATAATCTATCAGGTCACAGGTGAATGTTCTGTGTGACTCAATTCTTGTATCTTGCCAGAATGGAGAGCTTCCTTCCTGGCATCAATAGCCATTTGAGATCATAGAGTGAGGAGTCATTCAGTGACTGGTTTCATCTGAAGGAGGTGAAGCAGCAAGATCACCTCTGTTTCTTAGCTGACTTGCTCTTCCCAACAGTATGCCCTTATTTTAGACCCTACTATTCAGTGCTTTGATAGAAATGAAGGCATTGCATAAACACATAAAATCACTTTCCCAAAGATGAGAAACAGGCTAAGCTACTGCCTTTTTTGGAGATACAAGGCATTTTTAAAAGTGTTCTCTTTTTGCTGCCCCAGGAGTTTTTCTTCGCTGGAACAGATCCTCGAAATTTGTGGATGAATCCTATGAAGAAATGATCAACATCATAAAGTATAACAAGGAACTCCAAGTGAAAGTCAACATGCTGAGACGGCAGCTAGCGGAGCTGGAGATAGATGACAGCGCACAGGATGACGGGATGCCAGAGAGTCCCTGAAATCTGGCAGAATTCAGGGCCAGATTGTTCTTTCTTGGTTAAGCGAGTCACTTATACACACTAAGCACTAAACACATAAGACTTGCATGCGCTCAAGCTCCTTTTTGGTGCAATCAGGTTGAAAATTTTTTTTTGCTTCAGAGTTCCTCACTTGGCACTATAGTAATCCACCTCCATTTAGGAAGGTGGTGCTTGTTTTTGTTTACAGGACCAAACTTGTAATTTAGCTGGTGGTTGTCCCTCCCCGTCCCCCCGGGGAACTGTTTCATCTTTAATAAATTGTGTGTTCGGTTACAGTGTCACTCAGGTTTTTAACCACGGCTAAACATCTACGAAGTTCATAATAGGGATGCCCTTAGCTTTGTGGAAATTTTCATTCTGCATCTGGCAAATAGTCAAAAGTTTTCATGGTTGGTAAAAGGTGATCTTTAGGATCACTGTGTTAAGGGGAAGTATAAATTCTTCCTTTCTTCCCCAAAATGAACCTTTTTGTTCTTGGTTAAGACACTGTAACTTTGGCTTGGTTAGGGCCTTCAGTCCCAAACTGAAGCAGCGTTTCCCCCCGCTCCTTATCCCATAGTGCAACTTGCAGCAAGGAAAAGTAGAAAGTGTCCAATAAAAAGCAAGGTATTTTCTCTACCCTCCGCACTAGATGACTCAGGCAGTGCTGATCATATTACCTTCATTTTTTCATATCTTGGTTCAACATGAAGTAGATTCTGCACAGCTGGTAGGGAGGTGCATGTTGGAGAATTCTGGTATAATGTTTTGATGGTTGTGATGATTGAATCGCTTCTCAGCTGGGGAGGCTGCATAGTTCTGCTAATGTGTTTTCTGGATATTTATGCTAAAACATGGATCCATATTCCTTAACAAGAATGCACTATTAGGCAGAAAGTATGGTTTGGCTGATGACAAGTAATGCATATAGCACCAACAGCATGAAACCTAAGTAATTTTGATCCATAGGCTGTTACCACTAAGACAATGAAATGACCTTGCCCAACATGGAAGCTTCTTATCATTGGCTTTGCACTAGTCTGCTAAGGTGAAGGTGGGAGGAGAATTTAAATACCATATCCAGTTCATAATCTGCATTCAGCTTGGCTTGCAGGTTAAGTCAATTTGGCCTGGGGGTTAATCTGTCCTGTTCCTGTGGAACTAAAGCATATTCACAAGAATTTTGAAGAGGGAGTATCTGTGTATGCATGCTCACACTTGTTCAACCCTTTGAGACAAATGTCTAATATTGGATGTATCTGTTAGAGCTGCATTCTATTATAGAATTTCTTCTGGGTCAAAGGCTTTTGGAGAATATTGCTATGCTCTAATTTTCAAATGTAATATCTATAAGTAAGAGTCCCATGCTTTTTATTTTGATCTGTTTCTTTGAATGTTCAGAAACACTTCTTTTTCTTTTCCACTTAAAAGAGATCACTGCTTGTTTTTATTCCATTTCCTTTAGATATGTCTCACTAGACATGACTCTCTCCTATTCCCCCATCCCAGGAACATACAGCCCTTCTTGATCTGATGTGGAATTGCCTTAAATTCCCCATTCTGATCAGTAGCTTTTTCTTGGAGGCAGTCCTTCTTGAACTAGCAAATTTTATTCTCTGCCACCACATCAACTTAGCTGACAGTATCAGAGGTTCCTCTCCTGCAAATGCAACATAATATAGATGATTGCTCAAGCAGCAGAGCATTCAGCATTTTATTGTGAAAGTGAAACATTACCCTTTTTATTGAATTTTACTAAATACTTTGGGGTAGGAACAACTTGTGGCTTTTTCTTTTTCTTTTTGGTGGGGAGGAGGGCTTGGAATTGTGTGTAATTGTGTCTAACCTGCTGATCACCCCCTTCCACCTCCCCCCAAATCCTTTTGGAGGAGCCAGGAATGTACAGTACAGTATTCATTTTCTTCAGGGAATGCTGCTGAGAATTAGTACTGTCTGTAACTCTTGTGATTTTCACTAAGATATATTTCTTTCCAAGTATAGTGATATCTTGCTCTGCACACTAAATTGGAAGCTGCAAGCCTGTTCAGGGGTTTACAAATAATGGTTCAGCTTACCAGACATTCTGCATATGTACTTGCCACTAGAAGGCTGGAGGGACAAAGGTGCATTTTCAAATTCATTTGGGTATCACACAAAGGCACTCATGCCGTATCCGGATATCATAGCAGAGGGAAAACTGGGAATAGGCATTTTTCTGGTGCTATCCTTTTTCTCAGTAGTAGGACAATACCCAGTTGAACTGGCGAAGAGATGTCTGTTAACCTCACCCCATCCTTGACTTTGTATGACTTGGCAGTTGTTGGAAATTGTGGCACACTATAGAGTTGTTTGGTTTAAGGGGCTGACTAGAAGTTTTTGGGGGATGTTACTTCCATTGAATTTTCAGGAAAATGGGTAAAATATCAGGGATGAAGGTTCAGAATCTTCATTCTGAGCTATTTTCTGCTTAGTTTGGCAGCTTTTACATGGATTTCACTCTAATGTTCATTAAACCCCAGCATAACCTTTTCAGCATAATCAAGTTCTACCCTCAGATAGACTCCTAACTGGCACCACTCTAAAGTATTGGAATGAACAGACTCCTTCAATATCTATTTATTTCAAAATTATTTTCTTAAGTTTAGCTATGATAGATTTTTGCATATGATATTTAACCATGTTCATTATCTTCAAAAATTGGTTGTAAACAATTCATAATCTTGATGGCTAATTTTTGAAAGTTTTTAAAAGGTGTGCTTGATTAAAGGGAATTGTAAATAACAATATTTACAATGCAGTATTTATTATTTGCATGAATTATTAGTACAATTGTGGTAATTTCACTTGTAAAATATGGCATTTCATGTGGTTTCATAGCGTTTTTAAGATTAGTTAACATTTCACCCTTTTCCAGAAAATTTTTCAATTGCATTTTCATACTACTATGAATTCTGGAACTGTTTTCCTCATTAAAAATTAGGTCCTGTGTAACAATGTAAAGATGGCCCACTTGGTTTGGCTGCTTGATTACAACAAAGCAATCATCCCAAACATCAAAATTTCTTGCAATGGTTGTTACAAAATCATGCTACTGAGGGTTTTTTATTCTCCAAAATGTCTAAATCTTTGTCTCCCCTTCCCCATGGCTGTAAATGAGGCAGAAAGTTGAGGTAAATTCTGTATGCTATTATAGGGATTCTATATACTATAATAGTGAAATTGTATAGAAAAGAGAAACCTGGTTTAATTACTTCTACAGCTGAACATTTCATATGACTAGGATCCCCTTCCATTCTGTCTTGGGCTCTGCTAATGAAATGACTGTGTGGTATAGATAGATACCAGTTCTTGCCCATGTTATCAATTTTCTCTGGGAAGAATCTGCCTGCTGTAATTATTTGAAGTTGCTGCCTCAGCATTCATGAAGTCTTCATTTTTAAAAATCAAAATAAATTTGAGAAATTACTTTTTTATTGGATGGTTAACATTCTGTTAGAATATGATTGTCCCATAAATTATCCCACAATAAGTGTCTTAAGCGTTGCCTGTTTTTCAGAGTACCAAATTTGCTGGAAAAGAAGCTGAGCCCCCACCCCTCAAATAACTACCGGTGAATTGGCAGCCCAGTCAGATTGCCTGATAAGAATAAAATAAGTTGTTGTATGGGGGTGCCTGACCCCTTTTGTAGCATCTAACAAGGGTTACCTCTGCCCTCACCTTACCACTTCCCTCCCCTCCCTGTTTCTGCTACAAGGAAGAAAGGGGAAATGTATATGTGCTTCCATGTTTTTGCGTGTGAGAAAAGAATAATTAGTAGATGCTTATGGAAGAACAGCTAATGTTATGACTAGAGATTATTCATTTACAGGCAATATCAATTAGTTATTCTTTTTGTCCTGGCGTACCCTTTTGGGTGGGTGGGTGGATGGATGGATGGGTGGATACACACACACACACAAACGTGTAACAGTTACATATTTATTATGGGGAGGGAAATTGGGTGGATGGAGATAGATTTCTCTTCCTTTGGCAAGGGGATGTTTTTATATTCAGGGTCATCTTCCATTCAGGTAAATATGGTGCAATTCACAAAGGAGTAGTTGGCATTTGAGGATACCAGTTCCACCCTCTAATTCATCTTAAGTCGATGAAGGTTCTCAGTCATCAAGGTGGAACAGTCTGTGGCTTGAATCATGTCAACTGGATTTCTATTTTCTCAGTAGAAACGTTTCACTCCTTATCCAAGGAGCTTCTTCAGTCTGAGTAAAGTTAGTAAGGGAATCCTTAAATACGTTTCTAGGGTGGCTGTGTGACCTTGCCCCTGGGGCTAGGTCATGGTTATTTTGAGATGTTTATTTCTAAGTCCCATTATCATCTAAAGGAGGATCGTTAAGATTACCCTGCTGCTGTTGAGCTTGCGAAATGGTCTTAATCTTCCTAGGCACAGAAGACAAAGCAGGGAGGAAGATGGGGGAGAGGTTGTGCCTGAGGCCCCCACCTCTATTCAAGGAAGGATTTTCCAAGTTGGCATAAATGGATTCCTTGACCCCTCTCTCAAACCACCTATCTTCTCTGTCTAAAATGTGAACATTAATGCCCTCAAATGAGTGTCCTTTTTCCTTTAGATGAAGATAAACTGCTGACTCTGGTCCTGTGGTGTTACTTCTCCTGTGTTGGGCCATCCTCCTGTACAAAGGTTGTTTGGTTTCTCCAATGTAGAGTTCAGAGCACTCCTCACTGCACTGGATAGCATACACTACATTGCTTTCCTTGTGTTTTGGAGTTTGATCTTTGGGGTGTACAAGCCTCTGTCTCAGTGTGTTGGTGGGTTTGAAATATACAGGTATGTGGTGTTTGCCAAATATCCGTTTTATCTTTTCAGACACACCAGCCATGTAAGGAATGACCAGGTTCTTCCGTTTACTCAGTCTCAGCCCTATCTGTCGCTGTTTTAGGTCTGGTAGACTTAGATTTAGTGAAGGCCCAATTTGGATATCCACAGGCCTTCAGAGCTATTCTCAGGTGCTGCTTTTCATTCTTTTTGGAATCCATGGAGGTGGGGATGGTTTCTGCTCTGTGTGATAATGTCCTGATGACTCCTAGTTTGTGCTGCAGTGGATGGTGGGAGTCAAACATCAAGTATTGATCTGTGTGTGGGGGTTTCCCGTAGATCCCTATTTTTAGCTTGCCACCGGTCCCAATGAGGACTTCACAGTCTAGGAATGCCAGTCTGTTGTCCTTGGTGTCTTCTCTGGTGAACCTAATGTTGGCATCTATAGTGTTTATATGGTCCGTGAAGGCCTGTACTTCCTGGGCCTTGATTTTGACCCATGTGTCATCCACATACCTAAACCAGTGGGTGGGCACCGTTCCCTGGAAAGTGTTGAGTGCTTTCTTCTCCACTTCTTCCATGTATAAATTGGCCACAATGGGTGACACAGGAGAACCCATGGCACAGCCGTGTTTTTGTCTGTAAAAGTCACCTCTGTATGAGAAATAAGTGGTGTTAAGACACAGGTCCAGAAGATGGCAGATCTGGTTTGGGTTGAGATGGTTTCTCCTTTCAAGGGTGCTGTCCTCTTCTAGTCTCTTCCTGACAGCGGATAGAGCATGAGTGGTGGGGATGCTGGTGAAAAGGGAGGACACATCGAAGGAGACCATAGTTTCATCTGTATCCAGTTTCAGGATCTTTGCTTTGGAAACAAATTCTTCCGAATTTTGGATGTGGTGTTCAGAGTGTCCAACTAGAGGTGCTAGTATGGTAGAGAGGTGTTTGGCAATGTTGTATGTTACCGAATTAATGCTGCTGACTATGGGTCGGAGGGGTGTTCCTTCCTTGTGGATCTTAGGAAGTCCGTAGATGCAAGGGATGGCTTCTCCAGGATACAGACGGTGGTAGGTAATCCTATCGATGAAGCCATCATGTTCCAATTGTTTCAAACTGTCTATTACCTTTTTCTTGTAATTGCTGGTGGGGTTTCTTTTCAGTTTTTCATATGTATGGTGATCCTCCAAAAGTGAGGTAATTTTATTGTGGTAGTCTGCAGTGTTTAGAACCACTGTACATCTTCCTTTGTCAGCAGGTACAGAAATCCAGTTGACATGATTCAAGTCACAGACAGTCATCTCCTTAAGAGAAATCCTTCTGGTCTTCAATTATGACCATATGGTCAAGAATGTGTCAGTTTTATGCATCTCTTTGTGACTGAAGGCAGAAATCAATCAGGAAGAAAATTTCAGAATTCAACAATTTATGAAATGTTCACCAAGTTAATTTCTTACTGATTCTACTCTATAGCCCTGCTGGGCTTCTTGAACAATATTAATGAGATTAATTAATGAGAGAACAGAAAGTTGAGCATCCCTTTCATTCTGTGCCCCTCCATTTATCCTGTTGAGGCTCTTTGGTGGGTATGCTTAAACATCTGAAAACAGCACTGGGCTGTTTACAGGTATGAGTCTTCTCAGTGAAGAATGCAGAAAGTCAGTTAACCTGACAAAGGAAGAATTATAATGCCTCTTGATTATATGTTGAACATCACACATTTCTGATAGTATCCTGATTTATTTCCCCCACTCCCATAAATTCCATGTTGCCTTGTCCTATGACTTGGATGTCTGATATATTGACCCTGCACTCCAGCAAAATACTTACTTGCAGCTCTACAATTGTCTCCATAGGTTGCCAGGAATAACACACATACATTGTGCACTTATTTAATTTATGGTTTCTACAGCCCACACAAATAAAAAGAATTTGGGTGGATTACAACACATTAGAAATTATAAAAATCACAATAATAATATATAATCTCTGACCCAAGATAGGTGCCAATAATACTTAACTAGAGTTGAAGGCTTGGTGCAATAACACTGCCTTCAATAATCTTCTAAATGCCATGCAAGGGAGGGGGGATTTGCATATTAGTGAACATACAGAAGTGAATATTGCAGTTTTTAGGCCAACTATTGTTTGATTATTTTTGGAATTGTAAGTTTGCTTGAATGTGGCAGTCTGCTTTTAAGTGCACTATAGTCTGCATTGTCTATATCATATTTAATTGGCACCTTGGCATCTTGACATTTTCTTAAGCCTTTCAAAAGAAGGGAAGAAAAGTGCTCTTCCTATAATTTTTCAGACCTTTGTACAGCAAAGTATTATCATCTATAATGTCCTATAGCACTCCATATCCATTAACTATTAACAAATAATGTGATCACTGCATCTTGGTCCTATATCTGGACTCACTGCTGCTTTGAAGTTTAACTTTTAAGTGAACCAATTCAGAAGCGTTCTTGGAACCTTTGTGCTAGTATGTTAGAGAACATTTGCCATTGCTGTATCAAAATCCTAAATATTGCTACATGGCCTTTATCAGAGAAATCAATAAACACGAGGAGGAAAAATGTGCTTGAAGTTTATTAATCTGTGCTAGACATATTGCAATGAAAAACAGTTGTAAACTCAGTTTTTAGATTTGCTGGGATAGTATAGTTAAAATCTTTTAGGATTGTGTATTTACTTCAGTTGAATCTTGTCAATGTTTTCAATTTATTTATTTTGTGAACTGAGAGGGATTCTTACAGCATAGCTTTCCAAACTTTGTATTGCGACACTTTAGTGTGTCGCATCACACTGTTTAGTGTGTCGTAGCACAACCCAGAAGCGGTGGTGGGGGCGTGCACGGCGGTGGCGTGGGGGCGCGCACGGTGGTGGTGTGTATGGCAGCGGCGGCAGCGACGACGGCAGTGGCGCGCCATCAGCGCTTCCGCGTTTTAGCGGAGGCCGCCGCCGTGCACACCCCCGCCGCCGCACCCGCTGCCGTCATTGTATATCTGACTTCTTTCCTCATAATGTCTAGAATAACTTATTTATTAGTTACATTTTTAAATCACCATAATTTTGCAACACTTGGCAGTTTACAAGGAAAAACAACACACAAATACTAAAATAATTTTTAAAAATCATAACATTTATTTATTTTTTTAAAAAACTGGAGCACACAAACAATCTACAGTGCTATCTTAACTAATAACAAAAGCCCTTTTGAAGAGCTCCATTTAAACCTGTTTATGAAAGGCCAATGAGGAGGCAGCAAACCTAATCTCTGGTGACAAACTGTTCCATAGCAAGGGCCCCTTAATGGAGAAGCACCTTCTTCTAGTCCCAGCCCTAGTGGGGCACCAGTGGGGGACTATCAACAGTTTTTCCTGAGTTGCTTGTCAGATGGGTTGACTGGCTAAAAGAAATGGTCCGGCAAGTACCTCAGTGCCAATTCATACAGCTTTAAAAATTGATGAATAAATTTAACCACTTCCAAAAAACCTTGTCAAGAAAACTAGGGACTTGTGATGCAATGTGTCTATGAAGGGGAAGGGGAAGGTGATGTGATGGACTACAGCAGAGTTTCTCAACCAGGGTTCCGTGGAACCCTAGGATTCCCTGGGAGATCACGATTTATTTAAAAATTTATTTCAAATTTGGGCAACTTCACATTAAAGAGGTAAGTTTCATTCTTTATTTTCAGTTTAAGAACACTGTTAGTGCATATATACAGGCCTACCCATGAAACAAATTTAATAGTTTTGTAAGTTCTGGCCTACATTTAAGCCTGAATGTGCAGGGGTTCCCCTAGGCTTGAAAAATATTTCAAGGGTTCCTCCAGGGTCAAAAGGTCGAGAAAGGCTGGACTACAGTAACTGGTTCTCAGGAAGGAGGGAGCACATTCCAAGGAGAGGGGGGGAGGCAAAAGACAACACAGCCTGGAGTTAGACCATGGAAAGACAAAGAGATTCAGAATAGCAATGCTCTAGAGCACGGGTCCCGAACCTTTTTGGCGCCATGGACCGGTTTCAAAAGACGATTTTTCCGCGGACTGGGGGGCAGGGTTTCCAGGATTTCCGCAGACTGGGGGGCGGGGTTTGCGGGCGGGAGCCCCGCGGCCCAGTTCCTAACAGGCCGCCATGGCCCACAGGTTAGGGACCCCTGCTCTAGAGTCTCCCAGGTTATATCCTTTAGATTAGAGTAGCATAGGTTTAGTCTGGCAAGATTCTGTCCACATGGTGTAAACAAATAACTGAAATTTGGCTGGATTGCTTCCTTGTCGTTCTTGGGCTATGCCTGAAACTTCTCCAGGCAGACACCAGGAGTCAACACTGACTCGAAGGCACAAAAATAAATAAAATGCAGTTTGAGAAACTATAAGAAAGAAATTACAATTTCAATCAACTTTATCAGGTTCTGTTAGAGCATAAATAACTTTTGGAATAGAATCTATGCAGAAAGTAGTTCTATTCCAGAAGTCTAATTAGATCTGAAGCAAAATGGGAGCCAAAAAGTTAATATATAAAATCATCTTTTTCCAGTCCACAGCAATTTAGCAGAAATATTATTAAGCATTGTTTTGTTTTCTAGAAGCCCCTTTTATTGATTATAATTATATCAGCAACTAGCTGAACAAACTTGCAAAACTACAACCTTATAGCTTGGTTCAAAAGCCCCAGGAGGCTAATTGCAGAGGTGTAGTCATGCTGCAACAAACTGTGATGGGGAGAAGAGGATCCTTTTTCAAAGTAAACCACTGAAAGAGAGAAAGTTACTGTGCAGAGCACAAAACCAAAGAGTTCAATCAAGAGAATAAAAGCTTTCCTCCCAGAGAATGTGACCTGTTCTGGCAAAGATGAATTATATGAACTCTAAAAAGGGCCATTACTTTTCTGTAGTATGCAGAGTACATCATGAGAAATGCTAGGCTGGATGAATCACAAGCCGGAGTTCAGATTGCCAGGAGAAATATCACCAACCTCAGATATGCAGACGATACCACCCTAATGGCAGAAAGTGAAGAGGAACTAAAGAGCCTCTTGATGAGGGTAAGAGGAGAGTGCAAAACTTGGCTTGAAACTCAACATTAAAAAAACTCAGATCATGGCATCTGGTCCCATCACTTCCTGGCAAATAGAAGGGGAAGAAATGGAAGCAGTGACAGATTTTATTTTCTTGGGCTCCAAGATCACCGCAGACGGTGACTGCAGCCATGAAATCAAAAGACGCTTGCTCCTTGGGAGGAAAGTTATGGCAAACCTAGACAGCATATTAAAAAGCAGAGACATCACCTTGCCAACAAAAGTCCGTATAGTTAATGCTATGGTTTTCCCAGTAGTAATGTATGGCTGTGAGAGTTGGACCATAAGGAAGGCTGAGCACCGAAGAATTTATGCTTTCGAACTGTGGTGCTGGAGAAGACTCTTAAGAGTCCCTTGGACTGCAAGGAGGTCAAATCAGTCAATCCTAAAGGAAATCAACCCTGACTGCTCATTGGAAGGACAGATACTGAAGCTGAAGCTCAAATACTTTGGCCACCTAATGCGAAGAGAGGATTCACTGGAAAAGACCCTGATGCTGGGAAAGACTGAAGGCAAAAGGTGAAGGCAGAGGATGAGATGGTTAGATAGCATCACCAATGTAATGAACATGAATTTGAGTAAACTCCGGGAGACAGTGGAGGACAGGAAGGCCTGGCGTGCTATGGTCCATGAGGTCACGAAGAGTCGGACACGACTAAACGACTGAACAACAACAACAACAACAAAAGTGTGCAAAGTACTTCCCTTTCAAATGAACTTGATTCAGATAGCACCACGCTTAGCAAGAAATTCAACTCTGCAGCTCCAGGATAGAATTTTCCTTCTGAATTCTTGATATTGAAATATGGCAATTTTCAAGTCCCTTACAAAACATCCTGGGAGATTGAAATGTATTCTCTCAAGTTTCAAATCATTGCCATTTTTAATGTGTGACTTCTTTCTTGTGCAACAGAAACTATCTGGGACGCCCAGAGTCCCCTTGTGGGGGGAGATGGGCGGTGATATAAGTTAGAAATATAAATAAATATAAATAAATAAAACTATCCCATTTGGCCTGTGTCAGTGGCAGAAGTAACCGTTGGCACATAATGGCGCAAGCACTTTTCAAGATGTGCAGATGAGCAAGCCCTTGTTGGCAAGGTTGGTTAAGCTAATTAAATCTTGCAGTGAGCTTGCTCCTGTTCTTGTGAATTAAAAACAGTTTCATTTCCTGAAGAGAACAAAGAGTTTCTTGGCAAGCATTTCTTTCACTACCTGTAATTACTGGAGCTTCAAGTTCTGGATGGATCTAATTCATCTGCAAACAAAATGGTAATGCCTTCATATATATTCTGTAGAAGAGAGCAAATATTTGTTTCACCTTCTGAGTTCATAATTATTAACTAGCCAGCAGCAGCTGCAATAGATTTCTTGGTCATTTTCCATATTCAGAAGAACTAGTTTTGATTATCCAAACCTCAATAAATTCAACTTTTTTCACTTGTTATATTTTAGGTTTACTTCTTTTTCTGTGTATCTTTTCTTTGGTGCCTCTGACAGATAAGATGCATATTTGAAGGGTAGATTTTATTTGTTTATTTTTATTTATTTGATCTATCTCTCTGTTCAATCGTGTCCTATATTCAGATTGCCTGGACTGTCCCTGCAGTTTTCTTGGCAAGGTTTTTCAGAAGTGGTTTGCCATTGCCTCCTTCCTAGGGCTGAGAGAAAGTGACTGGCCCAAGGTCACCCAGCTGGCTTTGTGCCTAAGGTGGGACTAGAACTCATGGTCTCCTGGTTCCTAGTCTGGTACCTTTAACTACTACACCAAATTGGTTCTCTATTTGATATATATCCCGCCTTTATTTTGTACATCTCAAAGTGGCATACATAATGCTTCCTCCTCCTGTTTTCCCCACAAGCCTATGAGATAGGTTGGACTGAGAGACAGAGACTGGCCCAAAGTCACCAAGCTGGCTTCCTTGCTTAAGGGAGGAGTAGAACTTTCTTAGTGTCCTAGTTTGTAGTCCAGCATTTTAACCACTACACCAAACTGGCTCTCAATCTAAGCTTCAATCATGGCTTAGTATGGTATGTATCTCTTGCCCCATTCGACCCGACACTCCCCGTGGTTCACAGAGGGGTTAAGGGTTCTGAAGAGGGTTAAGAGACACCTAGAGCATCGTTGGAGAAAGACAAAGACCGAATCCGACCGAAAAGAATCTAGAGCCGCTGTTAAGGCCTACCTTGTGGCAGTAAGAGTGGCAAAATGTCAATATTTCTCCGCTCTTATTGCGTCCGTGAAATGCCGCCCAACGGCCCTGTTTAAGATTACTCAATCCCTCTTAGGTAAGGTGGAGTCAGTGACCCACCTACAGGGCTGTACGGAGGAGTTTTCTGAGCATCTGCAGGATAAAATCGCTCTGATCCGTTCCGAGTTGGACTCTAAGCATGAAGCACAGTCTGGGGAGATGCTGAGGGAATGTTCTTACCCTGTTATCTGGGAACAGTTCAATCCTGTTGGACCTAAGTAAGTGGACAGGATCCTCTGGACTGTAAAGGCCACCACATGTCATCTAGACCCATGTTCTTCCTGGCTGGTGAAGGCAGCCTAGGAGGTGACATATGGCTGGGTCCAGGCGATGGTTAATACATCCTTGGGGGAGGGGGGGTTCCTGGCTGCTTTCAAGGAAGTGCTGGTGCACCCCCTCAAGAAACCATCCCTGGACCCTACCGTGTTGGACAATTTTCGTCCTGTCTCCCACCTCCCCTTTTTGGCATCAATGTGTATCACTTTACACTTGCTCACATTGAATGACATCTGCCATTTTGACACCCACTCCTCTAATGTGCAGAGATCACTGTCAGAGATTCCTGCTGACTTGTTCTTTTAAAGCTAGACCCATATTATATGTATCTACTGCTCTACTGAGATGTGAAGAAAACCATATGGTTCATAGTTACAAGTGATGATGAGGACAAAAAGAGTTTTCCTGTTCCATTTGAACCAAGGAAGGACAGAAAAATCCCAAAATAACAAGGTAGTGGCTTGGGGCCTGGCTATCTTCGTGTCAGCTTTCCCAGGCAGGCCAGACAAGAAACACGACCAGATGAGCTAATACTACTTTACTGTAAGGTTACATTAACAGAGTCTTGCAAGTCTGATAGTACAAATGTCTTGCCGTCTCTTTTATAGCCTGAGAAGTTAGGGAGGTTCCTTTCCAAGTCTCTTTCTCTCCCCATTATGCAGCTGCAGGCTATGCCTTCTCTTATCTGATCATTCCCTAGGCAGCATCTCTTCCCCCATCTCCCAAGGTCATTCCCACATACCACTACACTAAGGGACCACTTATTTCAAATAGAATCTACTACACATGCTGAAGGTTCCCATTGCCTCTGAAGTGTGGTGAGAAGGCACATGGAGGCTAGCATTCCTTGTTTTAGCTGCCCTCCTGTGGAACAACACCCCCATAAATAAGATCCCCATTTTGATGTTCAGGAAGCTAGATAAGATTTTTTTTTGGAGAGCATTTGGAGACTGAAGTTCTGAACTGATAAATGTACTTGAGATGGGTGATGGGTACTGGTAATAATGGCTGTTTTATTGAATTATGTTTATATATTTGGTATTTGCTTTTTTTGTAACACAGAATCCCTTTTTATAATATATATATTTGCTTCTGTAAGCCACATACATTCAATTGACCGAAGCAGCATAGAAGCACTTGTAACAAATAGATAAATAAAAAGCATACCAAATGAGAAAAAAAGGAAAACACTTATTAGAACTGTTGAATGACTAGTGTTGTGAGTGAACTGGAGAGAGCAAGATTCACTAAAAATCTATTGACTGCAGGGGCACGGAAAATTCAAGATTCTTTATCTGTTATTTAATGCTATTGCATTGTATGTCATCTGCCAAGTGCAATTTGAGCACAATGTATCTTATTATGCTGTCAATAATATATATAAATCTAACACACACACACACATCGACTAAATAAATAAATTACTGATTATCATTTTACGCTCACAATTGGAAATCAATGAAAAATATTAAATATTCATAGAGGATCATTTTAAGGTGGAATTTGGGGAGCAAATATTTTTTAGATGTATATTTCTGCTGAAAAAAAATAGCTGGGCAACATTCACTTTTTAAATAGAAAATTAGTATAGTATAGAACATGAGTAGACAACCTATAGTACTCCAAATGCTGGTAAATTACAACTTCCAGCAAGTGAGATCAATGGCAAGGGATACTATAGTTCAGCAATATCGGGAATACAGTAAGTATAGTCCTCTTCATAGGTTTGAAATAAAAACAGATAAAAATGAGAACTAATTTGTTGTAAAGTGAGGGGAACTTTAAATTATCTCAAATAAGGAATTATTTTTTTAAAAAAAGACTTGCTTTCTGGGATGATTCTGTAACATATCTTCAGTCTGGCTAAAAGAAAATCCTTAGTAAATAAATTCCCATTTGTTTTTGATTTTGAGTTGTTGTACTCCTAGATAAAGCCAATGCTGATTAATTCTTGCCCGTACACATCATTCCTATTGTTTATCAAATATATCTAGTTTGGATGCACTTTTTGTGAGTAAAATTATAATGCTCAGCATTTCTGGCTGTAGATTGCAAACTCAGTTGTTCTCACACAAAATAGCCAGCTTTCTATGAGTATTTCATTATTATAATGAATCCCACTGTTGATGACTCTTTCATTTGTAACAACTTCCAGAAGGGTATTTTCTGTAGCTTGAATCATGTCAACTGGATTTCTATTTTCTTAATGGAAACGTTTCGCTCCTTATCCAAGGGGCTTCTTCAGTCTGAGCAAAGTTGGTAAGGGAATCCTAAATATGTTCCTAGGTAGCTGTGTGACCTTACACCTGGGGCTAGATCATGGTTATATTGAGATGTAATTTTTAAGTCCTTTTATCATCTAATGGAGGGTCGTTAAAAACACCATGCTGCTGTTGAGCTTCTGAAATGGTCTTAATCTTCCTAGGCACAGAAGACAACACGGGGAGGAAGATGGGGGAGAGTTTGTGCCTGAGGCCCCCACCTCTATTCAAGGAAGGATTTTCCAAGTTGGCATAAATATATAAATAGAGGTGGGGGCCTCAGGCACAAACTCTCCCCCATCTTCCTCCCCGTGTTGTCTTCTGTGCCTAGGAAGATTAAGACCATTTCAGAAGCTCAACAGCAGCATGGTGTTTTTAACGACCCTCCATTAGATGATAAAAGGACTTAAAAATTACATCTCAATATAACCATGATCTAGCCCCAGGTGTAAGGTCACACAGCTACCTAGGAACATATTTAGGATTCCCTTACCAACTTTGCTCAGACTGAAGAAGCCCCTTGGATAAGGAGCGAAACGTTTCCATTAAGAAAATAGAAATCCAGTTGACATGATTCAAGCTACAGAAAATTCCACCTGGATGACTGAGAACCTTCATAGACATTCTTCCAGAAGGGTAGCTATGCTAATCTGCTCTAACAATTCCTACCTCCAAAGAATTACTTCTATGTGGTTTAAATGTATACAAAATAACACAGTGCTCACTCACAACAGTGGGTCATTACTGAATGCATACTTTGTATACATTTAAGCTTTGTTATAAAAGCCACAAACCCTACAAATTATATATTTTTGCATTTCATGTCCAGCTGCTCCAACTGTTTGCATTCTCCCCCTCCTATCTACCTCTTGTAATACAGTATATAGGGCTTCAAGCTTTTCATCGCCCCCACTGATCAATGTAATATTTTAATTAACAAAAGGTATCCCCATTAATCACCAAAACAATTATCTATTTGTCAAAGCTACAGAGAGCATTCCATTTATGTGGGAATGGAATTAGATACTAGGAGAGGATATATTATTTAATTATCCTTCCTTCCTCACGTGAGTGAGATTAGCAGAGTACCATCCCTAGCAGCATAAACTTGGAAGCTTAAGACAAAGTTGGTTTAACCTTCTAGAAAACAATAATCCAGGATGCTTTGAAGCAAACTGGATTTTCCTTTTATCCCTCTTAAAATAACAATCACAGAGTTTTGTGAAGAAATAAAAGTAATGTTTACTCACATAATCTAGGTCTCAAAACAGCAGTTGCAGTAGTAAAGTCAAGGCAGGTTTAAAGTACTAACTAAATTACTAAAATAGAAGATCTAAGCTTGAAATCGGTGTCTATGCTGGAGAACTCAGGCATGCACGTGCTTTCAGCTCAGATGCATGGTGAAGAAGAGGAAGTGATCTCTCAGAGTTCTCTCTCTAGGAAAATTACTCAGGAAATCTCTGTGAGCCTCCGCCCCCTTTCATGTGCCTATCTAGCAAAACATGAATTGTTGGTGTGACTGCAATAATATGCCACAATTTAGAAGAGACATTTTTCTTCAGTACAACTGTTAACTATTTATGTACTTGAATTAAAATGATAGATTTCTTTGAGTGACAGCTCTGTTTCAAATTCTACCAAACAGGAATAAGAATTAGAGTATCTAATGAAATGAAATTTAGTCTCCAAAGGTTTTGGCCATAGTAAATTCATTAGCCATAGCCTTACTAGACTTTTTTTCCCTCCCTTTCATCACTCTGGGTCTTGAAGTTCCAATCTTGTGAATCAGGGCCAGTGAAGTCAATGGAAATTAGTTCTTAGTAGACACTAGGCTCAAGAGTCATGAATCCAAAAGTCCCAAGTTTAAATTTTCCCTATCCTTATAATCTCACTAGCTCAGCTAAGCAAACTCCTATTAGTCTCTTTCTATCCCTTATCCCAGAGCTTTCCAAACTTTTCATGTTGGTGACACACCTTTTAGACGTGCATCATTTCACGACACAGTAATAACAGGGCTCCCCGCCCCCCGGCCCATGCGATTGGCTCCCGGGTGGAAACCCCGCCCCCCGGCCCACGCAATTGGCTTCCGCCTTGGGCAGGGCAGGGCAGGGTTGCCCTGCCCTGCCCTGCCTTACCTCTGCTAAGAAAAGCTGTGGTCGCAAGGCAAAAAAGCCTCGGATCACCGCAAAAAGTGACAGTGTGGGGGGCTCCCCAGGGTGGAAAATATCCGCGCCGATCAGCTGTGTGGTGGGGAGGCGGAGGCATGCTGGAGCTACCCCGGTAGGGGCCGGAAAAACCACGGGGAGTAAATTTGGGGGGCGGAGTCCACCCTGTGCCCCACGGGGTGCCCCTTCGAAAGGGCAGGCTCTGGGGACCTCGAAAATGCCCTCGGTTCTGCGAAAAAATGCTGCACCAAGTGGCAGAGAGGCGAAAAGCCAGCAGTGGGGTCCCCGAGGAAGCCTCCCTGCCGCTCAGTGCGTCACCCCGATCAGCACTTCTGGGTCGTTGTGCGACACACCTGGACATTCCCGGCGACACACTGGTGGTTCACAATAAAAAATTTAAAATCAATAAAAAACCATAAATAACACTAATAATCAGTAAAAATACCTAATTACAGTCCGATCCAAGCAATGGTAGATCTTACTTATCCCATGGGCTGGTAAGGCTGGTCAAGGCAGATCTAAGAGACTAGCCAACCCCAAGACTGGCTATTCCCCTCCCTTCCCCAAGCATGGTGGCAAAACCAGGTCTTTAGGTTTTTTCTAAAGTCCAGGAGAGAGGGGGCTGATCTTATTTCAGGGGAAAGAATATTCCAGAGGGCGGGGGTTACTGCAGAGAAGGCACGCCTCCTGGACCCCATCAGATGGAACTCTCTTACAGACGGGGATCGTAGCATGACCTCTCTGCATGACCGGGTGGGACGGGTTGATGTGACAGGGATGAGACAGTCCCTCAGGTAACCTGGTCCCATGCCATGTAGGGCTTTAAAGGTGATAACCAACACCTTTAATTGAATCCGGAAGCAAACTGGCACCCAATGCAGCTCGCGGAGCATAGGTGTTATGTGTGCTGATCTTGAGGCACCTAAAATCGCCCATGCGGCTGCATTCTGAACCAGCTGAAGCTTCCGGATGCTCTTCAAGGGTAGCCCCATGTAGAGCGCATTACAATAGTCTATATGGGAGATGATCAGGGCGTGAGTGACCATTCGAAGGGCCTCTCACTCCAGGAAAGGGTGTAACTGGCACACAACATGAAGTTGTGCAAAGGCCCTTCTGGCCACGACTTCCACCTGCTTCCATCTTCGAGCAGGAGTCGTGAGTCCAAGAGGACCCCCAAGTTATGCACCGGTTCTGTCTGGGGCACTGCAACCCCATCCAGAACTAAGGATGGTAAATTCCTGGACAATGAGGGGCCATTAATCCACAGCCACTCTGTCTTACCAGGGTTCAGCTGAAGCCTGTTGTTCCCCATGCAGACCCCCACAGCCCCCAGGCACTTGGACAGGGTAGTCACAGCATTACTTACTTCCCCCAGGATGGAGATGTATAACTGAGTATCATCAGCATATTGATGATACCTCATCCCGTGGAGACAGATCACCCAGTGGTTTCATGTAGATGTTAAATAGGAGAGGAGAGGAGAGCACTGAGCCCTGCAGCACCCCACAAAGGAATCAGTCAACACCGATTGGGACCGGCCCTGGAGGAAGGTGAACCAGTGCAGAACCACGCTGCCCACCCCCAACTCCCTGAGTTGTCCCAAAAGGATACCATGGTCGATGGTATCAAAAGCCGCTGAGAGGTCAAGGAGAGCCAGGATGGATGCACTGCTCCCATCCCGCTCGCGCCAGAGATCATCCATAAGTGCGACCAATGCTGTTTCCGTCCCATATCCCAGCCTGAAACCTGACTGAAAGGGGTCTAGATAATCCGTTTCATCTAGAATCCTCTGGAGCTGTAACGCCACCATTTTCTCAACCACCTTTCCCATAAAGGGGAGGTGGGAGACTGGATGAAAATTGTCCAGTACAACAGGGTCCAGCGATGGTTTCTTGAGGAGGTGGCGCACCAGCGCCTACTTGAAGGCCACCGGAAACACCCTCTCCTGCAAGGATGCATATACCATCGACTGGACCCAGCCACACATCACCTCCCGAGCTGATTGCACCAGCCAGGAGGGACATGGATCTAATTCTCATGTGGTGGCATTTACAGTCCGGAGGATCCTATCCACTTCCTCGGGTCCAACAGGATCAAACTGTTCCCAGATAACTGGGTTCCTCAGGCATCTCCCCAGAACATTTCATGCTTACAGTCTAACTTAGAGCGAATCCAAGCAATTTTATCCTGCAGATGCCCAGAAAACTACTCAGCATGGCCCTGTAGTTGGTTTTCTGAATCCCCTTTTTCCAAAAGGGATTGGGTGATCCTGAACAGGGCTCCTGGGTGGCATTCTGCGGATGCAATAAGAGCGGAGAAATACTGGTGTTTCGCTGCTCTTACCACCACAAGGTAGGCCTTAACTGCGGCTCTAGCTTTTGTTCGGTCGGGTTCACTCTTTGTCTTCCTCCAGCAGTGCTCTAGGCGTCTCTTAATCCTCTTCAGGACCCTCAACTCCTCTGTGAACCACAGGGAGTGTTGGGTTCGATAGCATAAGAGAGGCTGCACAGGCGCAATCCTGTCCAAGGCCCCGGCTGCCTCCCTATTCCAGGTAGCAGCTAGGGCCTCCGCTGGACCGTGCAGCAGATCCTCGGGGATACCCCCCAGCTCTCTCTGAAACCGAGTTGGGTCCATCAGCCGCCGGGGGCGGACCGATAGAATAGGTCCTGTCTCCCTGTGGAGTGGGGCAGCATAAGAGAATCTCAAGGCCACCAGGGCATGATCTGACCATGACAAAGGGGAAAGATGTAACTCTTCCCTCAGAGCACATTGCCACTGCTCCAACAAGAAAACTAAGTCTGGTGTGAGACCACTGTCTCGAGTCAGGTCCCGAATGATCTGAGTCAGGCCCTTGGCCGCCATGGTGGCCATGAACTCCCAAGCTGCCTCTGAGGACCGTTCGAGGGATGGCAGATTGAAATCCCCCAGAACCATAAGTCTGGGGAATTCCACCACCAACCCCGAGACAGCCTCCTGCAGCTCAGGCAGGGAGGTTGCTATGCAGCAGGGAGGCTGGTACAATAGCAATACTCCCAACTGCTCTCGGGCACCCAACTTGAAAAACAGGGTCTCACAACCGGCTTCTTGTGGAGCAGCGCCCCTGAAGGCCACAAGAGACTCTCGGATGACAACTGCCACCCCTCCTCCCCTGCCCTGACATCTTGGCTGGTGCCACACCCGAAACCCAGCCCAGCACATCTCTGACAAAGCCACTCCTCCCTCTGGGTCCAGCCAGATTTCAGTAATACACGCCAGGTCAGCCCCCTCCTCCATGATCAAGTCACTTATGACGGGGGCCTTGTTTTTAACTGACCTGGTGTTAAGAAGCAGCAGCCGGAGGTAGGTTTAAGTCCGGAGGGTTGGAACACCCTTGGTTGGAACACGGTCTGCCTTCTTGGATTTTCTACTTAATTTATAATAATAATTAATTGTATATTGTATTTTTATGTGTTTTTATAACAGAATTTTAATCTCTATGTTTGTAAACCGCCCAGAGTCCCCTTGGGGGAGATGGCGCGGTGATAGAAGTCGAAACATAAATAAATAAATAAATAAATACGTCACAGGTAATAAACACCTGGGGCGTCTTCCTCGATGATGACTCACCTTCTGGCTTCCGTCATAACTTCCCCTGCCCGTCACCACCTCGATAAAATGCCCCGCCCTACATCCCCCAGGGTTTCCCAGTCCATTTGCCCCGAATCCTGGACCTCTAAAATCCCTGGTTTGGAATAGGGATCCCTCCATCCTCTCATCCAACTCTACACACAACCACACAACCACAAGGAGATGGTGGACCACCAGCGCACCAGCTCTTGCTCTCGGCGCTGATAGGCCTGACCATCACTTACATACTCATCATGCCCCCCCTCAGCCTCTCACTGGACAGCAGGGGGGCATAACACTCACTACCCCTCAACCCGTCTCTCACTCAGAGGGTGAGTGTTCTCCCAACCATCATTCACACCCAGGCTCCCTCCCTCATCTCTCACACGTGGGAGGGGGCACTCATTTACCTTGGAGGGACTCCAAAATCCCTGCCGTAGTCAGCAAGTTAGAGGGGTTGGGAGGGGATAACCACATCTGGGCTCGCTGGCCTGCCGCACTCAGGGCTCATCGCCCCGCTGGTCCTCCGTGCTGGTCTGCCGTGCCGGGGGCTCGTTGCCCCGCTGGTCCTCCGCTGCACCGGCCCACTGCGCCTAGGGCCCATTGCCCCACTAGTCCACCACGCCGGGGCTCATCGCCACGCTGCTCCACCCCACTGGCTCGCCATTCCGCCAGTCTTGCCACACCTGGGGCTCCACCATGCTTGGGGCTCATCGCCACGTTAGTCCGCCGCACTGGGGTTCACCTGCAGCGCCAAGGCTCAGCGTGCCGCCAGTCCTCCGCACCGGCCTGCCGCATTGGGGGTCCCACCAGGGGGTCCACCGCACCACCAACCGCGCCTCCGAGGACCACGCACTCAACCACCATGCCGCCAAGCCCCTCCAAGCCGTGGGCATGTGCCGAGGCCGCTGCGCTCTGCCGCATTCCGCCACTCCGCCGCTCCATCCAGGGAACTCTGGCAGTCTCTCCCCAAAACCCCAACTAGTAAGTGGGGCTGGGAATCAGAGCTCAAAGCTCTCAAAAAGCTCTCAAAAAACTCAAAAAGGCCTGGAGCCCCCTCCTTCAGAGTGGCAGCGATTGAAGGTTGATTGAGGTGTAAATAGATTTATTTATTTTCCATGACTTCTATACCACTAGAATTTCACATCTCTGGATGGTTCATTCAGAAATCTCTCAGCAAATGGAGAAACCATGTGACATGTTTATGTCTTTAGCTATTATATTTCTTTCCAAAATTCTATTAATATATACTATGATTTGAAACCAAAAGAAAGTTATAGCTAGATAAGACCAAATAATATGAGTTAGAGCCCTCAAATTTCTTACAATGCCCCCACAAAAGAAATATAATACCCAACTTTTTAAACCATTTTAAGGAGGGATTCAATACTACAGATAGAGTGTCCATGTTGTTAGCCTCCCAGAGTTGCTTTAATGAGATTTGGGAGGCATATACATCAAATAAATAAATATGCAGTAATATTTTAAATGAATTAATTTCATTCTTAAATCATAAGTATTTTTACATTTCTTAAAAAATTGAGCTGCTTAAAAAATGATTTCTTAAAAAAGAATTAGTCTGCCATAAGATTGTTTCTCATAGACTTATTTATCTATGTAAAGTATCTGGTAGGATTTAACCTTGGAATCTTTCTTAAAATATACATGAATCTCAATGTAAAATGCATTTCAATTATATTAAT
The DNA here is from genome assembly GCA_023362775.1 of Charina bottae. NCBI lineage: Eukaryota > Metazoa > Chordata > Lepidosauria > Squamata > Charinaidae > Charina > Charina bottae. The sequence goes on along the minus strand of JALMGJ010000001.1, from coordinate 88,197,115 downwards.
CTTGCCCCAAAGACTTAAAAGAAATTTTAGCCATTGAGTTACATTTATTGAAATTGCATCTATGCATTTAGACTATTTAATGTAACATATTTTGCTATCTTTTGAGAAAAACATAAACCCAAGTCTTTTAGAGTCTGTACAAATTGTACAGTTTGTTGCAGCAATCTATTGACATTGCAAATCCCAAAGGCAGCAAATTACAGACTTTTGCCAATTAATAGTGTAACTAAAGTATGGGCCATATTGTTGTACAATCTTAATAAGCTGTGGTGATGACTATTATTTAGCGGGGTTGTCAAAATACTTGCAGTTAGAAGCTGCGAGGCTACCACCTCAAGCGTTACACCCACATCTCACTTGTTTTCTAGCAGCTAAGCAAACCCACCAACCAAAACGAAATTTACTATTTTATGTTGTTCCCCCTTTGTAAAAACACCGGGATAATTCAACCTGCACTGTTCCTTTAATAATTAACGAAAAAACGACAAAGCCACATTTACCTATAAATATAAGTGACGTCACATCTGGTCACTGACTTCGTTTTCGGTACATCACTCCCTTTTCCCCGCCTGTCCTTTCCCAGAGCGAGCCGTCAAGCCCAGTCCAAAGGTTCCCATGGTAACCGCAGAAGGTGCGAATCGCCCCGTCAACAAGAGTGTCAACGGCGGGGCGCCGTTTCCTCCGGTCAAGGGCTGCTGCATCAAGGAAAACTCAGAGCTGCTCGCTCGTGCCCAATCAGAGGGCAGAGTTGAGGCGAAGGTGGGAGGGATTTGCAGGCAGCGGCCGGCGCCGAAGTATAAAAGGAGGAAGGCGCGCCTCACCCGGGGTTCTGTGGTGGGTGATTGCTGTTCTAGTGTGTTGCCTGCGAATTTACACCTGAGGGTGAGTAACCGAGGGCTATTCCGCTTTCTCTGTTTTAAGTTCATTTCATATCGTTTAGTGACTCGTTATTTAATATATTTATTCATATATTTATTCATTTTCTCAATCGGAAGATGGTGATGCTCTGAAGTGCCCTTGGCTGCTACACCAGTTACTCCAGTACTTTAGCATGTGTGGGAAGTCGATTATGGGAGAGGATTAGTTGGAATGCCGTTTGCATATTTCCAGAAACGGCCTGGGCTACTTGGCTGACGTTTAACATTTTTAAAGCTCTGCCGTCGATTTTGCGGTTTACCACTTTTTCATCGATCTTGTAATAAATGTTCCGAGGTGGCTAATAATCAAAGTTGCTGCAAAACTGGTCATAGTCATATTGTTAAAAGGAATGATAGGGGTACCTTTTCCTCAAGGAAATATCCATTCTTAAAATCCTTGTAGCTATCTTAACCAAGAGTGGTCAGAGTTAGGGGGCGTCTGGAGCACATCTGGGGGGCACCGTGTTGAGCAAAACTGGCTTAGGGATTATTTCCTTATTTCTTCTCCCGATGTTTCCAGTGTACTAGTTCCAAACACCGTAGACCTTCAATATTTTTTTAAAAGATACATCCATGCAAGTGACTAAAGTCTGCAGTTCCACCCTGCAGCATTTTTATTTCTTCTCAGAATGAATGAAACTGATCCAGTGCTTTATTTTGAAGTATATGTAGCTGTTCTGGGGGAGGAAAAAACCCCCAAAGTGGTATATGCCTTGCTTTAGAAGGGTTTAGTGAGTGTGCGTAATGTGGATTTTGTCTGGGGTTGGTAGAGTCTTTGTTTGTGTATGTGTGGCTGGCAGTTTGCCCACAATGAGCAATGAGGTTCATTCACAAAATTCCAGATCTATCTCCCAATCCAGGAAGATTTAATAATTTGCTGTAATCTTTTTTAAAATATTTTTTCCTTTCCTTGACTGTTACATTAGTCTTTTTAACTCCTCCTATTTATGAGCTTTTATCCAGCTTTTTTACTTTGACCCATCTTGCATTTGGTTCATTTCCTCCGAAATTCATCCCTAGCAGTGTTAGGTATTGAGTCTAGGACTTTGAGTATGCAGAGCATGGTCCCTTCTCTTTCTTCACAGATAGGGTGGAGTTTGAAGAAAGCAAGAGGTATTACTACTAGCTTTCTTGGAAGGATTAAAAAACATTTTAAAAGCCTACAACTATTTAAAATAAATTTCCTCTTTCATTGCCTTCGCTAATAATGCTGCTTGCTTCATGCTCTCCTCCTGTGCTTACTTTGTCGTATTATTTAAATCCTTTCCTTTTTGCATGCTATGTGTAAAAGAATATGTCTCTGCAAATAGATCTCTGTGTATTTGCATTTCATGGATCACACACGTACATCCCTAATGGAAGTAGGGATATAAAAACTGCCTTATGCCAACTGTGATCATTTGTCTGTCTAGCTCAGGTTTATGAAGGCTGACTGGAAAAAGCTCTGTGGAGCTTTGGAAAGAAATACTTCCCGGTCTGACTTGATGTCTTCTCATGCACCTGTTCTATCACAACTCTCCATTTACTGTAGTATTTTTACCCCAACTGTATTATTTTTATTTATTCCTCACTTCTCTCTGCCAGCTCACTACCTCTTCATTCTTAACTCCTTGACCATATATTTCCCTTGCCTTGATTTCTTCCACCTCTGTGGATTACTAGTACCTTTAGTCTGTATTGTGACATCACATTTTTTCTTTGCCTAAGAAAAAATGCTGATTCATCCTACTAGTGCATTCCTCAATCAGCTTCTTGTTTTCTCCAACACTACTTTGATCTGGTTGAGCCATACAATTGAACTATTCAGCATCCTTCTCCAAGACTGATCTTCTGTGGTCTGAGATTCTTTCCTGCTTATTTCTAATTCCTGCATGGAAGTTCACCAGCATCACTAAGCATTTGTTACACCTATATCCTACCTGAAGTATCTTATGATTACCACACCTATTGCAAAACAATTAGCTTGTCCATCTTCCCTAAAAACAGATGATCCTTCCACTCTCCACAGTGCTGCTTGGCTCAGTTACAAAGGGTAGATTTCATTCATGGCAGTCAAGTAGTTTGCCATCTGGTGGTGTTTTCAGTATATGTTCTGCTTTTATATTGAATTTATATTCATTCTTTTAAAAGATTTCAAAGTACCTTGTAATGATGAACTGAATGCATACTGAAAACGGTATTAGAAAATAGATAAACTACAAGTGAAATGTAGTATGATTTGAAAGAAATGGGTTACATGTGTGGATTTTTTGTTGTTAAAAAAATGAGGTTTTTTATGAAGAATTCTAGTGTAAAAATTCATTTATTATTAGTGCTGTGCTGACATCAGTATTTGAGTGAGTTTTCTTTTGTGTTTTAGATTCATGGTGAACCAGTAATTAGTAGTAAAATAGGTTGAAGCAATTTTTTTGATGAAAAAAAAGATGCACATTTAATAAATTAATTTCCATTTTACTAGGAATGAAGCAATTTTTTTGATGAAAAAAAAGATGCACATTTAATAAATTAATTTCCATTTTACTAGGTTCTGTGACTGTCCCCTGATAGGGTTACGATTTGAGCCAACTTGGAATCCCTGTAAGGGATAGGATCCTTCGATTCTTACAGAGCAGAGTTGAATAACATAGGGCCTTCCAGCCAGCATGGCTGATTATAAGAAGCAGTAGGAATTGCAGTCCGACAGTATCGAGAGGCCAATTTTTGCCCATCCCATTATTGCACTTTCTAGCAGAAAAGTGGTATAATCTCTTTGTTGTTCAGTAGTTTAGTCGTGTCCGACTCTTCGTGACCTCATGGACCATAGCACGCCAGGCCTTCCTGTCCTCCACTGTCTCCCGGAGTTTACTCAAATTGATGTTCATTACATCGGTGATGCTATCTAACCATCTCATCCTCTGCCGTCCCCTTCTCCTTTTGCCCTCAGTCTTTCCCAGCATCAGGGTCTTTTCTAGTGAGTCCTCTCTTTGCATTAGGTGGCCAAAGTATTTGAGCTTTTGCCTCAGTATCTGTCCTTCCAATGAGCAGTCAGGGTTGATTTCCTTTAGGATTGACTGGTTTGACCTCCTTGCAGTCCAAGGGACTCTTAAGAGTCTTCTCCAGCACCACAGTTCGAAAGCATCAATTCTTCAGCACTCAGCCTTCCTTATGGTCCAACTCTCACAGCCATACATTACTACTGGGAAAACCATAGCTTTAATTATATGGACCTTTGTCGGCAAGGTGATGTCTCTGCTTTTTAATATGCTGTCTAGGTTTGCCATAGCTTTCCTCCCAAGGAGCAAACGTCTTTTAATTTCATGGCTGCAGTCACCGTCTGCGGTGATCTTGGAGCCCAAGAAAATAAAATCTGTCACTGCTTCCATTTCTTCCCCTTCTATTTGCCAGGAAGTGATGGGACCAGATGCCATGACCTGAGATTTTTTAATGTTGAGTGTCAAGCCAGTTTAATGTTGAGTTTCAGTCTCTAAAGTCAACATAGTAAGTATATATTATACATTAAATGAATTCTTATGACTAACACTTTTGGTGGAAAGTACCACTTCAGGAATGAAAATGCTTCAATTTTCAATATAAAAAAACAACAGTGATATTATTTACCATGGATCTCTTAATTTTGCCCTTTACTTTTCTTTAGAATGTCCATTTTATCACTTAAACTATATATTCTTTCCATGTATTGCTTCCAGCACATAACATTCTGCAGCAGCAAAGGAAACAATAGGAAACAAATCCAATAAATTGTATACCAATCACAATGTGTACCATATTTAATAATTGCTAACTAAGTGATAAGTTTTGTCAATTGCTAAGAGCTACTCAATTTTACTCCAGCAAAGGAGATCGTTACCTTGTCGTGGTGCTGGAGCTTGAGCACCTCAATGACACCATGAGCTAAACCGTGAAGGGACACCCAAGACGGGAAGGTCGTGGCAGAGACGTCAGACTAAATACGATCCCTGGGGAAGGTAATGGCAACCCACCCCAGTATTCTTGCCGTGAAAACTAAATGGATCAGTACAACCAGAGATATGTCGGTATACCATCGGAAGATGGGACTCCCAGGTCGGAAGATGGTCAAAATGCTACTGGGGAGGAACAGAGGATACGTTCAACTAGCCCCAGATGTGATGACGCAGCTAGCTCAAAGCCGAAAGGACGGCTAGCGGCCGACGGTGCTGGTGGTGAACGACGAATCCGATGTTCTAAAGATCAACACACCATAGGAACCTGGAATGTAAGATCTATGAGCCAGGGCAAATTGGATGTGGTTATTGGTGAGATGTCAAGATTAAATATAGACATTTTAGGTGTCAGTGAACTGAAATGGACTGGGATGGGCCACTTCACATCAGATGACCACCAGATCTACTACTGTGGACAAGAGGACCACAGAAGAAATGGAGTAGCCTTCATAATTAATAATAAAGTGGCTAAAGCAGTGCTTGGATACAATCCAAAAAACGATAGAATGATCTCAATTCGAATTCAGGGTAAGCCATTTAACATCACAGTGATCCAAATATACGCCCCAACCACAGATGCTGAAGAAGCAGAAGTAGATCAGTTCTATGAGGATCTGCAGCACCTACTGGATAATACACCAAAAAGAGATGTTATTTTCATTACAGGAGACTGGAATGCTAAGGTGGGTAGTCAGACGACACCTGGAATTACAGGCAAGCATGGTCTGGGAGAACAAAATGAAGCAGGACATAGGCTGATAGAATTTTGCCAAGACAACTCACTGTGCATAACAAACACTCTCTTCCAACAACGTAAAAGACGACTTTATACATGGACTTCACCAGATGGTCGACACCGAAATCAGATTGACTACATCCTTTGCAGCCAAAGGTGGCGGACATCTATACAGTCGGTAAAAACAAGACCTGGAGCTGACTGTAGTTCAGATCACGAACTTCTTATTGCAAAATTTAGAATCAGACTAAAGAGAATAGGGAAGACCCACAGATCAGTTAGATATGAGCTCACTAATATTCCTAAGGAATATGCAGTGGAGGTGAAGAATAGATTTAAGGGACTAGATTTAGTAGATAGGGTCCCGGAAGAACTATGGACAGAAGTTCGCAACATTGTTCAGGAGGCAGCAACAAAAAAACATCCCAAAGAAAAAGAAAACCAAGAAGGCAAGATGGCTGTCTGTTGAGACACTGGAAGTAGCCCAAGAAAGAAGGAAAGCAAAAGGCAACAGTGATAGGGGGAGATATGCCCAATTAAATGCAAAATTCCAGAGGTTAGCCAGAAGAGATAAGGAATTATTTTTAAACAAGCAATGTGCGGAAGTGGAAGAAGATAATAGAATAGGAAGGACAAGAGACCTCTTCCAGAAAATTAGAAACATCGGAGGTAAATTCCAGGCAAAAATGGGTATGATCAAAAACAAAGATGGTAAGGACCTAACAGAAGCAGAAGAGATCAAGAAAAGGTGGCAAGAATATACGGAAGATCTGTATAGGAAAGATAATAATATTGGAGATAGCTTTGACGGTGTGGTCAGTGAGTTAGAGCCAGACATCCTGAAGAGTGAGGTTGAATGGGCCTTAAGAAGCATTGCTAATAACAAGGCAGCAGGAGACGACGGTATCCCAGCTGAACTGTTTAAAATCTTGCAAGATGATGCTGTCAAGGTGATGCATGCCATATGCCAGCAAATTTGGAAAACACAAGAATGGCCATCAGATTGGAAAAAAATCAACTTATATCCCCATACCAAAAAAGGGAAGCACTAAAGAATGTTCAAACTAGCGAACAGTGGCACTTATTTCACATGCCAGTAAGGTAATGCTCAAGATCTTGCAAGGTAGACTCCAGCAATTAATGGAGCGAGAATTGCCAGATGTACAAGCTGGGTTTAGAAAAGGCAGAGGAACTAGAGACCAAATTGCCAATATTCGCTGGATAATGGAGAAAGCCAGGGAGTTTCAGAAAAACATCTATTTCTGTTTTATTGACTATTCTAAAGCCTTTGACTGTGTGGATCATAACAAATTGTGGCAAGTTCTTGGTGGTATGGGGATACCAAGTCATCTTGTCTGCCTCCTGAGGAATCTGTATAACGACCAAGTAGCAACGGTAAGAACAGAGCACGGAGCAACGGACTGGTTTAAGATTGGGAAAGGAGTACGGCAGGGTTGTATACTCTCACCCTACCTATTCAACCTGTACGCAGAACACATCATGCGACGTGCTGGGCTTGAGGAATCCAAGGCTGGAGTTAAAATCGCTGGAAGAAACATTAACAATCTCAGATATGCAGATGATACCACTTTGATGGCTGAAAGCGAGGAGGAGTTGAGGAGCCTTATGACGAAGGTGAAAGAAGAAAGTGCAAAAGCTGGGTTGCAGTTAAACCTCAAAAAAACCATGATTATGGCAACCAGCTTGATTGATAACTGGTAAATAGAGGGAGAAAAAGTGGAGGCAGTGAAAGACTTTGTATTTCTAGGCGCAAAGATTACTGTAGACGCTGACTGCAGCCAGGAAATCAGAAGACGTCTACTTCTTGGGAGGAGAGCAATGGCAAATCTTGATAATAGTCAAGAGCAGAGACATCACACTGACAACAAAGGTCCGCATAGTTAAAGCAATGGTATTCCCTGTAGTAACCTATGGCTGTGAGAGCTGGACCATAAGGAAGGCTGAGCGAAGGAAGATAGATGCTTTTGAACTGTGGTGTTGGAGGAAAATTCTGAGAGTGCCTTAGACTGCAAGAAGATCAAACCAGTCCATACCCGAGGAAATAAAGCCAGACTGCTCACTTGAGGGAATGATATTAAAGGCGAAACTGAAGTACTTTGGCCCACATAATGAGAAGACAGGATATCCTAGAGAAGAAGCTGATGCTAGGGAAAGTGGAAGGCAAAAGGAAGAGGGGCCGACCAAGGGCAAGATGGATGGATGATATTCTGGAGGTGACGGACTCAACCATGGGGGAGCTGGGGATGGTGACGGCCGACAGGAAGCTCTGGTGCGGGCTGGTCCATGAAGTCATGAAGAGTCAGAAGCGACTGAATGAATAAACAACAAACTCAATTTTAAGGCCATGAAATACAATGTAAAGTGTTTATTGAAATGTGGAAAATTGGGAAAAAGAAGCAACTTGTTTAAATTGCCATAGTATAGGAAAGGAACTGCATCTTCACACAGGCATGTGAAAGAAACTGTTCGTTGTGACCTCAGTCTAGTTGTAGTAAAAATTCTTATCTAGTTGTGTTGTGTGACTGAGAAATTTCTGCCATATTTAAGCCCAGCAGTGTTTGCTGTGTAAACTTGGGATCAGAAATGAGAATTCTATGAAGTCCTTGGTGCTCTCTGAGCTTGGTTGTTTCCTTGCAGACATTTCATTACCCAACTAGGTAGCATCATCAGTGCTAGTGAGTGTGGGGTTTGCTCCCTTTTTACATACAGTAGTTTGCCCTGCAAGTGTTAGTGGTGGGTTTTTTTCTTGGTAGTTCCTTGATTAGGGTATTTTCTGCTTGATTGTTTGTCTGGTGTTAATCCCTACTTATGTTGGTGTTGGCTACTGGAGAGGATGTGTTCTGGTCTTTTTGTTTCCTTCTTAGCTTTTTATTGTCTCTTTTGAATGGTGTATAAATGTGGTTTGTCTCTATGTGTCTATAGATGGCTGATTTGTCTGAATGCCAAGCTTCCAGGAATTCCCTAGCGTTTTTGGATGCAGCTTGGTCTAGGATGCTCAGTTTTGAACCTATGGTTGAGTCTGTCCATGTGTTGTGAGATTAAGGAGTTTTCATCATGTCTTCTGACTGCTAGTTCAGGGAAACCTGCTAGTTTTCTGCCTGCCTGTCCTACGTAGTGGCTGTTACAGTCCTTATACTGTATGTTATAGATGACTCCTGTTTTTATTTCTTGGACTACTGGGTCTTCTGGTTTACCTAAGATGTTTTGGAGGGCTTTAGTTGGTTTTGTGCTATTGTGATGCCATGTGGTTGTAATAGTCTGTTGGCTGTTTCTGAAATGTTTTTGATGTATGCCAGTGTTATCCTTTTCATAGCTTGTGTTGGTTGTGCTGTAGTGGGTTGAGTGTCAGGCACTTTTCGATTAAGTTGCATGGGTATTTGTTGGAAGATGTTTGGGTCTGTTTCCTTTTTCTGGTATTCTGGGTTGGTGCAGTGCGTTTGTACTCATCTGAATAATGTTCTTATACAGCTCCTCTTGTGGGAGGTTGGGTTGTTACTTTGGTAATGGATGGTAATTCCTTTGAAGATGTTGTTATTGTTTCATGTGTCTCCTCTAGTTTTTTTTTATGATGAAGGTGTCATCTGGTTTTTTCCCCTGCCACACAAATTTAGATCTATCCTTTTGCCACTGTTTAAATGGTGTATCAGTTGTCAAAACAGGTATTGTCTGAAACAAAAATATCATTCTATGCAAGACACTCATTTTTATCACAGAAATTCTCCCCAGCAATGACAGTTGTAGTTTCTCCCATCTTAACATGTCTTTTTAAACTTCATTCCATGTCTTAACATAATTATTTTGAAAAAACATACAATTCATATTTGTTATAGTGATAACTAGATATTTTACTTCTCAATCTTAAATACTGTTTTATTCATCAATTCTGTTTGATCTTCAGTTTTCATGTTTTTTGTTAACATCATCTTCTGTTCAGTGCATTAGCAGGTTTTAAGATCAACAAATTATTTTAGTTTTCCCATTAACTATTCAATTCCCTTTAAAGGAACTTCTAAAACCAACAGCAAGTCATCTGCAAAAGCCCTTAACTTATATGTTTCTTTTTTAATCTTTACTCCCACAATGCTTTCATCTTGTCTTACAGTATATCTCTATTCAGTATTTCAAGAACCAAATTAAACAAGAGAGACAGTGGACAACTCTCTCTTGTTCCTTTTTGTATCTCACAAGGCTTTATTAGATCTCCATTAACAATTATTTGTGCTTTCTGTGAAGTATAAATTGATCTTACCCATTTTATAAAGTTCTCTCCAAAGTTCATATCTTTTAAAACGTTGAACAAGAAAGTCCAGTTCAAATTGTCAAAGGCCTTCTCTGCATCTAAGAAAATCAATGTGGCTTGTTTTTTATTATGTTGCTCCAAATAGGGGCTGCCCTTGAAAAGTAGCCAGAAGCTTCAGTTGGTTCAAAATGTGGCAGCCCGCATGGTTTTGTGCAAGTCTAGATTTGCACATGTGTACCTCTCTTGCGAGAGCTGCACTGGTTGCTTCCAGGTCCAATTCAAGGTGCTGGTTATCACCTTTAAAGCCCTACATGGCTTGGGGCCAGATTATTTGAAGGACTGCCTTTTCCCAGTTACATCTGCCCGATCCACCAGATTGGGGAGGCAGGGTATGTTATGGGTCCCCCCCCATTAAGGAGGTGCATCTAGAGAGACTGAGAAGTAGGGCCTTCTCCGTGGTGGCTCCCTCCCTGTGGAACATCATTCCCATGGGAATACGACTGGCCCCCACCTTAATACTTTTCCAAAAGGCCCTGAAGACATGGTTTTTCCAGTGGGCCTGGGGATCCCAGGTTGATGTGGAGCCCATCAAGTGGTTTGTTTGAATGTATTATTTTCGCCACAGGGGTGGGGGGTGTAGTGGGTTTTGTATTTGAGGTTTTATTTCTGTAAGCCGCCTGGAGTCACCGTGAGTGAGTTGGGTGGCCATATAAATTTCTTTAATAAATAAATAAATAAAATATTGCAAAATGTCCAACACATTTCTAATATTGTTCTTTAACTATCTTTTAGGTAAAAACCCACATTGATCCTCATGAATACATTCTTCCATTTCTGATCTATTTGCTGAAAGATTATGCCATAATTTTCTACTGTTTTTAAGAGGAAAATATTCAGCTATAGTGTAAACCCTAAACAAGCCTAACATTGTTTTTTAAAAGCATATACACACACCCTATAAGCTCCCAAAATCCCCCCCCCAAAAAAACCCTCTTTGAATATCATGGTCCTGTCTATTCAGTATCATTCTCCTGCCCACTGAGACTTCCACTTATGCAAAAAGTGTTACATGCTATACTCGTTCCAAAGCACGCCCATCCTCTCCTGGTGAGTGAGAAGTCATATGACTTCCAAACAGAGAGAGAGAAAAATCCTTATCACAGCAGTTTCTTTCATTCTGACCATTGTCTGTGTCTTCTTACTTTTCAGCCAGAACACACAAAGTTTGCATGGTATTATTTGATTTACATAAAAATGCCTTACAGTAGGCTTCAGAATTGGAAAAGTGACCCTTAGACACACAGCTGTCACAAGAAGAGCTGGTATTCGGCTACCACTACAATAAGGGTGGATCTGTGCCTTGCCTTTCCTATCTGGCTGTCAAAACAAAACTTACAGAGGAGAGGAAACTCAGAATTCTATTAATTATGACTATGCTTATAATAATAATTCTGCTACATGTTATACAGTATAATGTTTTCACCATTCTCACAACAATCCTATGAGAAATTATAGGGGGAGTGCCATTTTTCTGGGAAAACACTGACAGCTGAAGCAGTGTGGGGCTTGAAGTTTAATTTATTTGCTTATTTCCTACTTTTGTCATTTAGTGTCAGCTCTTCAAGGCAGTCCAGACAAGAAACCAAACATGCCCTTATATTTAAATGCATCACATAGGGAGTAATACTGCATTTGGTTGATTCCCTTCTCTTTAAAATTTTCAAATACTAATTGAAATCTCAGTTCTGATTATGGATCCCATCTAACCAAAGTAGCACACAAAGGAGATACTAGGAGGACTCCCAAGACTTGCAGAAATAAAAAATGGAAATTTAAAGGGTACCCCATTCTGTTCAGCAGTCAAAGGAGGACTGAGAATTTATGGAACAGGAATGTGGGGTGGTCAGGAGACAGAGATGGAAGAACAGCTGAGGCAAGTAAGTAGTCTGGAATAGGGTACTGCTGACTGAATTATCAGTTCTGACCTCTCCATAGTGCAATATTTTGTTATATCTGGAGAGCCTAATTAAATAGGATTTGGCAATAATTTGATTTTGTCTATAGAAGGAATCCAAAATAGCCTTGTTAGCTATAAAAAAAGATGTTGAAATCCTTGTTGGGGTAATACATAACACAGATATTGTTTTGTGGCCTGCAGATTGGCTCAAATGTGGATTTTAGAGTCTTTATATGATGACTGTTAGTAGTAGTAATGACACCACCTGACTTTTTATCATTTGTTGACGAGGAGATGAAAGTTTCCATTGAATTCACTATGGTCACACATTACCTTCATTTATAAAGTTTTGGAACTATAATAATAACTGTAATAATTACAATTGCTTAAAAAGTACGCTTAACACTGCCACTTTTATTTTGAAAGAAACCAGTATATTCTAACTGGGCCCTTTATTAGCTTTCTGCTAAAAGTGGTCTTCAAACATAAAGCAAACAAAAGCTTTATGACCAATGTCCAAGGAGGAGGCAACTTTTGAGGAGAAACCAGCATGATGCTCCAGAGGCATTATTAAGTATTTTTTCTAAGATATGACAAACAGCTAAGTCTGCTTTTGAGTGACCACTTACAATGCTAACAGTCCTATCATGCTGAAAGAGTTTGTTCATTTTAGTTTCTATTTTTAAAAATATTGTTTGTTCAGCCTTTTACTTTCTGTTCTAAAACCTCAAAGCCATAAAGTTCTTTATCATTGGCTGTTGTGGGTCTTCCGGGCTGTGTGGCCGTGTTCTGGAAGTTGTGGTTCCTAACGTTTCGCCAGCATCTGTGGCCAGCATCTTCAGAGGGCAGGAGCACAGATAGAAGCAAAATCTCTGTGCCCAGGTAGAGTGGCAGTGTTCTATTTATAGAGCTAAATTATAGGAGATTAGGTGGGGTTTTTTGTTGTGTTGAAATGTTAACGAGTGGCTGATGAGCGTGATTAGCATGTTCATTGTGAGAAGTATTCCCATGTCCTGGTGGTTGGACTGAGTTCGTTGACCTTTTGCAGGCTGTGTTTTTCAGGACTGGTAGCCAGGTTTTGCTAATTTTTAAACTTTCTTCTTTTTTATTGTAACTGTGCTGGTGTTTGTGAATTTCAATGGCTTCTCTGTATAATCTGGTGTAGTGGCTTTTGGTGTTGTCCAGTATTTCTGTGTTTTCAAATAGGATTTTGTGTCCTGTTTGCTTGAGAGCATGTTCAGCTACTGAAGATTTTTCCGGTTGCTGTAGTCTGCAGTGTCTTTCGTGTTCTTTTATCCTGGTGTGAATGCAAAATGAAGCATTCACACCAGGATAAAAGAACACGAAAGACACTGCAGACTACAGCAACCGGAAAAATCTTCAGTAGCTGAACATGCTCTCAAGCAAACAGGACACAAAATCCTATTTGAAAACACAGAAATACTGGACAACACCAAAAGCCACTACACCAGATTATACAGAGAAGCCACTGAAATTCACAAACACCAGCACAGTTACAATAAAAAAGAAGAAAGTTTAAAAATTAGCAAAACCTGGCTACCAGTCCTGAAAAACACAGCCTGCAAAAGGTCAACGAACTCAGTCCAACCACCAGGACATGGGAATACTTCTCACAATGAACATGCTAATCACGCTCATCAGCCACTCGTTAACATTTCAACACAACAAAAAACCCCACCTAATCTCCTATAACTTAGCTCTATAAATAGAAAACAAACATTGCCACTCTACTTGGGCACAGAGAGATCGTTTCTGTCTGTGCTCCTGCCCTCTGAAGATGCTGGCCACAGATGCTGGTGAAACGTTAGGAACCACAACTTCCAGAACACGGCCACACAGCCCGGAAGACCCACAACAGCCATTGAACTCCGGCCGTGAAAGCCTTCGACAATACATTCTTTATCATTTCTTTTTAAGGTTTATTAACTTACCACAAATAGTTCTATTGATACTGAAAAGTGCCAGTGTCTAATTTATATAAACATGTTTTTTATTCTCCTATAGAACAGGTGTTTCTGGTTATTTTGTTATGTTAGTAATTTGTCACATGGTAGCATGATATTAATTTATTAGCTGCCAGTAACCCAGGCTTACATACGTTTGTTGGCTACAAATCTGATATTTTGGGTTCTTTGAGTGCCGCATTAATAGTACTCCAAATAAAAGGGCCTCTTCCACTGATATCAGCTACATTAACACCATTAATTTCTTCACACGGTGATGCTTTATCCAAACAACTAGAAACCAGCAATATTTGAGGGTTTATCCTGTTTCTGAATTTAAAAGACATTTGCAGTAATAGCCCATATGGCTTTGAACATAAGCCTTGATTACAGCTGGTGATACAGGAAAGTATTTTCCAAAATGGAAAATTTTCCATTGCTTTATTTTTCTGTAGGAAACTTTCTACCTCGCATCACTGGTGATGCACATTTTCTTGTGCAAATTAGACCAAGTTTCATAGGGTAATTTCTTTTGAAACATTTTTGGATGCAAAATGAATTTTTGGATATACTGTAAATTTTAGTACACAAATTGGTCTAAACTGCACTTTGAAATCACATGAACTCCATGTCATTCTGTAACTGCAGTTCTCATAATAATCATGCTGAGTTAATTTAACCTCCCTGATTAGGGAAAAGGAAAATACAACTCAGTACCCCTTGTTGAAAGAAAAACAGCAGTCCTGTAATGTGTTTTCTTTAGATTTCCCTGCCTAGTCTGGGGTCATGTCCTTTGAAATTGAAAAAAGAGGAGTATGATGTGTCCACTTCTTGCTGATACCACATGCACAGAGCACACCCTTTTCTATGTAGTGAACAACTCCCAGTACCTCAGGAATTCTGATTGGCTTAGCAGAGAGGCTGTGCCCTATAAATATGCCTCTTTTGCTTTGCGAAACCACTTGCAGAAATAGACGGTAAGCTGATATATGTGGCATCACTTGTTTTACGTGGGCAGTGGAAAAAGTTTGCAGCCTTTTTTTTTTTTTTTGCACTGAATTGAAAGCGAATATACTATGTTAAGTGAGGCAGAAGCAAAATGTAACTACTGTAGTAGAGCTTTAATCATTTTCCTGAAACAGTTTAGGCTTGGTTCTTTTACTGATTAGTAAGACGCTACATTAATATTAAAGTTAGCTAAGTGCTTTGTGTGTTTTTGGGGATATTCTAAACTTAATTAATTCTGACCAAAATTCTAGTTATAGTGTCTAAAGGTGGTTGGTTGTGGTTTTTTTTTTAATTTAGCTTTTTTCTTTTTTCCTGTGAATTGTAAGTCATCCAGAGTTGCTGTGGAATCAGGAGTCTCTAAACTGAATTATTATGCTTATGCTTATGATTATTAGCCTTTCAAATGTTAAAAAGTAATTTCTTTGGGTTTTTTGTTTCATTAGCAAAGGATGGAGAATAATTCTGTAATTTCATCAGTAGCTGGAGTTTGTAATCGAACTTCTTCTGTGCTAGCTTGACAGCGCAAAGAATGCCTAGGACATTGTAAACTCTGGCTGATTCTAAAGAGATGTAACGTGGCTTAGTCACTAAAACAGTGAATAATAAAATATTCTGTTTTCAGAGCTCTCTTACAGTGAAATCAATACTAAATGGTGCTAAAGTTGTACGATTGGCTGTGAGCTGAATATCAGGATGTAATTTTGGTTTGTGGTGTCTGAAAGATTATGTACTTTTGCAGCACCTCTCCATTTCAAGGGAGGGAATTCCTGAATTGGAGACTATATGAATTTAGTGGGTTGGTTTTACCATCTAGATATTTTTTATTTGAACAGATACAATACTTTCACAGAAGTTACGTAAATATTTGGCAGCCTTAATAGGATGGCTGTAGTTTATGGAAATTGCCTGTGGAACATAACACATTTATTGGTATCATTGAATGCTGCTCTGTAGAAATAATTATCATTGCAGATATGTTTTTAACAAATAATCATTATGTATGGGAACTGTATTATCTGCACTGAATCAGTCATGCCCCAGATAATCCATGATATGCTTTCCATGATATGCTTTGGCCACCAAGGGTACTTAAGCTGAAATTCAGCAATGCGGTCTCTGGGATCTACAACCCAGGGGCTCGAGGTTTGTGGATTGTTCATCTCTAATTTACAGTAGCCTTTCCTAATCACATTTTTCAGATGTGTTGCGAGGGCAATTCCCATCATCCCCAGCCAATTCAGCAGTGGCTTTGTAGCCAAAGATGATGGGAATTATTGCTGAATGTGTCTGAACAACTTCAAATTGGGAAGGGTTAATCTACACCAAGAGTAGGCAATCTTTTGTGCCAGGGCACATCTGAAGTTTGAGGAGTGTGAGGTTGACACATATAACAGCAAGAGTGGCATGGTTACTTACAACCTTCCCATATATTAGGAGAACTAACTTTTAAGTATGCTCAAATGTCATCCTAGTGAGAAGTTTGTGAATCCTGAAGACATTGCTGATAATAAATAGGATTTTAGATACTGGTTTATATTTGGAGTATGCCAGCATCCCATGTATTTATTTAGATTATATTTTTAAAAATCAGGAGGGGCAGGGCATCTTCATGCCCTGCCCCTCCTGATTTTTAAAAATATAATCTTTCAGACACCACAAACCAAAGGAGATGGCTGGAGAGCATATTATGTGCTGCAGCTGACAGAGCTGCTGTTTATGTTTCTATCACTTTTTACCAGGGGTATTAGTGGTAGCTTCCTAGAACTTCAGAAACCAAACTGGGCACTTTGCATTGATGAAACTACTACTCAAGGACTTTCTTTTTTCTTTTTCTTTTCCAGCACACTTGAAAAATGCCTGCTATCAGGAATTTGAGCCGTTCTGTCAAATATCTGTTGAATAAACCTGGCTGTGGTTGTCAGGTTGCTCTTGTGCCAAATAGATGTCTTAGTATCTCACCCCGCCAGGTGCCATCAGATGCCAGCTTTCATTCAGTATGTTTTTCAGAAACTGATCATCCACGGGTGTTAATTACAGGTCAGCCACATTTGTAGATGCTACTTCAGAATTGTTCTCATGTATGGTGTTTTAATTTATTTTTTACTAATTGTATCCAACCATGTGAATTGATATTCATTTGATTTCTATTTAAACACTAGATTTGTGTGGCACTTAAATAAGTTGGAGTCCAATTTTTTTTCATGCTATGATTCAACTCTTCCTCTTAATCCAGGCCAGAGCAATTCCATCATTAAAGAACAGAAGCTTTGCTCCCAGAGCAGTTCTAGATAACAGTGGGGCTTTGGGAAAAGAGAATCTAGTTCCCATCTGGTTCTTGTGCATGACAGATCATTTTCCCTTATAGCCAGAGACCTAGAAGATAAGGATGCTTGTCTTCATAAGGTGGTTGCTACTCTTATCACTCACAAGTTACAGTGGTGACTTGCTTAGCTCCTGTAGCAAGGCTTTCACGTGAGTTTAAAACAATCTCTTTCAAGCTGCCTGTCCATAACTATTTCTGTACACTTGACATTGTGGGTCTGGGCTTGTTCCACTTACTAGAATCCTTATAGCTTCTTTCCCCAATATGATGCCCTTCAAATATTTTGGACTTCAGTTTCCATCAGCCCGAGCTAATATATGATGGGCACCATATGTCTACAGTACTAAATGTTGCTTCATAGTATAGACAGATGACTCTGAAAGGCTTCTTTATATATATAAAAAAGTAATTCAGTTCATCCATTTTCAATAATTTATATCTGTAAAAGTGCTAAGGTCTAATCAGTCTACTAAACTTTTCTACGAAAAGTTTTCTAGGAACGTCAACATCTCCTACACCCACTCCATCATCTTAGATGGTCCTTACAAATGAGTTTTAAATAAAAAAGATTTCCCACTATAACTTGCATACATTTTACTCTTGCTTTTCAGGGGGACTAGGCCAGCTTGGAGTAGGACTTGCTAAGCTGTTAAGGTAAGCTATAATTTTCGTTGCTTCTGTTAACAATAAGGAGCTCTGGTATCTTTTAGAAAAGATTATAGGCCTTCCTGTGCATTTTCATATTTCCTTGCATCTATGATGATCAGATACAGATGAGCCACTGCTTTGCTAATATATCATGTTGACCCCATTTTGGGGGAGGTGGGATGGAAGAAGAAAATAATACAATAGGTTTATCATAGAAAATGGTAATTGAATCTGTGCCTAGCTATGCTTATTTTGGGTGGTGATGGGGGGGAGGATTGGCAACATCAGTATTATGAAATGCAGAAAGTATGGATTAAAAAGTACATCTCAGATACCAGAATAGGCTTTACTCTAAGAGCTGTGTTCAAAGTGAATATGAAACATTAATTGTGGTGTCTTCTCTAGAAAACGCTTTGGAAAGAACAATGTGATTTTGTCAGATATTAGAAAGCCCCCTGATAGTGTCTTCTATAGTGGTAAGTACCATATTAAACTGGGAGAAATATTCAGTGCTTATATTCTAGGAGTTATAGTCCTTTTCTAACAAGGGGATTTTCTTTCAGTTAAAGCTTGGGTGTTTGGGTAATAACCCTTACAATCATTCCTGAAGTATATGACTGAAGCTTGTAAGTTTCTCCCCAGCTCTTCCCCCTCCTTCAGGCAGTGAGTGTTGCCCACAATGAAAGATGAATTGAGTCCACGATATTTTAGCATTCCCAGAATACTCTCTTGAGGTTGCTGCAATAGCAGTTAAAACTGGCTGTTGTTTTTGTGATAAGCCAGCCATAAGAAATGAGAACAGCAAACATAATGTTATATACATGGTTTAATTGGCTCTGTGCTGAGGAGGCAGCAATACGATAGAGTACTATTATGGCTTGGAGGTGAAAGAGCATGAAGAGACATGATTTGATCATACTATTGTTTTTGTCTGGGTTCTTGCAGTTCTTCAGAAACCTTGCAAAATTGCTTGATAGGAGATTAGTGTGTATGTTAAAAACTTCCGTCATTATCTTAAGTGATTAATTTGACCTAACCTAATTGGGATGTTGCTAACTCGCTGCCCGAGTTTTAAATATGATAGATGGCATGTAAAAGAAAATTCTGTGACATTCCATGTAGCAAATACATATTTAAAAGCACTGCTTCAGTTGCTGTGTCAACCTCAATTTTGGCCAACCAGCATGGTTCCTACCCAGGCCATGCCTCCTTTGAATGCTATAACTCACTGAAATGAGCTCTCTACCCCAAGTGCAGTACGCTCTATAAAGTGATGTGCTGTGCAACTTTTTATAATATATGTCTGAAATTCTGTTTAAAGATGGCATAAGTGGTCTGACATAGTAATATTCTCCTGGAAGCAAAGGAGCTAAAGCAAAAGCTGTTCTTTGAAACGAGCATAATATTTGTATTAAGATCCGTCTTTCTAAGGTCCCTCTCACACTGTGACAATGCATGGCTTTTTCAGAGGGTTACTGATGCTCTTGTTCTTATTGCATATGCTAAATGCCTTCTTTATCTTGCCATGGTCTTTGGTGAAATAGTTTTGCAGATGTTCATAGGTCTTCAAACTATGTATGTGCCCTAGATAAAATGAAATTCATTCCAAATGTGTCAAAGCCCTGCTGCAACTGAAGTGTGTTCATGTTGGAGTGACACATGACCCGTAGCATATGGACACACACATCGTGCATTTGCACATCCTACATATTTGTACACACTACTGTATTAAAAATGCAGTGATTCATAAGGAACATGGAAGTGGAAATTCTTGAGATTATAATGCATTTATCAAATTCCTTCTCGAAATAAAGATGTCATTAACTGAATTTACAAGCTATCGACATCTTCATCGCAGCTCGGATTGTTTTAAGCCTTCTTTTTCCCCTTAGGTCCTTTCATCTACTCTGATATTTTGGATTACAAGAATCTTCGTGAAATAGTGGTGAACAACAGGATTACTTGG
This sequence comes from Charina bottae, assembly GCA_023362775.1. Classification (NCBI taxonomy): domain Eukaryota; kingdom Metazoa; phylum Chordata; class Lepidosauria; order Squamata; family Charinaidae; genus Charina; species Charina bottae. Next base: position 88,177,373 of record JALMGJ010000001.1, on the reverse strand, counting down.
TTATTTCATTACAGTGCTTTGCTCAGTGCAGTTGGAGAAGCCAATGTCCCTTTGGCAAGATCTGTGAATATCACTGGTATGTCTCAACATATTTACCATTGTTTGTTTAGGTATTCCTACCTCACCCTAGAAGTTTTGTGTTTTGGTTTGGGTTCTAATAACTCTTTTTGCTATTCCCAGGACTGCACAACATTCTTGATATAGCTGCCGAGCATAGTTTGCGACTCTTTGTTCCCAGCACAATTGGAGCCTTTGGACCAACTTCCCCTAGGAATCCAACTCCTGATCTCTGCATCCAAAGGCCAAGGACAATCTATGGAGTCTCCAAGGTTCATGCTGAACTCATGGGAGAGGTAAGAATAATCATTTTGTTACAAGAATTGCCTTATTCTTTCATGTTTAGTTATATAAATAGGAAATGCTACAAAAGCCTGTAGCTGAATTTTTTTTAATTTTTCTTCTTATAACTAGGTTTTGAGTTTTCCTATACCATTGAAGTATTAGCCTAAAACTTTATTCATCCAAGCAATCAATTTATATGACCACAAATATCTACAGGGAAGTTAACATCAGTGGGGGCAAGGTTTTATCTGGAGCTCTTGGGTACTAGAGATTCACATCATATCAGGTTTTAATGAGAGCTGAACTATTCACTATGTATTGTTTACAGTGAATGCTGTCTCTTAAAACATACTATTTTATATTAGCAATTGTTCTCAACAATGTAGTACTTAAAGCCTTGATTTGCAACAAGTAACTATATTTACCTTAGCACTGATCACAAATAATGGTGCCTCTCATTTCTTGCTCTCTTCCCCTTTTAATTTTGTGTGTGTGTGTTAGTATTATCATTATAGGTATGGGCTAGATTTCCGGTGTCTAAGGTATCCTGGCATTATCTCAGCTGATTCCCAGCCTGGTGGAGGAACAACTGGTAAGGAAGCTGCTGCAGTCTAATCTTTTATTTTTATATTGGTGGGGACTAATTTAGCCAGTAAAATATAAAGGCAGAGCCACAGGAAAAGTAAGGGGTTCTGCTTACGTTTGTGACTGTGCGTTCATTTTTCATGCAAGAGCCATTCTCTTGCTAAGAGCTCTGTAGCGGGGCCGGGCGGGCAAAAGAGCTATGTGTATCATATTAAACTACTCCTCTAAGCATCCTCCTTTCCTTTTACCTTTTGTTGGCACATATTGATAGTCTGCTTTTCTAAATATGAGTGGGGTTTCAGCTAGTGTTATATCAGCTGAACCAGGCATGCTGCCATCTCTTCTTTGTCTACCAGATTACGCAGTCCAAATTTTCCATGATGCTATCAAGACTGGAAAGTTCCAATGCAATCTTAAACCAGATACCCGCTTGCCAATGATGTATATTGATGACTGTCTTAGAGCTACTTTGGAGATCATGGAAACACCTGCTGAGCAGCTGAGCATGAGGACTTACAACATCAGTGCCATGAGTTTTACACCTGAGGAGCTGGTTCAAGAGGTCCAGAAGCATATTCCAGAACTTGAAGTTGTCTACAATGTAGATCCTGTTAGGCAAGCCATTGGTTAGTACCTGGCTTTGACCTTTCATAATGCTGTATGTTTTCATCCTGGAGCTATGTATGACAATGGGCTGGGTGGATTGGGTACCAGTTTGTTCCGGTCCAGAATTTTTTTTTTTACAAGGAGTACAAGATGTGGGGAATTCTAATGCTAGGCCTAGCAAAGATTTTAAGTTGTTTAATTGCACCAGCTGACATAGATGGACCTCAGATACTGTAAATCATTTTTTATTTAAAAAAAAGAGTCCCAAGATGCAACAAGTCAGCTTTTTCCTTTTGTTTTAAGGTTTGCTCTTATACATTTTCAGGAATTCATATAAGATATAAGCTCAATATTTGTGCCAAAGTGTGTATTTAAACCTTAGCTGGATTTTCTACCTAATAACTTGACAAGGGGGTGACTTTCAAATAGGATTGTAATGGCTGGGTTCTAAAAGCTCATAAATATGCATGCAGATACCTTAAACAATATATTCCATCTCCAATGAGGAAGAAATTCTTGCAGCAGAAGTTGCTTTTTCTGCACAGTGTATTAGAAGAGAGTTTGGCATCCCGTCCTATCCCAGTCCGTGCTGTTTTCTCTGTTTGAAGATTGCTGCTTCCTGAAGTTATTCTTCCTAAGTGGGAAAAAGGGGGAATTCTTGGGTTGGAATTTAAAAGCCCAAGGACCTTGCTTTTGATTTAATCTGTGTGTTTTTCTTTTTTGCCATAGCTGACAGTTGGCCAATGATTTTTGATGACAACAATGCTCGCCAAGATTGGGGATGGAAACATGATTATGATCTTCCAGACCTGGTGACCACCATGTTCAACTTTCTTAGCTCTGTCCGTTGTATTTCCAGAGTTGCTCAAGTCAGCTAAGTCTTTATACGATGCAGCCTCCAGATGTTTCATAGCTCTTCATCTACTTCTGAGATCTGAAGCAGCCTACTATTTGAACAGGACTGCTGACCTCTCAATTTGCTTTTCTTTTTGCTAAAGAAATATACATGCACACATACATACATACATACATACATATTTGCTAAAGATATGCACACATACACGTACGTACATGCATACACTGAGAAGTTTGTATGCACTTCTGAAAACTGTCTAGCTGTTGGGACCCTCAGGAAATACTTGTTCATAAGCTACAGTTTGCTTGCTCTCCTAATTCTAAATGTTTCTCTGGAATATACTCTTCCTTTGTTTTGTTAAGTCTTCATATGCCAATGTGTTTTTGGCTGTTGGATAATATCTTTTAGGGCTATGCATGCTTCAGTAAGGATTTGGAAGAAGTACTTTGGAACTCACATGACGACAGCACCTCTTTGCTATTCATTAAAGCAGCCACTTCTTTTTTTCAGGATTCTATTCAAGCCTGACCAAAAATGCTTCTGTGGAAGGCTGAAAAAATTGGGCTAGTATAATGAATTAGCAGAGAGGTGCTGAGCTTATTTAAGGACCAAAGCATCACTTCCAAATCATTTTGAAGTGTGCACAGCCTTAATAGTTAAAACTAAAACTAAATTATGTCCCACCTTGAATTTCCTGGGCTGGAAAAAGTAGATGGCATGGGAAGAGAGAGCATTAAGGAGAGACTTTGCAGAAGAAAAGCATGATTCTCAACTCCTGGTTGGAACTGTGATTCTCTGACAGTTTGTTCCACCCTTAAATAGAAATTCTCCTGAAGTTCCTGCTTGAACATTAATGGAAAACAACACAACTGCACAATCCCCTGGAAGGATTAAATATTAGGTCTTATATTCATATTATTTGTAGGCTCTTTTGTCCACTAGGGTCCCCCCATAGTTTCACCAACTTAAATGAGTTTCAGGATGCTATCCTGCAAGTCTGCAACATCAGGAAGCAAATGACAGGAAAAACCTGGGGGATACTTGCAACCATAGCTTTCTAAACTGTGTGTCGCAACACAACCAGGAAGCGGCGGCAGTGTGCACGGTGGTGGCACCGCGGAGTGCGTGGCGGTGGTGTGTATTACAGCGGCGGCAGCGATGATGTCAGCGGTGTGCCATCAGCGCTTCCGTGTTTTAGCGGAGGCCGCCGCCATGCATGCCCCCACCGCCGCCGTTGGTGTGTTGCCAACGGCGGCAGTTTGGAAAGCACTGCTTGCAACAGTGATAACGGGCAGCTGGAAAATGGTGCTGTGAAGGGGACCATTTTGCCTCTATGAATTGAATAATGTCACGGAAATTCAAATCAGATTACAAAATTCCCCCCCCCACACATTAAATCTGTGAATGTATTTATAAATTATGGTGCTTTGGGATATGCTTCTGTGTTTCTGGTTTTAGGTATTCTGATATCAATGAAAATATAAAAGATTTAAAAATGTGATTTAATTCCTTCCCCAACCTACTATAATTGTGCTCAGTTGCTTATGAAAGTTTTTTTCCTTCTTTGCTTGCCTTTGTTGTATGTTGATACCTTCAGCATTCCATACCTCAGACTAATTTATAGACAGATGCTGTTTGCTCAACTTTGGGCTCTTTCATTCTGTACTGTATGTCAAAGTAAAAATAAGACCAGTCCATAGGAAACCTTGGAGAAAGCCAATATTTTACTTAGCCTTGAATTTGGCAAGAATTCTCCTCTGAGAGCACAGAAGAATTAAATGTGAATCCAGGTATTTCCTCTCCAGGCAATGAAATGTATTACATTTTAGACTTACTCCTTTGCTCTCAACATTCCTAAGGCCTTGGAATTTCTCTAAAATACTTGTGGAGTCCCTCAAGTTAGTGGTCATTTTTTAGCAACCCTGGGCCAATTCCCAGCCGAAAAGCCCTAGACCAGCAATGTTTCCTTTGACAAGGTATAAGCATATTTTATTTATTTATTTATTGTGAATTATATGCCCCTCCGTTCCAAAAAGGCTCTGAGAAGCTTACAAATTATACGAAAATAGAAGACTTAAAAGGAAACATAGCCTAACCCAATTACAGTAACCATTGACACCAAGGAAAACCGTTCTGGCAACATGTCTATGAAGGTTCTCAGTCATCCAGGTGGAATTGTCTGTAGCTTGAATCATGTCAACTGGATTTCTATTTTCTCAGTGGAAACGTTTCGCTCCTTATCCAAGGAGCTTCTTCAGTCTGAGCAAAGTTAGTAAGGGAATCCTAAATATGTTTCTAGGTAGCTGTGTGACCTTACACCTGGGGCTAGGTCATGGTTATATTGAGATGTTATTTTAAGTCCTTTTATCATCTAAAGGAGGATCGTTAAGATCACCATGCTGCTGTTGAGCTTGTGAAATGGTCTTAATCTTCCTAGGCTTCACCTATTGCAGGGAGGGGACCTGCTGCCCCATCAGTCCAGAAAGACGTTCCAGAACAGCCAGGGTTTGGCAGCTTTCCTGAAGACAAACAGGGTTGGTACTGTCTTGACCATGTAGGTTCAGGGTCACTCTGTGATAAGAAGAGAAGGTGATTGTTTCCATACCATTGTTGCGGACTTCCTGAAGGCATGTTTTGAACAGAGTTGGAGTGGGATATATGAACCGTTTGACCAGCTCAATGGCTTACTGATGTTCTACATCTCCATGTGAACGATGCTGTGTTGTGCATGGTTGTCTTCTATAGCTCCTTTCCTTACTGCCCCTTGGGTTCTCAGGAGATACATGTTGTAATCATGTTTCAATTTTTGTTACATCGCTGTGCATGCCTCAAGCACTTATGCTGCAGTACAATAGACATCTTGCCTACATTTAGAATTTCTCTTGTAATTCTAGCTCTGAGAGAAGATTTGAACTTTTGGTCACTGCTGTCACCACCAGCACAGTTCAGATTACAATATTTGGCCCAATGGGTCTGCTAAGCAAAACCCAATTGAGTAAGTTTACAATGTTAAGAACTTCTTAAAAGTAATTTCCATAGGTGGGTCACTTTGATGTTGAAAAACAGACTCAAATATTTTCTTCTTTATTAAATGCAAATGTATTGAATGAATTACATAACTGTCCCTTTTTCTGTGATATGAAATAATTCATAAGCATCTTTTTTGTTCAGTCTGATTTATTCTAAAATGGTGGGAGACAACTGAGGCTGCTCTGGTGAAACCAGGATATTAAAATCAAAATTCTCATATTTGGGCAAAGGTTTGGACTATGGGTTTTAGTTACTGTTTTATGAAGATATTTAAGGATTGTCTTTTCCTTGTGGAATACATTGTAGCCAAACCTTTGGATTAGTCTGTATGTCCAATGAATTTAATGGAATTTAGCATTCATAAATTTTGTCAGTTCGAAATTGCATAGTTTCTTTTAACATGAAAAATTATTTGTCTCCAGAATAAAAGTAAAAGAAAATTTAAGAGTTTTCTCTCCTCCTCCCCCTGCCACCCCATTGAAAGTTATCAGTACTATTTGAATAAAGTCCTACATGCATAGATCTGTGTTGTTTTTGTCTACCTACTATATGTATCAATTGCAATTGCTTGGCAACAATGCTACTCCTACAAAGAGAAAGTGGCTGGTATCTCTATCTCTGCCTTCCTCTTGTGTTAAAAAAGGCATAAATATGACGCCAGGCTTGTCGATCGGAAGATCGCAAGTTCGGAGGTTCGAATCCCTAGCCCTGCGTGCGGAGTGAGCTCCCGCACTAGCTCCAGCTCTTGCCAACCTAGCAATTCGAAAGCATGCAAATGCAAGTAGATTAATAGGTACCACTTCGGTGGGTAGGTAACAGCGTTCCGCGCGTGTCATGCGGCCACATGACCGTGGAAGCGTCTTTGGACAACGCTGGCTCTTTGGCTAAGAAACGGAGATGAGCACCGGCCCCTAGAGTCGGACACGACTGCACAAATGTGCGGGGGGTACCTTTACCTTTTTATGGCATCAAAAATAGCAACGTTCAGAAATATGTAAGAAAATGTTTTAGTTGTCTTAGGAAGTTCTACTCATGACCTGCATATAGGTACATTGTTAAACATCAAAGGAATACTAAGGTGTGAATGGCTAAACTAGATTTTATTCAGTTTAACTGGAATGATGCTGGATTATTTGTTCCATAAGTATGAATATTATTCAGACAAATTGGAACAGGTTTAGAGAAAGACAGTGAGGAAGATGAGGGGACTAGAAATTAACTCCTATAAAGAGAGATTGAAGAAGCTGACTATGTTGAGCCTTGAGAAAATTGGGGAACAGAATAGCATTCTTCAGATACTTAAAAGGCTGTCGCTCAGATGGTCAGTATTCTGCCATGTTCCAAACACAAAATAATGGGTTTCCGTTATTGGAAGGCAGGTTCTAGTTGACTGTTAGGGAAAAATTTCCCAGCAGTAAGAAGAGTTCACTGTGAACCAATTACCCAATGAAATGGTGGACTCCCCTTCACTGGATGAGTTCAGGTAGAAGCTAGACAACTCTATGCTGGGGACGCTTTAGTTTGGATTTCTGCACTGAGCAAGTGTTGGAAGGGCCCCAAACGGCCCCTTCCAGTTCTTAAACATAGATCAGAAGAACTGTCATGTATGACAATCGTTCAAATGTCTTTTTGCTCAGATAAAAATTTATACATACTTTGCAAAAAACATGACATAGCACATTATAGCAGGATTCAAACACTCATAGTACTTCATGTACAATAGCTTAATAGTACAACAACATTACATGGAAGGACAGTGTTTTCCTTCTCGGTAGTTGTGGCAGAATCTCCAATCCACAGATAGGATCCAGAAAGTACTGCCTGTGGCTCAGATTAAACCAGGCCATTGAGTTTGTTTTTCACTTAACGTTAAGCATAGTTTGTATCTATGCATATAAAGACAAGTACTGAAGCCTTCTTCCATCATGGATTCCCTTGCAAAGGAAGATACTGCTATAATACTGTTGTTGCCAGCAGCTGCTTGGCAACGGGGGAGGGGGGAGTTGTTTGCTCAGAAATCCAATCTTGCTATTGCATCATTACTTTCAGAGAACCGGGTCACAACATCTATTGCTAGGGGACAACAGACTATTTCCCTGTAAGTTGTTACGACATTTCCTAGTACTTGAAAACTGCTATGGGGAAGGGTAACCAATGACTCAATTGTGTGGGATTTTTTCAAATGTGTCCTTTTTTTAATGAAAAAACAAAACAAAAGCATGCTATTTCTAGAAAAAGAACCAGTCAAGCAACCATACGCAATATCAAAATTCAAGATCATTTAAGTAACATCTTTCTGGGATGGCTCAGGGAGTTGGGGGTGGGCGGCGTGGTTCTGCGCTGGTTCACTTCCTTCCTCCAGGGCCGGTCCCAGTCGGTGTTGATAGGGAGCGAGAGAGCCAGTCCATGGGCCCTTCTTTGTGGGGTCCCACAGGGTTCGGTACACTCGCCACTCCTTTTTAACATCTACATGAAACCGCTGGGCGAGATCATCTGTCACCACTGGCTGTGGTATCATCAATATGCCAATGATACCCAGTTATACATCTCCATCCCGGGTGAAGTAAGTGATGCAGTGACCACCCTGTCCAAGTGCCTGGGGGCTGTAGGGGTCTGGATGGGGAAAAACAGGCTTCAGCTGAACCCTGGTAAGACAGAGTGGCTGTGGGTTAATGGCCCCTTGGTTTCTGGGAATTTGTCATCTTTAGTTCTGGATGGGGTTGCACTACCCCAGACAGACCCAGTGCGTAACTTGGGGGTCCTCTTGGACTCACGACTCCTGCTCAAAGAGCAGGTGGCAGTTGTGGCCAGGAGGGCCTTTGCTCCATGTTGTGCGCCATGCACCCTTTCCTTGACCGAGAGGCCCTTCGAACGGTCACTCATGCCCTGGTTGTCTCCCATATAGATTACTGTAACACGCTCTACATGGGGCTACCCTTGAAGAATATCCGGAAGCTACAGCTGGTGCAGAATGCAGCTGCACAGGCAGTTTTAGGTGCACCAAGATTGACACACATGACACCTCTGCTCCGTGAGCTACATTGGGTACCAGTATGCTTCCGGGTCCAATTCAAGGTGTTGGTTATCACCTTTAAAGCCCTACATGGCATGGGACCGTTATCTGAGGGACCGCCTCATCCCCATTACATCTTCCCGTCCCACCCGATCTTGTAGAGAGGGCATGCTGCGGACCCCCTCTATGAAAGAATTCCATCTAGCGGGGTCCCGGAGGTGAGCCTTCTCTGCAGTACCACCTGCCCTATGGAACATCCTCCCCCCAGGGATAAGACAGGTCCCTTTCCCTTCAGGAAAAAATTAAAAACTTGGCTCTGTGATCTCGCCTGGGGCAAAAAGGAAAGTGGTCAAGCCTGGGGATGGCTGATTTCCTAGAGCCGCCTCAAATATCTCAAATATTTTAAATATGTTCAACGTCACTGTAAGAACCACCTGCCACTTAGATTTTATTGTATTTATATTTTTATTGTTGTTTTTAGTGTATTTTATTGATGTTATGTTGTGAACCGCCCAGAGTCCCTCCTTGAGGGGGAGATGGGCAGTTATAGAAATTTGATAAATAAATAAAATAAATAAATAAATCTTTCCCAAATGCGAAGTGACCTCATGGGAGAAGAAGAACGGCTGTCATAGATTTCTGATCATTAAAAACTTATAGGCCTTGGCTGGGATCCCTTTTGACTGCAAATGGATTTCTATACATTCTTTCTTAAAAGGCATAAAGGGGGGTAAATTATGGATTTCAAATAACGTAATGGCTCAAGTTTGAAACTAAGCCAGTTGAAATTAGCCTTGTGAAGCAACCCAGTCTGTAAACACCTTTATCGTATGTGAAGGGGAAAAGAACGAGCCCCTTACCCTTTTTAGTGAGTGGAGACCAAACTCTCTGCTTTGAGCCAAGTTTACTGTAACTGCAGAGGGGAAGAATGCAAGGTTTTGCCCGCTAACGAAGGGCAAAGCAAAAAGTTATATAGTGATCCTGTTTATGTGAGTCAGAGCCGCCCCACAGCAACAAAATCCCCCTCCCTAGCAACCCAAATTCCCTTTTTTATTAATAGCTAGAATTCAGCAAGCGTTGGTGGGTTCAGGGGTCAACTTCCCTGTTCTCGCAAGTGTTCCTTTTTTTAAATAGTAAATTTTATTAGGTTTCAAGAAAAGAATGAAAACTACAAAAAACTTTCTACAAAGAAAGAAAAAAACTAAAAAAGTGCAGAAACACAAGATAATTTTTTTTAATTTACAAAAGATGTGGCTTCCGACTTTTAACAGCAAGGATATACAAAATTTCCATAATCTCTTACTCTATGTTAAACCAAAACACCACATTATTTCTATAAGTCATTCCACTTTATCACATAAGAGTCAGTAAGTACAGTTACTCCTGCCCCTTATATTAAAATAAAGAAAAAGAATTCATATAAACCTCCTAAACCTCTTTCTCCCCTCCAAAAGATAAAACATATTTAATTATTCCCTTCCTAACACTATTCTATAAATTTCTGTCTAATAAGAATCAAATTAAAAAGCACATAAGTTGTCTGCTATTATACTTAATAGTACAATTTTAATCCAATCTTAATAAACACAAAAAACAAAGACAATTCAAAACAGTAAATCCAAATCTTCAAAGGCAAATAGCATCAGTCAAATCCTTAAAGCAAACCAGATGAACATTCTTCAGCCCTTATCCAACTTCAAAATAAACCAAAGCAGTTACATATCCCCACAATGTGCATAGAGCTTTCCTCTTGAAAGAATCAAACAGCCCAACTGCCCCCTCAAAGATTCCAGGTTCTTTTCACGGCATTCCACCAGGAGATCGATTTTACTTATGGCTTGCAGATCACTCTCTCCCTTACATTTCTCCAACTCCATTATCCAATCTTCATCCAGCATCTCGATAAAAATCCCAGCCTCAGTCTTAAGAAAAACCTTTCTATTGCTCTTAAATTCCTCAGTTTCATCCACCACATCCCCAACCTGATGGCACATTTTAGATCTCATATTTTCCACAATGTCCTGGATATCTTGCATAAAAGTTTGATAAAAGTCAGCAGAAATCTGTTTAAAATCCTGGTGAAGGTCAGAAAAAATCTATCTGAAATCCTCCATGTCTCACGCTGTTAGGATCTGAGAAACCATGGGCCACAGACCTTGGCCTGGAAAATACCCTGCTCTAGTGTTTCCCATAGTGCATCGCTGCTAGAACTCCACTGAACCAAAGATTATGCTTGAACCAAAGAGTGTTAACCCAGGGATGACCCTGAGAGGGGCTTTGCCTCAGCAAAGCCCCAAAGAATTCTGCATAGCAATATTAGGTGTTACAAAGTAATTCTACCTCTCTTTAGAATGCATACCAGGTTGGGGCTCTCCCTATCTGGTCAGTGTCTTCTTCCTGACAAGCTAACATGTTTACCTGACTTCCTTGTAATAAATCCTTTGTTCTATCCTCCCCAAGATGTGAATATCCAAAGACTTGACTTTATGGCTCTGACCTCTGTAATTTAGTATGCTTGTATAACCCAATGTCCCTGTAAGTGTTACTGTTATCTCTGTAAGATGCAAGTGTTAATCTCTGGGCCTCCGGACAGTGCCCATAGAACAAATGGTGTGAATGTTCCCAAGCTCCATTCTTTGTAACTATGTTGATGACCCACGTCACCCCTTGACCTAGTGAATCCCAGAATCCTTCAGCTCTGGGAGGGACCCTGATCCCCCAAGAACTAACCAATCCCAGGGAATGGTCAGAGGACACCTCACCCACATATGGGCATACCATCATCATCCTCACTTCCTGCTTGTATTTGCTGTATAAAAGTTTGTGCACTCTTGTACTCTGGATGGCTTTTCCACTCAAAGGTCACCTGTGCGTGGCTTTTGTAGGATAGCCATCCGGCAACATTTGCTTGGCCAAATAAACCTTGCTGATATCCGTTCCCAAGGTCTCTGTTGTTACTTGGCTTCTTCTGAAAGGTGCACGGTAAGTTTTGGTGCATAACAACGCAGTAGATTATGGCACCCCCTAGGAGCTTAACCAGTGAAAGTTGAAGATATGGAAGAGTTTCAAAGTGTGTTTACATAAAGTGAGAGTGAGATAGCAGACAGTTCTCAAGGGAAAGTGACAACAGAAAGCTGAAGGTTCAAATCAGCCGATGCAACGTGTAGAAAAATGCTAATATCTTCAAATTGAATACAAAAATAATAACAGGAAGACAATTGTTTACTCTCAATCCTCCTTAATATTTGGATAGAAACCAAAATCCAAAACTTAAAAGAATTTAAAAAAAAAGTACAGTAGACTCCATTAACTGGAACTCAAGCAACTGGCACTCTCAAGCAACTGGCAAACAAATCGAAGAAATAATGGTTTAAATAAAAATTAAAATAAAATCAATTTCTAGCAGAAATGTAAGTTCTCTTTCCCGAGAGGCATCCAAAAGGAAGCCTGTCAATCAGTCGTAGCCAAGGCTTGCCTTCTGTCGCTTTACAAAGGGTGCAACTGCCCCGAGTGGAGTCCCTCCATGCCGGCACAGCAAAAGACCCCCATGGATGGCCGTGCTGTCCCCAAGACTCTGGAGTAGCTCAGGAAGTTCTGTTAAAAATACCCGACCAAGATCGTGCTGAGCTATTTACAATGCTTTAAATAAAAATTAAAATAAAATCAATTTCTATCAGAAATGTAAGTTTAAACTTAAACTTAATAGTAACTCTCAAGCAACCAGAAACTACATTTATCCGGCATCTACCAATCCCCATGGGTGCCGGTTAACTGAGAGTCTACTGTAATCCCAAAAATAACGTTAAGCACCAAGAGAACCAGCTTCTCCTCACTGTAGAAAACCTTTCTTGGGGTACATATACTTAAAAAAAATACAAAATGGGTGATTTAGAAATGGGTTGGCCGGTCTTAGTGTTTCTTTAAGGCTACAGCGCAGCTTGGAAATGGTGACGACCCAGCCTCCCGGCTGCTTTTACCAGTCGAGCACAAAATGCTGTTTCCGATCTTCTGGCTGCAAGCAGCTGTCCGGAGGACAGAAGGGATGATTTCAGGTATTCTCCTTGATCCAGATAACGTTTCTAGGCTTCAGGAAAACTTTCCTGAGCCCGAAGAAAGTTACCACGTTGTCAGCTTCGCCCGCTGAACCAGTGGGCACAGCTGTTCAGTCTGCCATTCCCACTGGAAGCCCCTGTTCTCGCAAGTGTTCCTTGAGGTTTCACTTCTGCTTTATCGAGCCGCAGAAGCTATTCCTGGATTTGTGCTTCTTTGCATCGGGTCAGTGCTTTTTAACTGACTGAATCCATTTTACTAGGCCAAGCTCCCTGTCAGGTCAGGCTTTCTCCTTCTTATGTCAGGCTGACCATTAATTATCAGGCTCTGCAGCCAATTTTTTTTACCACTTTATTAATACTTTTTGTCACTTCTAACCAATGCTCAAAGTAGCACTTAAGTTAGAATTGATTAAATTAAATGGGTCAGCAAATGTAAGATGATAATTTGAAAGGGGAAGGGCTTATCCAAGTCCATTTAAGTCCATTTATATTGTAAGTAATATTGCAAATTGCTTATGGACTGTTAATTTAACAAGATTCGGAGTAACATTTCAGCTGTACTGTATAACATCCACTCCCACAGTAAAATAGGGACTTCAGTGCTGCTTGTCTTAATTGACATCCCTTCTCTCTCTGTGTGTGTGTGTGTGTGTGTGTGAGTATGCTTCTAACCAGTGTTTAAACCAGGGGAGGGGAGCAACACTGACATGTCTGAAACAAAAACAGTAATTTAGGTAACCATGGCAACTGAAATGCTATTCTGCCAAGCCCAGATCAAAATGATCACCTCCATAAATATAGCTTGTGTATACTATTTTTTACCCAAAGGTCAGTATTCCATTTCTTTACTGAATGTTGATCTCAATAGCAGGATCATTGGGTAGAGCATAGCTTTCCAAACTGTGTGTCGCGACACTTTAGTGTGTCTCAACACACAGTTTAGTGTGTCGCGACACAACCCGGAAATGGTGGTGGTATGGATGGTGGCAGCGGCGGCAGCGACGACGGCAGCAGCACGCCATCAGCTCTTCCGCATTTTAGTGTAAAACATGAGGCCACCACCGTCGTGCACGCCACCAGCGCCATGCGCCCTCCCCGCACCGCGGCTGTGCACGCCCCCACTGCCATGTGCGCTGCCGCCGCTGCTGTCATTCATATGTCGCCAACGGCGGCAGTTTGGAAAGCACTGGGGTAGAGACTACCATATACTGCACAAATTCATGATATTAAAGGGAAACTAAAAATGCGTGTAGTCAAGGACCTATCTTTGGACTTCCAAAAAGGGAATCTTCATACACTTAGAGTAGTGATACAGTAAATAGTATTTCATGCCAAAAGAAGCTAATGGAAAAAGGAGCTCCTAATGGAAGGCAATTCCTAAAAGGGGTGTATTGAAAGCATAATTCCCATAATTCCCTTGGGGGAGTTGGGCGGTGATAAATGCAATAAATAAATAAATAAATGCAAATGAATCCAGTAAGGGGTGGAGGAATGAAAGACAGCAGAAGAAATGTGATTACAAAAAAAACTTTGTGTACATATGAAAACAGAGTACAATTATCTCAGAATTGTAAAGATAGGGTCAAGAAGGCTAAAGAATGCTGAGATTGGTGCTAAGAACAAAGAAAAGGACTTCTTAAGATACAGTATATTCAGAATAAAAGGAAAAGTATCAGTATAACAGCAGCTAAATGTAGATGGAAAAATCAGTGGCATCCTTGGGGGGGGAAGGATGGTCAAAAAAGATGGAGGAAGCAGCATCACAAGTCCTGCCTTTTTTGCATAGTACATGCATCTCTTCCTCCATGTTCCCTTTTTAGACACCCCCACCCACCCCAAGAATGCCACTAGACAAAATGCTAACAGATAAGAAAGAAGAAATGGAATGACTCATCTGAAAAGCAGATACAGTATATCATAGCTTTCCAAACTGTGTGTCGTGACACTTTAGTGTGTCGCAACACACAGTTTAGTGTGTCGCGAAGTGGCGGTGCAGGGGCGTGTGCGCGGCGGTGGTAGTGTGCATGGCGGCGGCGGCAGCGACGACGGCAGCAGCGCGCCATAAGCACTTCTGTGTTTTAGTGAGGCCACCGCCCCGACACACACACCCGCGTCGCTGCCGTGCACACGCCCCACCACCACCGCCACTGCCGCCGCTTAGACTACAATGTTTTATGCCGCTTGGGGGCTGAAAAGGCAGGAAGCCATACTGCCAATTTTCAGCAATTTTGCTACTGGTTTTAGTAGCAAATTAGAGGGGATTCTGGAGCCACAAGAAAGAATGTTGTGGGCTGCCATTTACCCCATTAGAACCTCTTGCTAATTTAAAACTGGTAATGAAATAATGACAAAGACATCACAGAAACTCAGTGACTACCTTTTAAATTTTTGTTGTTATTGTTGTTAAGACAATGGAAAACAGCCTTTTATTTGAGACTATTTCCCAGCTGAAGAGGGATTGGGATTGGTAAGTACTCTTGCTCACTTTTTAGCAGTGGCTAAAGTAGCATAGTATTAGAAGACCTTAAATTCTCCAAGTCCCTCTACTAGTGGAGGGAAGGTGGGTCTCAATGAAGGTGGCACCCCATTTATAGAATGTCCTCCCCAACGGATGCCCACATTAGCATTATTTCAGGGCCAGGAGAAGACCTTTTTATTTTCCCAGGCTTTTTAATCGTACTTTAGTCATATTCTAATTGTAAATTAATTCATGTTGTTTTAGATGACCGCCTTGTCTCTGCCTAGTTTGTATTAATTAATTGAATATTTAGCCCCTCCCCACTCCCCAGGAATATCAAGGTACATCCTAGGTTTATACTGCTAGGAGAACATAGGAAGAAGTTTAGATACTCTTTTCTGAAATAAATGCTTTTGTGAAGGGTTAGAAAATGATTCCTTTACTCTTGTTTTCTAATCATTGCTGTTCTCTCTTGACTAGTCTGCTGTTTGAGAAGATAGAACATGTGGTAAGTGGTACAAAATTCTCTTCAGATGTGCCATCAGGAGTGTCTAATACATCATGAATTGTTTATTATTGGCAACTGGACATGCCTGAAGTGACTTTCTAGACCTCTGGACCTCTTACTGTCCAGAAAGTTCAAGGGGAGAAGAGGTGGGAATGGGTTATTAACGTTGCTTCAGCTCTTCCTTTTGTTGGTCTGGGAGTCTGACACATTATTAATTTTAATTTATAATACATGTTGACTTCTTTTTAGCAAACACTGGAAGGGGGAAGAGGAAAAAGGGAGAAAGACATCTTTATCAAAAGCAAAGTAATAATGTAAAATAAATAGACTAAACTTAAAATGTGTGAGCTGTGCAAATGAAACCCTACCCAAATGAACCTTTTTATTTTTAGGTTTCTACTATACAGTATCTTGGTTAGTCTCTATTGGTCTTAAAGTCATGATTGTTATATTGCACTTCTCCTAAAACCCTTCAGATTCTACCGTCAGTTTTTCACCTATAGGCAAAGTTTGTTCAAAAATTGGGATGCAAAGCGAATTATTGCAGAGCCTAAAATACTTCTCTTTTCCCTACAAAATCCAGTTGCTGGATTTCACCCATTCAACAATGGAAGAAGCTGGACTACCTTGTCAGGTGAGTGTGTATGTGTTACTTTGTAAGAGTTCCTTCCTCAGAAGCAAAAGTCAGACTTTTTCCACATAGTATGGGAGAGGGAAAAATCTTGCCCTTCACTAGTCAGTGAAAAGGTGGTAGGGGGCACGATGGCTCAGCAGTTAAGACGCCAGGCTTGTCGATTGGAAGGTTGCAAGTTCGGTGGTTCAAGACCCTAGCCCCGTGTGATGGAGTGAGCTCCCGCACTCACCCCAGCTCTTGCCAACCTAGTAATTTGAAAGCATGCAAATGCAAGTAGATAAATAGGTACCACTTTGGTGGGAAGGCAACAGCGTTCTGCGCACGTCATGTCGGCCACATGACTGCGGAAGTGTCTTTGGACAATGCTGGCTCTTCAGCTGACAAATGGAGATGAGCACCGGCCCCTAGTGTCGGACACAACTGTGCGGGGGAACCTTTACCTTTACTTTGTGGGAGAGGGAAAAATCTTGCCCTTCACCAATCAGTGAAAAGGTGGTGGGTACAGTATTCCCTATGGCCACTGCATGGAAAATTTGCTTAGATTGGTCCTTAACTACTTCACACAGTCCCTGAAGGTACAAATAACCCATGGGATAAAAAAAATGAGGCATTGAGTGAAGGGTGAGAGAACAAGAAGAAAGACGAAATGCAATATTTTCTTTGGCATGAAGAAACCTTGTGATGAATTTTTCAGAGCGTACAAGATCCTGGATACAAGAGAGAAGTTACTGGACACACTGAGAAGAAAGATAGTCATCTGCTAAATGGACATGCAAAAAATTGAAAAAATGTAATTATGATAAATCTATATTAAACAATAGTGTGGATTGAAATTGAAAATAAGCTGGTTTTCTCTAAGTTCAACTGTGATGCCTTTTCCTTAAAAACCTGTCTCTTACTCAGAAAACCAAAAAGCCACAACTGTGGGGCAGGGAAGGAATGTGCTGCCCTTTTAAAGTGTAAGAAGCAGGAACTGAAGCTCTCCTTAAACTGGCCCATAATTTTCATGGGTTTCCCTGGTGAAAAAAGAAGTTAAAAAAAGCCAAGATGGCACCTGCATTCACACAATCAAATCTCTGCTCCCTTTTTATGTGTATCACATGTGCAATACATATAAAAAAGGGTGGGGCTTCAGTTGTGCAGATGCAGCCAACATCTTGACATTTTTGACATCCCATGGATATCCCTGAAAAGAGGGAAAAGCTAGAAAAAAACATTAGGCCAAATCCAAAGGCTCAGGGAGATGTTGTGTCCTGCCACATCACACCAAACATTCCCAGCTTCTCTAACTCCCCAATTTTGTTATGCACTTTTCTTTCTAGTGGACCTTTTAAAGCAGAGGCCACAGCAAGTTTCCCAGCCCTTTGTGCAGCCCACCCATTTGCTCCCCTTGACCATGTTGCTGACTAGGAGGGATGCAGTTCCCACATCTCTGGGGCAAGAAAGAGCCCCAAAGTAGTTGGTAAACCCTAAGATTTTTTTTTCTTAAGGGGAGAAAAAACAAAACAACATTCCACCCTTCCCTGATGAGAAAACTCTGGCTCAGTATACATGTGATACAGCCACTCCTTTTGCCTCCGTGTCTGGCCTTCTGTGGCCTTCAGTGTCTCAAATGTAAAGTGTGGCCCCCAGCCCCTAAACATTTACCCATCCCTTTGACTTAAAGGCACAAGAGAGAAGTCATCTCTTTCAGCTGATCTTGCTGTAATTCCCCTCCTGCACAATTGGTTTTTGCTTCAAGTTTTTTCCGGCTGCAGGAAAGGATTGTCAGTTTCCACCAATGGCTACACAGAAATGGCTCACACCCCCAGACAGCTGGATTTCCTGGCAGGACTGGCTGGGTCTCAGATTACATCAGTTCCTGGCAGAACTGGGACATGATAGCTGTCAGGCAAATGAAAACCAGGGGAACAGCTGCAAGTCAGCACAGAACAGTAACTCACTCCTTTGTAGGCGGGACTTCGGCTTTTTACAGGTCTTACCCGTGTCCTTTTATAGGAAAGATGAGTCATTGGAAAGTCCTTCTTTCAGCAATGTCTGCAGGAACCCCCTCCCCTCCCCTCTGGATACACACACCATTATTCAGCAGCTGTAGTTTTTTGCTTACATAGACAAGAAGTGGATTTCAGTGTGCCTGTGTGAAAAGTCCAGTGGATCATCATAATGCCCTAAATAAGGTGCTCACTCTTTCATAAATACACCAACCTATTATGCATTGGTTAAAAGTCTTTAAAGCATCCCAGAATATTATGGTGATTGTGCCATGAAAATAGTGGTTGTAAATGTTATTTCATGTGCACACTACTGCTGAAGGCACATTGCTTTGATATGCAATAAATCTTGGGAGTTGGAGGAAGCCTTGCAAAGCATCTTGTTCAATTTCAATTTTGTTCAATTCCCTGCTCAGTGCATTAATTTAACATTTTGGAACTGACATCAGGGGCACTTTTGAACTCAGCTTCAAAGGCGGGTATCTCTCCTATAAGATATGGCATAAATTGGGAGGAAGGAAGGAACTTTTGCCTTTGAACTATGGCTTCTGGCTGATGCTTTTGTGAGGTATCCCCAGCATGAGATGAGTGGGACAATAGACTGAGTTGATTTTCAGGAATGGTGCCCTGTCAATATATCTCTTTCATAGGAGGGATCGCCTATCTTTTGGAAGACAGGCAAAAACCTATATATAACAAGTTTGGAATGCACTCTTTGTGATCTTTTTAATTATTTGTCTCTTTTAATTTCCCTCCAGAAGTTCAAGGCAGCATGAATAACACTCCTCCTCCAATTTTCCTATTCACAATAACCTTATGAGTAGATGAGACTGAAAAATAACGATAGGCTCAAAGTTGCCCAGTGAGCTTCCATAGCTGAAGGCAGACTTAAACATAGGTCTTTTCAGTCCCAGCCTAATACCTGACTCACTACAGCATACTGGTTATTAGTTGCGGTTTTGCATCAGCCTTCTACAGTATGGCTCTTTCCAGATGTGCTGGAACTACTTCAGAGTTTTATTTTATTATTTATTTATTATTTATTTGTTTAATTTATATGACCGCCCATCTCCCCACATGGGGAACTCTGGGCGGTTCACAATAAATAAGTTAAAATAGAATCTAAAAATATATAAAAACCACAATAGTACAAAACAATAAGTAATTATAAAATCCAGATGGACGAAGGCATTCATTAAAAGAAGGACATTAAAATTAAGGGATTAGCCACCCCCATGAGGAACTATCCCTTCCTCCTTCCCATGCCAGGTGGCAGAACCAGGTCTTCAGCTCTTTCTTAAAGGTCGGGAGGGAGGAAATCTGTCTCAACTCTTGGGAAACCTGCTTGGGAAACCACATTGGCTGGGAGTTCCAGGAATTCTAGTGCCAACCCCTCCATAGGCAACTAGGTTGGTTCAGTCTTGCTGGGTGCATCTCTGGAATCTCTGAAAAGTAAAATACAGAACTCTATTAAAACTTGTAGCATGATTTGAAAACCCATTTCTCCTCCATGACTTCAGCGCTTCATTTCCTTTCATTACCCATAAAGCATAATGAGAGCCAGTTTGGTGTAGTGGTTAAGGCATCAGGCTAGAAACCGGGAGACCGTGATGGGTGACCTTGAGCCAGTCACTTTCTCTCAGTCCTAGGAAGGAGGCAATGGCAAACCACTTCTGAAAAACCTTCCCAAGAAAACTACAGACACTTGTCCAAGCAGTCTCCAAGAATCAGACATAACTGAACGGATTAAAAAATGCATAATAAAGCATAACAAGTCTCCAGGCTCAGAAGCAGGATCTGGCGCGGCAACAAGATGAGGCACGGAAGGGAAGTGCAGCATGGCAGCAAGGCAAGGCTTGGAAGTGGGATCTGGCACAGCAGCAAGGCAAAGGTCGGAAGCAGGCTCTAGTGTGGCAACAGGGCAAGGCACGGGAGTGAGATCCGGTGCGGCACCAAGGCAAGGCTCGGGGTCTTGACTCACCTCAGAGGAGACAGGCATCTGCGTCGGGCTGTGTGAATGGTTGTCTCCGGCAACCTGGTTTCTGGCACCTTTTAACCTTTCGATTTTCCCACCGTTTGTGTGTAGGGACCAATCGCGCCTCTCGCTGCTCAGCCCGTCTCTCCACCCTCCTTTCTCATGCGCTGATAGGTGGCAGTGAATCCGCCCCCTGGCTTTCTCCAATCGGTGGCTTTGAATCTTGCCACCCAAAGCTCTGTGTTGTGTCTCATCCCCTTGTTCAATTTTCACGCCTTCCCCACTCTTTCCCGCCTTTTCAATGGTCGGCTCCCCCTCCTCCACCTCAGATTCAGCTTCTGTCCTGACACATTTCATCTTTTCCGAGCCGTGATGCAGCCCTTTTAAAGGGACAGTAAGTCCTGCCTTCTCATTTCTAAAACACCCAATTTGTATTTTTAAAATTTGAACCCTAAGAGAGGCGTTTTACAGTAAGAAGAAACGGGCTCTCTTGGGGCTTATTGTTATTTCTGGATTAGTTTTTAAAATCTTTTAAAGTTTTGGCTTGCTTTTCCATTCAAGGATTAAGGAAAATTGAGAGTAAACAATTGCCTTCCTGTTAATATTTTTGTACTGAATTTGAAGGATTGCATATTTTCCTATACGTTGGATTTCTCGTTTTTAATTCTTAGTTTTCTGTTCATTTTCCTTGAGATCTGCTTGTTAGTATTGATTCAATTTCATGCAAAAACTTTTTATCAACTTATTAACTTAACTCCTATTTACTGTGAGTTAAGTAGCTAAGGGGCATCAAAATCTACTGCCTGAGAATGGAAGATTTTAAAGAGATTTTTTTGGAGTTTCATGGTGAGCTTAAGCAGTCCTTTAAAGAGACCCTCTCGGAGTACAGTCAAGTTATTCTGCATAATATACGGGATATTGGGGAAGGGATCATTTCTAAACTGGCATCTGGCTGAAGATGATAAAGAGGAAGATGAAGATTTTGGCAAAGAGGGAGATGCTTTTGTGCTCAGTGATATTGAAGCTATGCCAGGCGAAGACTACATCTTGGAACTGAAGGGGTAACAACGACAGTCTGAACTGCAGATTATAAAGAGTTTTGTTTTTCTGAGGAAATGTTATGTCTTTCTGAAGGATTGTTATGGGAAAGAAAAAAATATGTGATGTGCGAGTTTTTTTCCTGAGAGTTTTGGATTAAGGGGGGCAATTGGGCCTTGTGATTTCTACAAGAAAAATGCCTTGGGCGTAATTGGGAGATATGTAACTGTCTTAGTTTATTTTGAAGTAGGGTAAAAATTTAAGAATGTATAACTGGATTGACAATGAGGTTATGATGATTTTGTTTTGTTTTCATGATTTGGATTAAGATATATTGGGATTGTTTTAAGATCTGTTTAATTTGCAAGATTTATTAGAGATTTATAAGATATAATAATAATTGTTTGATTTTTAGGTTTAATAGAGTTAAGATTATTGTAGTATTATTGATTATAAAAGCAGACAATTTATGTGTATTTATAATTTGATTTTTATTATAGTGTACAGAAATATAGAGAATAGTGATAGGAAGGAAATAACTTAATTGATGTTGTCTTATGGGGGAGGGAATTTGATTTAGAAATTTATATATATATATATATATATATATATATATATATACACATACATACATACATACATACATACACATACACATACACATACACATACACATACACATACACATACACATACACATACACATACACACACTCTTTATATAAGGAGAAGGAGCAATTGCATTGTTGTTGTTGTTGTTCAGTCGTTTAGTCGTGTCCGACTCTTCGTGACCTCATGGACCATAGCACGCCAGGCCTTTCTGTCCTCCACTGTCTCCCGGAGTTTACTCAAATTCATGTTCATTACATCGGTGATGCTATCTAACCATCTCATCCTCTGCCATCCCCTTCTCCTTTTGCCTTCAGTTTTTCCCAGCATCAGGGTCTTTTCCAGGGAGTCCTCTCTTCGCATTAGGTGGCCAAAGTATTTGAGCTTCAGCTTCAGTATCTGTCCTTCCAATGAGCAGTCAGGGTTGATTTCCTTTAGGATTGACTGATTTGACCTCCTTGCAGTCCAAGGGACTTTCAAGAGTCTTCTCCAGCACCACAGCTTGAAAGCATCAATTCTTCGGCGCTCAGCCTTCCTTATGGTCCAGCTCTCACAGCCATACATTACTACTGGAATTGCAATTGCAATTAGTGATTTGTATATGTGTTAATGGAAAGATTTATAGAAATAATGTGATCTTGGTTTGATATAGAGTAAGGGATTGAGTATGGAAATTGCTGTATGTTCTTCCTGTTGAAAGTCGGAAGTCACCTTTCTATGTAATCTTCAAAAAATTCTTTTTTCTTGTGTTTCTCACTTTTTACTCTTTTCTATTTGTAGTTTTTTGCTTTTTTGTAGTTTTTATCTTTGCTTTAAACTCAATAAAATTCTTATTAAAAATCTTGCAGAATGATTATGCAGGCAATATTGCACAAGAAGAGGTACGCAAAAGAATAGATATCTCTCCTTGCTGATACTGCAGATATAGGGATAATCAGAATATATGTAAATAACAAGGGGAAATGCTGTCAGGTAAAGTTAGGAGACAGAGTTTAACTTTATATCATTGTGGAAGGAAAGGCTTGCAGTGGCCAGCATAAGCTCTTCATTTCCTGTTTTCTCCTTTAGAACTTTAAGGCAGTCTGAAAAGCATGGGACCACACTTGGATTCCAGATATAAAAGGAAAACACTGATAGCACCTGTATGTGTGTGTGTGTATGTGTGTAGGAGGAAGATTTGTGTTGTGTGGGAGAGCAGTCTGGGTCTTGGTAGGATTGAACTGGAAATAGTTCCTCCCCATCTAAACCCACACAGCATCCAGGCACTGGGACACTTGGCTAGTCTGGGGTTGGAAGATATAATTGGGTATCATCAGCATACTGATGATACCAAACACCAAACCAGTGGATAACCTCACCCAGTGGATTCATGTAGAAGTTGAAAAGGAGGAGAGAGTGAGTAGAACTCCGCAGTACCCTACCCAGTAAAGGGCCTAGGGAGTGATCTCTTCCCCTCAACCAACACTGACTGGAACTGGCCCCAGAGAAAGAAAGAGAACCACCGTAAAACAGTGCTCCCAATTCCACAGAGCTGGCTCAAAAGGATACCGTGGACCATAGTTTCAAAAGCTGCCAAAAGATCAAAGAATGTAAAGATGGGTGCTCCACTGCCATAGGGGCGTGGTGGCTCAGTGGGTAAGACGCCAGGCTTGTAGATCGCAAGTTCGGAGGTTCGAATCCCTAGCCCTGCGTGCGGAGTGAGCTCCCGCACTAGCTCCAGCTCTTGCCAACCTAGCAATTCGAAAGCATGCAAATGCAAGTAGATGAATAGGTACCACTTCGGTGGGTAGGTAACAGCGTTCCGCGCGTGTCATGCGGCCACATGACCGTGGAAGCGTCTTCGGACAACGCTGGCTCTTTGGCTAACAAACGGAGATGAGCACCGGCCCCTAGAGTCGGACACGACTGCACAAATGTGCGGGGGGTACCTTTACCTTTACCTTTACCACTGCCATCCTGGCTCCACCACAAGTCATTGACAAAACATGAGCAAAGTCTCAGTACTAAATCCCAGCTTGAAATGGATCCAGATTATCCTCCATGGTTATCCGTTTCCTCCATGGTTCTTATCAGCTTCAGACCTTTTCAACAATCTTCCCCAGAAAGGAAAGGTTAGTTAATAGTTATCAAAAACCATGGGTCCAAGGTTGGCCTCTTGAGGAGGAGTTACACTACCGCCTCTTTCAAGACTGGGGGGATCACCCCCTCTGTCAGAAGCTGACACTACAGCATAGACCCAACTGTGTGTCATTTCCCTGTCTGCTTTCACAACCCAGAATGTACCTGGATCCAGTAAACAGGTGGCTGAGCTGACAGCACAGAGAGCCTTGTCCACTTCCTTAGGGGTCACTGGCTCAAACTCATTCCAAATTGCACCACCAGAAATATTGACATTTTGTTATCCTTATTGCCACAAGGTAATCCCTAATATGGGCTGTTACCTGTGTCTGGTCATACTTGCTTCAAGTTTCCCTCCAACAGCACTCCAGGAATCTCTTCTGGAACTTCATCTCTTGAAGCTACTTTGTAAACCAAGGTGCACCCCAGGATTGGTCCACAGGGAGAGGTTGTATAACAGTGATATGATTCAAGGCCCCAGCCTATTGGATCCATTAATTTGCCTGGAGCAGGCCGATCAAAGGGGCTCCATCTTTCTGCAGGGAGGGGTGACACCTATGAGCTGAAAGGCAACTAAAGAATGATCTGTCCATGGTAATGGACTGATGTCAATGTCCTCCTCTGCCAGATCATATATCAACTGCCCTAAGACAAAAACTAGATCTAGCATGTGACCCCCGGCAGGTGTCAGGTTGTCAAAGACTTGGGACAGGTCCATGGTTTCCTTGGATGCCATGAATCCTTGAGCTGCCCGGAATTCAACATCACTGGATAGCAGATCGAAATCCCCAAGCACCAACAGCCTTGGGGACTCCATTGTCAACCCAGCAATGGAATCCAGCAGCTCAAGCAGGGATGCTGATGGGCAGCAGGGAGGGTAGTTAAACCCATATTCAGCCAGAGCACCATACGTCCAGTTATCTGTAGAGTGGAGCCACTGAAAGCCACCCCTCCTCCCCTCCCCTGGGTTCTCAGCTGATGTAGAACCTGAAACCTGGGTGGGCACATTTCCAAGAGGGGATCTCCCATCCCCCCACCCCTCACCAGGCCCAACCAGGTCTCAGTAAGGCATTTCAGGTCGGTGCCCTCCTCCAAGATAAGATCATACTGTCAGATGCTTTACACTTGGTTTGCGTTCATGCCATAGCTCAAAAGGTGTTACCTCATTGGCTTTTGTTGGCAGTCTATTCTGTAAGTATGTAGTTGTTAAAAAAGCATCTGCCCAGTATTTGTCAGGCAGATCTGCTTCTAAAAGCTGTTCTGTTCGGAGTATGACCACCATGACTTTTAAAGAAAATAGTTTTATTAATAAAAACTTTTTACAAGTATAAGTCCATGAGGGCAATTGAAGAGTACTGGATCAACTGGATGCACTTGAGAATAGGCAGCTATGCGATAGCACAACTAAAGTTCAGCAACAATTATCAACATTTCTGGACAAGTTGACTAGGAGATTTCAAGGTAGGACCTGGATTACTGCACAATGCTGGCGACTGGTTCTTCTGGAATACTGGACTGGAAATGCAAGGTAGACTGGACTGGAACCTCTGGGACTCTGGACTGGAACTGCAAAGCAGACTGGACTGGTTCCTCTGTGACACTGGACTGGAACTGTAAGGCAGACTGGACTGGTTCCTCTGGGACACTGGACTGGAACTGCAAGGCAGACTGGACTGGAACCTCTGGGACACTGGACTGGAACTGCAAAGCAGACTGGACTGGAACCTCTGGGACACTGGACTGGAACTGCTAAGCAGACTGGACTGGTTCCTCTGGGACACTGGACTGGAACTGCTAAGCAGACTGGACTGGTTCCTCTGGGACACTGGACTGGAACTGGAAGGCAGACTGGACTGGTTCCTCTGGGACACTGGACTGGAACTGCTAAGCAGACTGGACTGGTTCCTCTGGGACACTGGACTGGAACTGGAAGGCAGACTGGACTGGTTCCTCTGGGACACTGGACTGGAACTGCTAAGCAGACTGGACTGGTTCCTCTGGACTGGAACCACAACAAATGGAATGGAAGCTGCAAGGCAGACTAAATCGCCACCACTAGGCAACACTGCCCGTAAGCCAGGCAGGACTGGGTACGATAAACTAGAAAGCCCCCCAAGGAGAGAATGGGGCAACCAGAGACCGACGCGATGAAGCGCACAAGGCTGAGCAAGATACTTAGCTGTAACTGCAGAGCGTTGCCCTGACAAGGCTTGTGAATGCTGTGAAGCCGAAGATGCCAGCTGACAGTCACTCGAAAAGACTGAAGCCTTCCTGCTGGGGTTTTCTGAAAAACTACGAGCTAACGTTCCCACTCCTATTGATGCTGAAGCGAACTGGGCTTCTTTCGCAGCTGGGGTAGATTCAGAGATGAGTGGAAGATCTGGCTCTGATTCTTCAGTGGTGACTAGATGAGACTTCCCTGATGATTCTGGTTGGGCTTCTCCTGAAGACGCTGTACGGTCTGTAGAACATGTCTATGAAGGTTCTCAGTCATCCAGGTGGAATTGTCTGTAGCTTGAATCATGTCAACTGGATTTCTATTTTCTCAGTGGAAACGTTTCACTCCTTATCCAAGGAGCTTCTTCAGTCTGAGCAAAGTTAGTAAGGGAATCCTTAAATATGTTTCTAGGTGGCTGTGTGACCTTGCACCTGGGCCTAGGTCATGGTTATTTTTGAGATGTTATTTCTAAGTCCCTTTATCATCTAAAGGAGGATCGTTAAGATTACCATGCTGCTGTTGAGCTTGCGAAATGGTCTTAATCTTCCTAGGCACAGAAGACAAAGCAGGAAGGAAAATAGGGGAAAGGTTGTGCCTGAGGCCCCCACCTCTATTCAAGGAAGGATTTTCCAAGTTGGCATAAATGGATTCCTTGACCCCTCTCTCAAACCACCTATCTTCTCTGTCTAAAATGTGAACATTAATGTCCTCAAATGAGTGTCCTTTTTCCTTTAGATGAAGATAAACTGCTGACTCTGGTCCTGTGGTGTTACTTCTCCTGTGTTGGGCCATCCTCCTGTACAAAGGTTGCTTGGTTTCTCCAATGTAGAGTTCAGAGCACTCCTCACTGCACTGGATTGCATAAACTACATTGCTTTCCTTGTGTTTTGGAGTTTGATCTTTGGGGTGTACAAGCCTCTGTCTCAGTGTGTTGGTGGGTTTGAAATATACAGGTATGTGGTGTTTGCCAAATATCCTTTTTATCTTTTCAGACACGCCAGCCATGTAAGGAATGACCAGGTTCTTCCGTTTACTCTGAGTCTCAGCCCTATCTGTTGCTGTTTTAGGTCTGGTAGATTTAGATTTAGTGAAGGCCCAATTTGGATATCCACAGGCCTTCAGAGCTGTTCTCAGGTGCTGATTTTCATTCTTTTTGGAATCCATGGAGGTGGGGATGGTTTCTGCTCTGTGTGACAATGTCCTGATGACTCCTAGTTTGTGCTGCAGTGGATGGTGGGAGTCAAACATCAGATATTGATCTGTGTGTGTGGGTTTCCTGCAGATCCCTATTTCTAGCTTGCCACCGGTCCCAATGAGGACTTCACAGTCTAGGAATGCCAGTCTGTTGTCCTTGGTGTCTTCTCTGGAACTGGTCGAACTGGTAGAACAGTTGTCCCCGGCGATTGGGTGCTTGCTCTTTCACCCTTTTATCTTGCTTTCGGCACGCCTTCTCTCCTCGGGAGCCAATCAGAGCTCCCGCTGTTTGGCGTGCTTTTCTGCCCGCCTCTCTCTTGTGCTGATTGGTGCTGAACAAGGAAGTGAGTCTGGAGCACCAATCACCTTCTCAAGATTTTCCCGCGCTGCCAGGTCATCTCCAGGTTCGTTGCTCTGCACCTGCTCCTCTGGCATCTCTGAGTCTAGCACCTGTCCATCACGAGACCGATCATGAGCGTTGCACTTTTGAACCTGCACCTGTCCATCACGAGATCTTGTTGGTTGCAGCTCAGGGTAAGTTTCGTTTCTCCGTTTGGTTTCTCTTTCTTCAAAATCAGAGTCAGAGTCACACTGGACTCTGACACAACCTGGCATTCAGTAGCAACAGCCAAAGTCCAGGGCTACTAAGGATCCTATAGCCAGGCCCTGAGGGTGGAAGCCAAGGGCCAGACAGTGGACTGCTTTCAAACAGGGATCCAGTATCCCTGAGTGCAGCCCACCCCCGGCCTCCCACAATTCCTCCATCTGCCTGTCACCATCAAGATGGCCTTGCCAGTTCCCCCAGTATACACCTTCCGTCTTCCTTTAATCTCCTTTAAATTGGTTATTATCTGTCCATTGTAGTCCTTTAGCATACCAATTCAAGTCTGGAACCTCCTTCTGAGTTCAGAGATATTTTTTTATTTGTTTAACTTATATGACCGCCCAGCTCCCCCAACGGGGAACTCTGGGCGGTTTACAATAAAACTGATTAAAATAGTATATAAGAATATAAAATCACAACCAAATTAATACAATAAATAATTTATAAAATCCAATTGGCCAGATAGCTTAATAAAAAGAAGGACATTATGAAATTAACCACCCCCATGAGGAACTGTTATTTCCTCCTTCCCATGCCAGGTGGCAGAACCAGGTCTTCAGTTCTTTCCTAAAGGTCGGGAGGGAGGGGATCTGCCTCAAATCTGGGGGCAAGGTGTTCCAGAGTGCGGGTGCCACCACAGAGAAGGCCCGCCTTCTAGACCCCACCAGATGACACTCTCTTATTGATGGGGTTCGTAGCAGGCCCTCTCTGAATGATCAGGTGGGGCGGGTCGATAATATGGGGATAAGACGGTCCCTCAGGTATTCTGGCCCCATGCCATGTAGGGCTTTAAAGGTGATAACTAACACCTTGAATTGTACCTGGAAGCAAACCGGCACCCAATGCAGCTCGCGGAGCAAAGGTGTTATATGCGCCGATCTTGGTGCACCTAGAACTGCTTGCACGGCCACACTCTGCACCAGCTGTAGCTTCTGGATAGTCTTCAAGGGTAGCCCCATGTAGAGTACATTGCAATAGTCTACATGGGAGATGATGAGAGCATGAGTGACTGTTCAGAGACTTTCATTGTTTTTCCATGTCTTTTCCATCTTCTGTGTCTTTAGAGATATTGTAATACTGCTTCTTGTCTCTTCTAACAGCTTTCTGAAACTCTTTGTTAAGTTCCTTTCTGAGATTTTGGTTTTTCTTGGCTTTGGCTTCTCTTCTCTTCGTGGCAATTTCCATGGCTTGTTCTGACATCTGGTTTGCTTTCTTCTCTTTCTTCATTTTTGGCAGTCTCTTTTCACATTCATTCTTAATGACTTCTTTAAGTTCAGTCCATAATTCCTCTGGTTCTTTATCACTCTAACACCAATGGAAACAGGTTTCCACAAGCAACGGGAACCTAGTGAACTCTTACCAGAGAACAATGGCTATAAAAGTGCCATAGGTAAGCTATTGTATCTAGCCACTACCACTAGGCCAGACATAGCAGCTGCAGTAAACATTCTATGTAGAAAGACTAGCACACCCACACAGAGAGACTGGACTGGTGTTAAGCGTGTGGGAAGGTACCTAAAGGGTACCATACACCAAAAACTAAAGCTACAAGCCACAGACAATCCACAACTAGTGGGGTTTACAGATGCGGATTGGGCAGAAGACGTTACTGACCATAAATCCACTAGTGGGCATGTATTTTTCTATGGGGGTGGGGCAGTAAGCTGGGGAAGCCGTAAGCAAGATAGAGTCACACATTCCTCCACAGAGGCAGAGTATGTGTCAGCAGCAGAAACATGCAAAGAGGTTTCATGGCTCAAGCTACTGCTTGAAGACATCGGGATAGAGGAATCTACCCCTATTCAGGTCTACGAAGACAACCAAAGTTGTATTAGGCTTTCACGGTCAGAAAAGATTAATGGGAGAACTAAACACATTTATGTTAAGTATGATGTAATAAGAGACTTGCAAGAGCAAGTAATAGTCAGACTAGACTATTGTCCCACAAGGAACATGACTGCAGACATTCTCATGAAGCCATTGCTGAGGAGCAGTTACCAAGAACTGCGGAAGAAGTTGAACCTTGTGGACTCTGAGACATGCTAACTTGAGAAGGGGAGTTGGAATTATCAGGGGTCAACTCAACATTGTCTCATAAGCATAAGGGGGGTCCTTTCTAGTAAATGCATCTCTATTGTGCTTGTGGGAAGTCACATGGGTCACCTGATTTCCTCTTCCTCCTCCTCCTTGGTTTGGGGATTCTCATTCTCCATTTTTACTCTTTGGGCACACTTGCAAGCAGGAGGGCTGCACAATGCAGCCCTCGTCCGTTTCATCTTGCTTGCACACAGATCTACAATGAATCTACTTGTATCCAGATCTACTGAATAAATGTAAGCTATCTCTATTTTTCTTCATCTAACTAATGTGTGAAGACTGAATTTATTTCTGAATGTAATTAAGCTTAAAGTACAAGTCCCTGCTGGTCACGCTTCTACTCTGCAAGATTGTTTTTAGCTGCTTGGAGTTCTTTTATTAACCTTCAAGACTCCATCACTTAAAACATAATGTCTGTCTTCACACAACATAATAATCTGACTTAGTTATGCAGTCAACCTAGTCTTAGATCCAAACTAAATATGGCTGTTCAACATTTGCCTAGTTGTGGGCTGCCAGCTGAGGAAACTACGCATTTATCTGGCATAGGAACAGAACCAAAGGATTAAACCAAAGGATTTAGAAGACTATTGTAAAACTTACTCTGTGTATCCAAACTGCTTGACTGAATCTGTCATAGTAATCCAGAGAGACTCATTGTGTGCAGCCACTGTGGCCTACTGGCTGGAGCCAAGGTTGTGAAAGTGATGCTGTTTGCTCTTCAGTAAAAACTTGATCTGGACCTGATGCTTCCCTCTCCCTGTCCTGTTTCATGGAGTGGTAAAACAGTTTCCATTCACGCTAATGCAAGTTTCCCCCCAGTGCTAATAGCAGGTCCTTCCTAACCTTCACGCTCTAGTCTGAACTTGGAGTTTTGAGTGAAGCCCATTTAGCAGTCTGTTAGAACTAGTGAAATGGAGCTGAGCTGCGAAGCTCGTGTACAGAAAAAGAATATTGTTTAAAAAACAGAGCCCATGAGCATATTAGTAATACTAATAAATAATAAGTAATACTAGTAATCCCCTTCATGGATCACTGCCTTGTCGTGGCGAAGGGGCTTGCGTAACTCAATGAAGTCAGGTCAAGAAGAACAGGTCATGATGGAGAGTTCTGACAAAACGTGGTCCACTGGAGGAGGGAATGGCAAACCACTCCAGTATCCTTGCCAAGAAAACCCATGGACAGTATCAAAAGGCTAAAAGATATGACGCCGGAAGATGAGCCCCTCAGGTCGGAAGGTGTCCAAAATGCTACTGGGGAAGAGCGGAGGGCAATTCCGAGTAGCTCCAGAAAGTGTGAAACGGCTGGGCCAAAGCCGAAAGGACGCTCAGTTGTGGATGTGTCTGGAAGTGGAAGGAAAGTCCGATGCTGTAAAGAACAATATTGCATAGGAACCTGGAATGTAAGAACTATGAATCAAGGTAAGCTGGATGTGGTCAAACATGAGATGACAAGATTGAACATCGACATATTGGGAATCAGCGAACTAAAATGGACAGGAATGGGCGAATTTAATTCAGGAGACCATTATATATACTACTGTGGGCAAGAATCCCTTAGAAGAAATGGAGTAGCTCTCATAGTCAATAAAAGAGTGGGAAAGGCAGTACTGGGGTACAACCTCAAAAACGACAGAATGCTTTCAGTTCGAATCCAAGGCAAACCATTCAACATCACAGTGATCCAAGTCTATGCCCCAACCACTGATGCCAAAGAAGCTGAAGTTGACCGGTTCTATGAAGACCTACAACACCTTCTAGAACTAACACCAAAAAAAGATGTCCTTTTCATCATAGGGGACTGGAATGCTAAGGTAGGAAGTCAAAAAATAACCGGAATAACAGGCAAGTTCGGCCTCGGAGTACAAAATGAAGCAGGGCAAAGGCTAATAGAGTTTTGTCAAGAGAACACGCTGGTCATAGCAAACACTCTTTTCCAACAACACAAGAGACGACTCTACACATGGACATCACCAGATGGTCAATACCGAAATCAGATTGATTATATACTTTGCAGCCAAAGATGGAGAAGCTCTATACAATCAGCAAAAACAAGACCTGGAGCTGACTGTGGCTCAGATCATGAGCTTCTTATCGCAAAATTTAGGCTTAAATTGAAGAATGTAGAGAAAACCACTAGACCAATCAGGTATGACCTAAATCATATCCCTTATGAATATACAGTGGAAGTGAGGAATAGATTTAAAGGATTAGATCTGGTAGACAGAGTGCCTGAAGAACTATGGATGGAGGTTCGTAACATTGTACAGGAGGCAGCAACTAAAACCATCCCAAAGAAAAAGAAATGCAAGAAAGCAAAGTGGCTGACTGATGAGGCTTTACAAATAGCTGAGGAAAGAAGGGAAGCAAAAGGCAAGGGAGAAAGGGAAAGATATAAACAACTGAATGCAGAATTCCAGAGAATAGCAAGGAGAGATAAGAAGGCCTTCTTAAATGAACAATGCAAAGAAATCGAGGAAAACAATAGAATGGGGAAGACTAGAGATCTCTTCAAGAAAATCGGAGATATCAAGGGAACGTTTTGTGCAAAGATGGGCATGATAAAGGACAAAAAAGGCAGGGACCTAACAGAAGCAGAAGAGATTAAGAAGAGGTGGCAAGAATACACAGAAGAACTATACAAGAAAGATCTTAATATCCCTGATAAATACGATGGTGTGGTCACTGACCTTGAGCCGGACATCCTAGAGAGTGAAGTCAAGTGGGCCTTAGGAAGCATTACTAACAACAAAGCTAGCGGAGAAGACAGTATCCCAGCTGAGCTATTTAAAATCCTAAAAGATGATGCTGTTAAAGTGCTGCACTCAATATGCCAACAAATTTGGAAAACTCAACAGTGGCCACAGGATTGGAAAAGGTCAGTTTACGTTCCAATTCCAAAGAAAGGCAATGCCAAAGAATGTTCAAACTACCGTACAATTGCGCTCATTTCACATGCCAGCAAGGTTATGCTCAAAATCCTACAAGCTAGGCTTCAGCAGCATGTGAACCGAGAACTACCAGAAGTGCAAGCTGGGTTTCGAAGAGGCAGAGGAACTAGAGATCAGATTGCCAACATTCGCTGGATCATGGAAAAAGCAAGAGAGTTCCAGAAAAACATCTACTTCTGCTTCATTGACTACGCTAAAGCCTTTGATTGTGTGGATCACAACAAACTGTGGCAAATTCTTAAAGAGATGGGAGTACCAGACCACCTTACCTGTCTCCTGAGAAACCTGTATGTGGGTCAAGAAGCAACAGTTAGAACCGGACATGGAACAACCGACTGGTTCAAAATTGGGAAAGGAGTACGACAAGGCTGTATATTATCACCCTGCTTATTTAACTTATATGCAGAGTACATCATGAGAAATGCCGGGCTGGATGAATCACAAGCCGGAGTTAAGATTGCCGGGAAAAATATCAACAACCTCAGATATGCAGACGATACCACCCTATTGGCAGAAAGTGAAGAGGAACTAAAGAGCCTCTTGATGAGGGTGAAAGAGGAGAGTGCAAAAGCTGGCTTGAAACTCAACATTAAAAAAACCCAGATCATGGCATCTGGTCCCATCACTTCCTGGCAAATAGAAGGGGAAGAAATGGAAGCAGTGACAGATTTTATTTTCTTGGGCTCCAAGATCACCGCAGACGGTGACTGCAGCCATGAAATTAAAAGACGCTTGCTCCTTGGAAGGAAAGCTATGGCAAACCTAGACAGCATATTAAAAAGCAGAGACATCACCTTGCCGACAAAGGTCCGTATAGTTAAAGCTATGGTTTTTCCAGTAGCAATGTATGGCTGTGAGAGTTGGACCATAAGGAAGGCTGAGCGCCGAAGAATTGATGCTTTCGAGCTGTGGTGCTGGAGAAGACTCTTGAGAGTCCCTTGGACTGCAAGGAGGTCAAACCAGTCAATCCTAAAGGAAATCAACCCTGACTGCTCATTGGAAGGACAGATGCTGAAGCTGAAGCTCAAATACTTTGGCCACCTAATGAGAAGAGAGGACTCACTGGAAAAGACCCTGATGCTGGGAAAGACTGAGGGCAAAAGGAGAAGGGGACGGCAGAGGATGAGATGGTTAGATAGCATCACCGATGTAATGAACATGAATTTGAGTAAACTCCGAGAGACAGTGGAGGACAGGAAGGCCTGGCGTGCTATGTTCCATGAGGTCACGAAGAGTCGGACACGACTGAACGACTGAACAACAACAATACTAGTAATAGTAAATAATACTATTTTGGACAACTTCCGTCCAGTCTCCCACCTTCCCTTTTTGGGGAAGGTGGGAGACTAGACGAAAGTTGTCCAAAATAGTATTATTAATAGTATTATTCCCTTTTTTGGGAAGGTGGTTGAGAAACTGGTGACGTTACAACTCCAGAGGATTCTGGAGGAAACGGATTATCTAGACCCCTTTCAGACAGGTTTCAGGCCGGGATATGGGACGGAGACCACATTGGTCGCACTTATGGATGATCTCTGGCGAGGGCGGGATGGAGGGAGTGCATCCATCCTTGCTCTCTTAGAATTCTCAGTGGCTTTTGATACCGTCGACCATGGTATCCTTCTGGGGTGGCTCAGGGAGTTGGGGGTGGGCGGTGTAGTTCTGCACTGGTTCACCTCCTTCCGCCGAGGCCGTTCCCAATCAGTGATGATAGGGGAGGAGAGATCTGACCCATGGCCCCTCTTGTGTGGGGTGCCACAGGGTTTAGTGCTCTCCCCTCTCCTGTTTAACATCTATATGAAGCCGCTGGGCGAGATCATCCGTCACCATGGGATGAAGTACCATCTATATGCTTATGATACTCAGCTGTATATTTCCATTCCGGGTGAAGTAAGTGATGCAGTTGCTGCCCTATCTCAGTGCCTGGAGGCTGTGGGGGCCTGGATGGGGATGGCTGAACCCTAGTAAGTTGGAGTGGCTGTGGATTGATGGCCGCTCAGGATCTAGGGAGTTGTCATCATTGGTTCTGGATGGGGTGGCACTGCCCCATTCAGAGCCAGTGCGGAATTTGGGGGTTCTCCTGGACTCACGACTCCTGCTTGAAGAGCAGGTGACAGCCGTGGCCAGGAGGGCCTTTGCACAACTTCGGATTGTGCACCAGTTACACCCATTCCTGGACCGAGATGCCCTCCGAACAGTCACTGATGCCCTTGTCATCTCCCATATAGACTATTGTAACACGCTCTACATGGGGCTACCCTTGAAGAGCATCCGGAAGCTTCAACTGGTCCAGAATGCGGCCGCGTGGACAGTTATTGGGCCCAGAAGATCAGCACATGTGACACCTCTGCTGCGCGAGCTGCATTGGGTACCGGTTTGCTTCTGGGTGCAATTAATGGTGTTGGTTATCACCTTTAAAGCCCTACACGGCATAGGGCCAGGTTACCTGAGGGACCGTCTCATCCCCAGAACATCGACCCATCCCACCCGATCAGCCAGAGAGGGCTTGCTGCGGACCCCATCGACTAAAGAGTTCCATCTAGCGGGGTCCAGGAGGCGGGCCTTCTCTGCAGTTGCACCCGCCCTTTGGAATACCTTACCGCCAGAGCTGAGGCAGGTTTCCTCACTCCCGACCTTTCGGAAAGAGTTAAAGACCTGGTTCTGCCACCTTGCCTGGGAGGGAAATGCCAACAGTTCCTCTTGGGGATGGCTGGTCCCATGAAGCCTCCCAGTATTACCATTTTTAACATCTTTTATACTTGGATTTTATATTATTTATTATATTGTAATTTTATATTTATGTTTTAACTATGTTCTATTGTGAACCGCCCAGGGTCCCCAATGGGGGAGATGGGCGGTAATATAAATTAAATAAATAAGTAAGTAAGTAAGTAAGTAAGTAAATTAGAGAGATCCAGGTTAATCTTACACAGCCAAAGGAAGCATAAAGAAATGCACGCTTAGACATGGCAGGTATGAAAAGTAAGTACAAAAGAGTCCTTACATTTTATTTGGTCCAGGTACAGCATTTTCTGTAGACAAAAATGATGTTTCAGTTACTTCTTGCCTGCCATGATCAGCTGGCAGGGCTGCTGGAGCATGCGGCTGCGTGCCCCGAAGTTCAATGGAGTCAAGGAGAGCAGAGAGCAAGCAGCATGCTTGCCCCTCTGCTGGAAAGAGAGGAAGAAGAAGGAGGAAGAGGAGGACCACAGCAAAACAGCTTCCTCTGGGAGTAGAGAATTCGCTTCCTAGAGCAGAGCTTACACACCCGCTTATGAAGCATGTTGATTTGACTAAACCTCCAACATTGAGAAGCAGTAAAATGCCAAGGCCCTGCACTCCCTGCCAGGGTCTGGATAGAAGGTTTTAAGATAAGTGCCCTTTTTCTCCTCTTTTCTTAAAAGCCCTGTTTTCCCTCCATTTCCCTGTCTGAATCCATTCTCCCCGGCCAGTTCCTTATAAGGCAAGTACATTTTGCAACTGAACCTCTCTGGGCTGATTGCTCTGAGCAGTTCATTGGCCTCACCTTGCCCCGACCACCACAAGGCCTGGAGGGTGCCCTCCCTCTTAGCACCTCTGCCAGAGGGGGAAGAAGGAATTCTTAACATCTGGAGCTGCTTGGTTGTGCCTTGGAGATGTACGAAGGACTCCTTTTCTTTTCTTGTTGCTGTTGTGATTCCATTCCATTTGGCTGTCCAAGAAATGTATATCAATCCGATTTGGACTCTACTATTCTAAGTGAAAAAAGTACAGAGGCAAACAATCGACCTCCACCCCTAAGCTGCATGTTTAGGGCTTTAAATGGTCTTCCCACATTCTGTATTCTGAATTCTTGTCACCACCTACGGTAGCTGCTGCTTAAATTAAAAACTCCATTTTTGTGAGCACTAACTGTGTGAGAGCACCTGGTTTTGTCTGGATGTCAAACTGGAGGGCAAATGCATGGAGAGCAGAGCAGAATTATGAATTTTGGCCACATTTCAAGACATTAAACTTTGTGGAGTCCTTGGTGCTCTCTGAGCCTGGTTGTTTTCTTGCAGACATTTCATTGCCTGAATAGGAAACATTTTCAGTGTCTCGCACCAAGAGAGCACCAAGGACTCCACAGTTCAACCCTGAGCTACATATATTCTATTCGATTGGTACATTAAACATTTAAAGGTGTGCCATTTAGCACCAATGAATGGCAGATCTTTCTGCATTTTGGCTACACCTGTTCCTGATTTCCTATAGGAGCATGTCAGCGTTACGAGGTAGGCCAGACAGGAAAGATGACCTGATGAGTTAATTCTACTTTTTATAAGGTTACATTAACAGGATCTTGCAAGTCTGAATGTACTTCTCTCCTGTTGTCTCCTTTACAGCCCCAAATGAGGGGGGGGGGTCTCTTTTGAGCCTCTTGCCCTGCCCACATTCCTGCTGCTGACTAAGCTGCCTTTTATCTGACTGTTCCCTTGGTTGCATCTTGTTTCCCTGTCTCCCAAGGTCATTTCCACATACCATTACAGAGCAGAAACACCTTCCTATATGCAGTATTTAAGAATGGCAGTGGCATCCCTAAGGAGGGGGTGGTGTCAGACTTTTAACAGCAAGGATACACAAAAATTTCCATAATCAATCTCTTACTCTATAATAAACGAAAACACCACATTTTTTCTATAAGCCATTCCACTTTAACACATAATAAAAATCACTAAGTACAGTTACTCCTCCCCCTTATATTAGAATAAAGAAAAAAAAAGTTCATATAAACCTCCTAAACATCTTTCTCTCCTCCAGAAGATAAAACATATTTAATTATTCCCTTTGAAGGGATCTGAGCAAGCATGGGCCACAGACCTTGGCCTAGAGAACATCATGCTGTAGTATTTCCCATAGTGCAACACTGCTAGAGCTTCACTGAACCAAAGATAGTGCCTGAACCAAAGAGTGTTACCCAAGGATGACCCTTGAGATGGGCCTCAGCAAGACCCCAAAGAATTCTGCATATGTTAAGGGCTGAGTAGTAATTCTACCTGCATGCCAGCCTGGGCCCCCCCTATCTGGTCAGCATTTTCTTCCTGATTCGAGCTAACCTGTTTACTTGACTTTCCTGTAATAAATCTTTGTTCCCCCTCCTGAGATCTAAATGTGCAAAGATTTGATTTTATGGTTTTGACCTCAGTGATCTAGATGTGCTTGTATAACCCAATGTCCCTAAAGTGTTACTGTTATCTGTATAAGATGCAAGTGTTACTCTCTGGCCTCCAGGAAGGGCCCATGGAACAATTGGTGTGAAGATTCACAGGCCCCTCTCATTGTAACTATGTTGATGACCCACGTCACCTCATTGACCTGATGAATCCCAGAATCCTTCAGCCCTGAGAGGGACCCTGATCCCCAAAAGCTAGCCAATCCCAGAGAATGGTCAGAGGACACCTCACCCACATATGGGCATACCATCCTCCTCCTCACTTCCTGCTTGTAATCTCTGTATAAAAGTTTGTGCACTCTTGTACTTGGGATGGCTGTTCCACTCAGAGGTCACCTGCACGTGACAGCTGTATGGTCGGCCATCCAGCAACCTTTGCTTGGCCAAATAAAACTTGCTGCTGTTCCTTCTCAAAGTCTTCGTTGTGTAACTTCGTTGGTTTCTGCTAGAGGCGTGTGGTAAGTTTGGTGCCTTACATTTTTGGTGCGTTGGCCAGGAATCGAGGAGTACCTGGAAACCCCCTTAAGGGGACCCAGACTCCTTGAACCAGCCTGTCAGGGAAAAGCAGCTCGGAGATTAGGCAACGCCACAGAGCGCTCCCAGAATTGTGTTTTTCCGGTGGTTTTCCCTTCCTCTCAGCTGCCAGACTCTGTACAGCAAAGAACCCTAAATTGCCTGCAACAGAGACTTTGAAAATGAACCCCTCATCAGGACTGAGAAGTCAGGACTGAAAAAGAATCTACCAACGTTGGTGAGTACGACTTTTCTTAGGGGGGGAGTGTTGTGTGCGTGTGCATGTATGAGCCGTGGTATTTCTTCACAAGGAAGTAGCCATGAAGTGAATGTGGAGGCCCTTTTTGCGTCTCAAGGAGATCTTTGTCACAGTTCCCAGAGGTCTAACTTAATTAGGCTCCCAGGCTGCGTAGCGGCTGGCTGGGTCGACATTGGTCGTGCATCAGGATGAATGTCTGGTGATCCCTAATGAAAACTCCATACTGAGAAAAAGGGAAAGCTAGCATTGTGTTGGAGAGGAACTTGTCAGAGGGAGGATTAGTGCACATCCCGGCCAGCCTAGGAGGTGGAAGCTCAATAGCTGTACTCCTACCAAGAGTAGGAGGGGGAAGCTGGAATAGCTGTACTCCTATTGGACTACCGTAAAATCCCAAGAGTTCCTGAGGGGGAGTTGGAAGCTGAAGGGCTGTGCTCCTACCTGAGGTGAAGGGTCCGGTGAGGTCCTGACGGCCAGGAAGGCCGATTCCCCTATTTATCCCTTCTGCCCTTGCAGCTGTGAGGCAGACACCCAAAGCTTTCCTCCGTCCAGAGAGACTACTGAGGTTGGGCTAACCCCGTCCTCTCTGTGGCGGACACCCAAAGCTTTCCTCTACTCCCGGGGAATACTAGGACTGAAATATGTCAAAAGCCCCCCTTCAGTGGAAACCTCCCTCCCACAAGCGAACCAGCTGTTGAGTTCAGGTGGCCAGCCTTTAAAATTAGCCAGCGCCTGCTGGGAGGCTGTCTCGGGAAGACAACCTTTAAAATTAGCCAGCGCCTGCTGGGAGGCTATTGGGAAGTAGGACCTTAAATTTATCCAACAAATAAGTCCAGTGCCTGCTGGAGGTTCTGAAAGGAACCTTAAATTTGTTTGGTGAATAATTCCAGCGCCTGCTGGAGGTCCTGCTCCTCAGAAGAGAAAACCAGAAGAATCTGATTCGCTCCCCTTTCCCACACTGTTTTCTGGACCATCCCCTTTTAGCTTCCTGTTGATGGCCATGGGAAACTGCCATAGCCACATGAAGAACAACTTGCCAGCAAACCCAGGAAATAAGGGAAGTCCCACGCCTCTCCGCTGTGTCTTAAAACATTGGAGTCTTTTAAAACCAACTACGGGTTGCATTTCTCCAAAGAAATCAAGACTACGGGCATTTTGTGCAGAAATTTGGCCCTTCTACCCGCCTATTCATGGAAAAGCCTGGCCGCCAAGTGGGTCGCTGGACCCGGAATACTTAAAACTTTTTTCAAAATTTTTGGCTGGCCAAGAGAAAGTTGAAGAATTGATTTATGTTAAGATGTTTATTAATCTCATGGGCCGAACGGACTTGTTAGAACAGAGCGGTATCTTCATACCCGAGAAACTGCTCATGGCCCGCTCCCTGCTGCCTCCCTCACCAGAAGAAGAGGATGACATTCTTTTTCCACCCCCATATGTCCCTCCGAGGCAGCAGCCTGCTGTAGAACAACCTCAACAACCACAAGGGGAAGGCTCCAATAGTAAACCAATAGACCCTGAAGCTGTACCTTGGCCCCCTCCCACTGTTGCCCCTGAAAAGAGGCCTGCATGCCCCGGGGTTCAGGAGGAGACAGAAGCTGATAAGGTTCTCGCCGAGGCTGTGCGCAAGCTGTTAATCGAGATATCTGAGCTTGGAGCCACAGTAAAAGATCCCCACCCCAAAGAAAGCTCTCCAGCCAAAGGGAGCCCGTCAACACCCACGGCCAACCTGATTAGTTTTGAGGGGGAGCTCCATGAGGCGCCTACCTGTAAAACAGCACCAGGGAAACCTACCTCCACCTCAGCCTCTCCACCACTGCTAAGCCCAAAACACACGAGGCGGAACACTCTATTCCCTGTAATCGAGGCACCCTTGAGGCAAGTGCCCAGACCCCAAGGACTATTATACAGTATATACATACCCCTTTCACTACCACAGACCTACATAACTGGCACAACGGTCTGCCTCCATACCGGGAATCACCTCATCAATATGTGGATTTGGTGCAACGCATTACGAGCACGCACCTTCCTTCTATTCCGGACTTATTCACCTTACTCTCCTCCTTCCTCACTCTGGAAGAAAGAACCCAAGTCCTCAAAGCAGCCATAAAATATTATGATGACAAGAGAATAGGACGGACAAACCAGCATGATGTGGCCGGATGGCCCCCTTCTGATGAGTTGTTCTCCCCTATTACTAATTTGGACCCTAACAACATAAACGACAGGCTTGCCCTGGAAAGAGCTCGCGAAGCCTTTATTATGGGATTTAAAAATGGTGTTCCTAAGTCTGTAAATTACTTAAAGGTACACCAAACTATCCAAGAATCAAAAGAATCACCCACAGAATTCTTGCAACGTCTTAATGATGCATGCAGGAGACACACTGATTTAGACCCCGATGCGGCAGTAAACGAAGCCACCCTCAAAATTGCTTTCATAGGACAACGCGCTTTTGATATCCGCAGGAAACTGCAACGGCTCCCAGCCCCAGCCGCCCAACCACTAGAAGTCCTGCTACAAACCGCGCAAGTTGTCTTTGCCCAGCGGGAAGACTCAGAAAAGAGACTAGCCCAAACCCAGGCGAGGGACAACGCCAACATAATAGCGATGGCCATTGCGGAGCGGCTGGATGGGGCAGGGAGAGAAGCCTATCCACGCCGAGACAGGGACTTCAGGCCGCCGAGGGATGAAAAACCATGCAATTTCTGCCATAGGCTAGGGCATTGGCGCAGGGAGCGTCCTGAACTCAATTGCAGGGACCCCCCTGACTACCCTGGCCGCAGTCCCACCTTCAACCGGCACCCGCCGCCATCCTCCTGGGGGCAAAACAGGGAAGAGCAACACCGCTATCTGGAGCCACGCAGGGTCCGGTTCAACCAGGAATCAGCCTCACCCAGGGACCTTTCCTCCTGGGCCCAGCGCCCTCCTCCAAACCCCATCATGAATGCGCAAGCCCCCGAATTTTACCAGAAGTGCCGGAGCTCTATTGACGCGGCTCGAGGGGTCTCCCTGCCTCCCCGGAACCCCTGGTCGAGATGACAGTGGGGGAAAAAACACTTTCCTTCCTAGTGGACATGGGTGCCACGTTCAGTGTTCTCAATGATCCATCAATTCCAATAATTGAGACCATGACCACCCTGGTCGTTGGAGCTACAGGGAGCGAACAGTTTGTTCCGGTTAGCCAGTCCTTCCCTGTTCACCTGAAGCAGGGACCGAAGTTACACCACTCCTTCCTTGTCATGCCTGAATGCCCCCATTAATTTACCTGCTGGGAAAACTCCAGGCGGAAATCCATGTCACAACCCAGGGACTCTCACTCCACATCCCACCGGAGCGGGCTTATCTCTGTTACCTTACCGCTAAGGCTTCCCCCTTCCCAACAGTTAACATCAGTCCACAAGTGTGGTACCAGGGCACACCCGGCTTCACCATCTATGCCGTGCCTCACCTGGCACAGCTCAAACCAGAGGCGCAGCCCATCTCCATCCGGCAATACACCATTTCGAGGGAATTATAATACCTAATACCGCCTCGGTATTAAGCAGCAAATCAACCTTTTCTTGAAACATGGCCTCCGGGTTCCAATCCAATTGCCATGGTCCACCCCAATTTTTCCAGTTCTGAAACTGTCAGAGTTATTCTATGTAGATTTCAAACAGTATTCTTCACTATGATGTCCTAGCATGTAAAACCAGTGTTTTTCCATTCTCTCTCTGCTGAGCGTTTATCAAAACATTCCACCGATAGACACCAGGTGTCTGGCCTTGGTCACAGCCAAGGCATTGTATCACGTGAGTTATGTTTTGGCTAGCTATTCGGCCGTCCCGTGGGAATGTTTTCCTGGGGGGAGACAATGTGCAACATTGCCATCTCGTGGCAATTTATATTACATGCACCAGACTACAGTTTTAACAGTAAGTGTATGTAACCAATTTCCTCCAATCAGAATGCTGAAACAAGTGTATATCTCAGCTATGAACTATGGGTCTATGCTTCTTGACTTCTGTCTGTCATGTTGCCATGTACTCTGTTCCTGAACTGTAACTATGCCTGGCCTTTTGTACCTGGCCATGGTTTTCTTCACATCTGCTGATGGAAATCTGCTTATGCTTTGTTGTTTTTCTTTTTTGCAATAATGTAACTCATATCCATTATTGCCTTATGCTACAATAAAATATTGTTAGCCCTACACGCTGCACTCTGTTTGGTTTACTCTGCGCCTGGACCCCATAAGCCAGTACAATCCCATAGGTTATGGGTTGCCCAGTCTGGATGGTGCGCTGTTCGCTGCGCTGTATCTGGCTGTAACAAGGGGTGTTTTTTTTGAGGCTGCATTTTAGAGTAAACATGTTTTTCTTTGAGTGGTCAGCATGGCCGCTAACTAGTCTGCCTTCTGAGCGCTTGGATGGCACAAACTATCGGACCTGGTGTGTGAAAATCAAGTCTTTCTTCCTAAAATAAGGTTTGTGGAAGTATGTGAAAGACCCACCTCCAGTTGGTCCCGTTACTGAAGAAGTGCAGTTGTGTTTGGATCGTGCTTATGGCAATTTGATTCTGGGACTAGAATCATCTCAGTTACTGCATATCAGCAATCTAGACACTGCACATGCATGTTGGGAGGCTCTCAAAGCCATTTATTCCAAGCAAACCTCTGCTGCCATTGTTGGTCTATCACGTCAGCTTTACAACCTGAAGCTGCAGCCCGGTGGAAACGTGATGACCCACCTCCATAAACTCAAGACTTTGTTTCTTGAACTTGAGGAGCGGGATGTTGTGGTCCCAGATACCCAGAGAGCTTGTATTATATTGTCCAGCTTCGACAGAAGCTTTGACATGCTCATCGAGGCAACTCAGACGTTGAGGCCCCAAGACCTTACTGTGGATTATCTTACAAATCGGCTGCAAGAAATCCAGCAAGCTCATGACCTGGAGAGGATGCAGGGTAAGCCATCTGTTGCTGTTCCTGAGGCTTCTAGACAGTGTTTTCCTGCTGGAACAGAAGCTGCCTGTGCTGTAAGGAGATGCTACCAGTGCAATTCGACCCAACACTTCTTGAAAGACTGTCCCCAGTCAACTCGCCCGGTGGGTAGTGCCACTGGAAAGAGGTTCGTGCGAAAGAAGGGGAAACCGCCTAGACAACGTACCCAAGTGTCTGCTCTGCTCACGGCTGTGAATAAACGATCTCCAGGGACTTGGCTCTTGGACTCGGCTTGTAGCCAAATAATTGTGAACAATGAACAGTTGTTGTTAACAAAATGCAAGCCTAAAATCCAACAGGTTGCTCTAGCTGATGGATCCATGGCTGATGTGTCTTTTCAGGGTGAAGTATACATTCCTTGTTTGGGGATAAGTGTACAAAATGTGTTGTGTGTTCCTACACTTGATTTTTCCCTCCTCAGCATTCCAGCCCTGGTAAAGTCTGGGTATACTGTTGTGTTCAAGGGTACTGGATGTTTTATTGAAAAAGATGGAATTGAATGTGCTAGGGGGAGATTAGTGAATCAGTTGTATGAAATGCTTCCTAAACAGGGGATTGTGTCATGAAATTGTGTTTCCAATGTTCCCCCACATAATAAATGCATCCACTACTATCACAGAGTTCTGGGACATCCCGGGTGGGGAAGTTTGTCCCAGATGGCCAAGGTGTATCCTGAGCTAGGATCCAGAAAATGTGATGACTTTCTTGATTGTACTGTGTGCAAACAATCTAAGATCAAGGCTGCACCTGTTGCTAGGAAAAGTGACAGAGTGTCAACTAGACCTTTTCAGTTGGTTCATGGAGACCTAGCTGGCCCCAATGCTCCTAGTGAAGGAGGGGCACGTTTCATGTTTCTTCTGGTGGATGACCATACTCGCTTTACGTTTTGTTATTTGCTCAAATGTAAAGCGGAAGCCTTTGCTCGCTTTAAGGAGTTTGTTGCAATGGTGGAGAGACACTATGGTTATCAAGTAGGTCAGTTTCAGTCTGATCGTGGTGGAGAGTTTCTAAGCCATGAGTTCCAGAATTGGCTTTGTAGGAAAGGAATCTCCCATAGACTTGCCAATGTTGGTGTTCCAGCTGAGAATGGAATAGCAGAAAGGAAGATTGGTGTTGTTAATACCATTAAAAATAGCCTGATGTTAGATGCTCAGGTGCCAGCCCGTTTTTGGGGTGAGG
Organism: Charina bottae; assembly: GCA_023362775.1. Taxonomy (NCBI): domain Eukaryota; kingdom Metazoa; phylum Chordata; class Lepidosauria; order Squamata; family Charinaidae; genus Charina; species Charina bottae. Next base: position 88,132,375 of record JALMGJ010000001.1, on the reverse strand, counting down.
CTACCATGACTGCAGTGTATCTAACCAACAGGGTGTGGATAAATGCTGTAAAGCTGTAAATGAAGTTCCTTATTTCCTTTTGTTTGGCAAGCGCCCTTCGCTGAAGCACCTGTGTGTTTTTGGAACATTTGCATATGTTCACATCCCTAAGTCTCAGTGAAGGAAGAACCAGCCAAAAGCACAGCGCTTAAGGTTTGTTGGATATTCATCAAGATCTAAGGGTTACCGTTTTTCTGCAGGCTATGGTCAAGTGGTAGTCTCTAGAAGTGCTAATTTTGAGCACCCTACTGGTTGGGATAGGTTGAATGCTAGTTCAGAGGTGTTGTTGCAATCTAGTGTACAGCCTACTGTCCATGCTCCTGTGGCTGGACAACAACCAGTCCAGCTACCTTCTGTTTCCCAGTCTCCTAGTGTGGTGAGAAGGTCCCCTCAGGTGAAGGAAGAAGAAATTTCACCTGAGCAGGTTCAGGACCTGAAGGGGGAATCAGGTAGTGAAAAGACAGAGGACAGTGATGAGGAAGAGGCAGTGGTCATTCCTTGTAGGTCTGCACATTCCACAAATGGTGTGAAGCCTGACAGATTTGTGATTCAGCAGGTGAGAGTGTGTCAGATTACCTGTGAACCTCAGTCTTTCCAGGAGGTGTTGCTCCTGCCTGTGGAAGAGCAGGAGAAATGGAACACAGCGATGGATAAGGAGTTTGAGGCATTAGTGAGTCAAAAGGTGTTTGAAGTCACTGACTTGCCCCCATCCCAGAAAGCTGTAGGTTCCAGATGGGTATTCAGAAAGAAGCTTCTTCCTGATAACACAGTGCAGTACAAAGACAGGCTTGTTGCTCAGGGGTTTTCACAAGAGAGGTTTTTGAACTATGATCTCACATATGCACCCACAGCTAGACCAGAGTCTTTACATATGGTACTTTCTCTGGCTGCACAGCATGAACTTGTTGTCCATCATTTTGATGTTGACACAGCATATTTGAATGCAGAGATCCCTGAGACAGTGTACATGAAGCAGGCTCCTGGCTATGCTTGTGACAATTCCCAGAAAGTGTACAGACTACGCAAGGCGCTTTATGGGTTAAAGCAGGCCGGTCGTTGTTGGCATCAGTGCTTGGATACAGCTCTAACAGAACTAGGATTTAAAAAGTTAGTTGCTGATCCCTGTGTGTACATAAGAGGTTCTGGGAGTAGCTATACAGTACTGCTAACGTATGTGGATGATTTTTGCTTAGCAACTGGTTCTTTGCACCTTGTACAAGAGTTTGCCAAACAGCTAAGACAGTACTTTCAGTTGAAAGACTTAGGCGAACTGAAATATTATTTGGGTGTTGAAGTTACTAGATCTCAGAGTGGTGAGTTTTATCTGAGTCAGAAGAGAAAAATTGTTCAGTTGTTAAGTCAGCTTGATATGTCAGATGCAAAGCCTACCAAAACACCTATGGTTCTTGATTTCCTAAAGGGTGACATGTGTGAGGAACCTTGTCCTCAACCTGAGTTATATCACTCTGCTGTAGGAAGCTTGCTACACTTAACACAGTGGACACGTCCTGATTTAGCTTACTCAGTTGGAGTGCTAAGTCGTAAAGTTGCCAAACCGTCTATGCGAGATTGGCAAGGGTAAAAAAGAGTCCTGCGTTATCTCAAAGGCACAGCAGATCTCTGTCTTAAAGTGTCCGCTACTTGGTCTGAAATGCCTGTGACATATGTTGACAGCTCCTTTGCAGAAGAAGGAGATAGAAAATCTGTGAGTGGATTTCTCTGTCTGTTTGCCAACACAGCCGTTGCTTGGCGCACTAGGAAACAGACTGCGGTTGCAGTTTCAACCGCCGAAGCAGAATATAGCACCCTCAGTGAGGCAGTAAATGAACTACGATGGTGTAATCAGCTGTATCAAGATCTAACTGTAAACATTAACTTACCTTATACAGTCTATGAAGATTCACAATCATGTATTGCACTTGCTCTATCTGAAAACGTAAGAGGCCGCACAAAGTATGTCGATGTGAAGTTTAAAAATGTGAGACATGCAATACAGGAAAGGTTTATACAATTGGAATATTGTCCTTCTGAACTGAATGTGGCAGATGTGTTCACAAAAGCCCTGCCGTTTGAAAAACATGCAACCATGGTTACGAAACTGGGACTTGAGAAGTATGATTTGGAATAAAATCATTTGTGTCTCTGTGTTCTTGCAAAATGACAGTTTTCACTCCCCAAAAATGTTCCGAATACCGTTTGGAAGGGGTGTCAGAGTTATTCTATGTAGATTTCAAACAGTATTCTTCACTATGATGTCCTAGCATGTAAAAACAGTGTTTTTCCATTCTCTCTCTGCTGAGTGTTTATCAAAACATTCCACCGATAAACACCAGGTGTCTGGCCTTGGTCACAGCCAAGGCATTGTATCACGTGAGTTATGTTTTGGCTAGCTATTCGGCCGTCCCGTGGGAATGTTTTCCTGGGGGAGACAATGTGCAACATTGCCATCTCATGGCAATTTATATTACATGCACCAGACTACAGTTTTAACAGTAAGTGTATGTAACCAATTTCCTCCAATCAGAATGCTGAAACAAGTGTATATCTCAGCTATGAACTATGGGTCTATGCTTCTTGACTTCTGTCTGTCATGTTGCCATGTACTCTGTTCCTGAACTGTAACTATGCCTGGCCTTTTGTACTTGGCCATGGTTTTCTTCACATCTGCTGATGGAAATCTGCTTATGCTTTGTTGTTTTTCTTTTTTGCAATAATGTAACTCATATCCATTATTGCCTTATGCTACAATAAAATATTGTTAGCCCTACACGCTGCACTCTGTTTGGTTTACTCTGCGCCTGGACCCCATAAGCCAGTACAATCCCACAGAAACCGGATAAAACCTTCCGGTTCGTCCACGACCTGCGTGAATGCAATCGGCGCCTTGTTCGCCTCCACACCACGGTGGCCAACCCATCTTGACTACGCTCACTAGCAGCCAAATTTTTAATACAGTTATCGACCTAAAAGATACCTTTTTCTGCATCCCCCTGGCCAAAGAATGGCAACCCTATTTTGCTTTCGAGTGGGAAGATCCAGACACTCATTCCTTGATGCAGTTAACCTGGACTTGGCTGCCCCAGGGATACCGCAACAGCCCAACGGCGTTTGCTCATGCCTTATCACAAGACCTCAAAACCTTTTCAGCGACTAACGTCTCCCTCCTACAGTATGTAGATGATTTGCTCATAGCCGGGCAGAGTAGGGACGTGGTCCGTAACACTTCCATCTCTCTCTTAAATCACCTGGCAGCGCATGGCTACAAAGTCTCTCAGCAAAAAGTACAGTGGGTTTCAAACACCATGCAATACTTAGGCTTCGTTTTGGCCCATGGGAAGCATCACCTGCATGAAAGCCGCCTTACGGCTATTGCAAAAATGCTGGAGCCCACTAATGCCAAACAACTGCAAACCTTCCTAGGGGTGGCCGGGTACGCAAGGCTCTGGATACCTGCCTTCTCAAGCATCGCCAAACCCTTATACCCTCACTAAGAAAAATGAGCCATGGGAATGGACGGGTCTCCAACGACAAGCTTGGAGATCCCTCAAAACCGCCCTTGCCCAGGCTGCCTCGCTGGCCCTCCCAGACCAATCAAGGGGGTTCAAACTGTTTGTTACCGAGAAAGTCGGCACTGCGCTAGGGGTCCTGCTGCAGAATTTGGGCCCCGAAGAAGTCCCCGTTGCCTACCTGTCAAAAACCCTAGACTCTGTTGTGTGCGGATGGCCCGCCTGCTTGCGCTCTGTTGCAGCCTCCGCAGTCCTTATCAGCGAAGCCACTAAACTCACACTAGGGGCTCCCGTAACTGTTTATAGTCCGCACTCAGTGCAAACTTTGCTAGAGCAAAAACTACCCTCCTGGGCTACGGCCACGAGGGTCTCAACTTATGCAAGCCAAATTCTAGAAAATAATGCAGTTACTCTCCACTGCTGCGAACGGCTGAACCTGGCCACTCTGCTCCCTGTCACGGACCCATCAGACACATCGGAGCCACACAACTGCTTTCAAACTTTGGACATTGTAGCCGGCATTCGCCCAGACCTCATGGCAACGCCCCTAACAGATGCAGATTTGAATTTCTGGACTGATGGCTCCTCCTTTGTCCAAAACGGCCACCGATTCATGGGTTTCTCGGTTGTTAACCAGAAAGAACCCGTCCTACTCAGGAAGTTCTCCCCCAAGTATTCTGCTCAAGCAGCCGAACTCATGGCTGTCATCGCAGCTTGTTATTTGACAGCTGATAGGCGAGTTAACATCTTCACCGATAGCCGTTACGCCTTCCTAGCCGCCCATTGCCACTCAGCTCTGTGGAAGGCCCGAGGATATGTGGGCACGGATGGTAAGGCCCTGGCCATGAAGCCCCTTTTGGAGGACCTGGCAAAGGCCATTAGACTACCAACGGCCATAGCTGTGATTCACTGCAGGGGTCATCAGACAGACCAAGGGGACATTACCAAAGGAAATCAGCTGGCTGACCGCTGGGCTAGGGAAGCGGCTCTAACAGGGGAAGAGGCACCCATCGTATGTCCAGCATTGGCCCCGCACCCCGTTGAACAGAACTTAAGCCCCCTGTATGATGCCTCCGACAACTTGGACCTGAAGGGTGCATGGACTGATACTGGGTGGTGGCTTGTAGGCGATAAGATCCAGCTCCCTTCCAATCTGTTGTGGCCACTAGTCCGAAGGGCCCATCTGATGTCCCACTCAGGCATAAAAATACTTTATAATTGGCTTTCCAAGCGATACCACAATGCTGGCCTTAGGGCAGCTTGTACAGAAGTCCACAACCGCTGTGAAGTCTGCCAACGAATCGAACGAATGAACAGAACCCTTAAATCTCAATTAGGTAAATTATGCCAGGAAACCCAGCTCCCATGGCCAAAGGTCCTTCCCATCGCTCTCACACACATTCGCGCCATGCCGGGGGGCAAGCTAGGGCTCTCCCCCTTTGAAATGATGTATGGCCGACCATTTGTTGCCAGGCCCCTAAGGTCCGCAAACGAGGGGGAACTCAACATGACGGCTTACTTGCAGTCTCTGGTGCATGTTTTGTCTTCTATATCCAAACAGGTCTGTGACGCTCTGCCTCCAGCCCCGGCTCGGCCGCCTCTGGCCAAAATTGGCTCCTGGGTACGCGTCAAGGAAATTAGCCCACTCTGCACCGAGCCTCGCTGGTCTGAGCCCCGACAAGTCCTTCTCAGTACTCCAACAGCTGTCAAAGTTTCCGGTGTCAAGGCGTGGGTCCACGACTCCAGGATTAAACGGGTGCGTGAGCCCACAGAAAGCTGGCAGAGCGCGACGCTTGATGGATTGAGACTAAAGCTGACAAAAAACCCTTCTCCTGCAGACCTTGACTCTCTCCTCACCAACTCCCTGCCCACTGTTCCACCGGAAGCAGCCAGTGGCATGGAGGAAAATTCCACAAACCAAGGCTCCCTGCTCCCTGCCCCCCAGAAGCGGGCAGAGTCACGGAGGAAGATCTTCTGGAAGGACTACCCCAACACAGGCCCTTGCTCCCTGCCTCTCTGGATGCAGGTGGGGACACGGGTGAAGAATCTTCCCAAGAAGACATATAGAATCATCATTTTACTGTGGTTGCCAATTTTGTTTTAATGTAAATTGCAAAAGCTCTCTTGCTAAGCTCTCTTTCAGGCTGAATACCAGAGAAGCCCGACCAGGCAACCACAGAACCAGCTGATTCCGGGTAAGCCTCAGCTGCCCCAGACAAAAAGCTGTAAAGTATTTCTCTAATTGCTGTAACTGCTATCCCTGCCTCTCCTTTCTGTCTCTTTTCTGATTAGTAAAAATAAAAAGGGGGGAAGAGGGGGAAGAAGGGTTAGTGGAACGCTAGTGCTAACACCTAGTGGGAAAAATGAAAATGTGCCCCTTTAAAAATAAGATTTTCCTCCTGGGGCTTCTGGGGTTCAGCAACATATTCGGACACCCCCTCAACCACCGGATCCTCACACACAAACCCACTAGCCCTGATTATATTGAGCAGAGCCTAACCTCTGCTTACAAACTACTTAATCAGACCAGACCTGATTTAACTGAAAATTGCTGGCTCTGCATGTCTACCACTGCCTCCATGCACCAAGCCATCCCAGCTAGCCCCCGTGTTTGGGCCAGTTCTAGAATTGTGATAAATCACAAAACTCCTCCAGCCTTTAAGGAGGGGGAACATCCAGACAGCCAACTCTATGTGGACTTTGAGTCACGACTTAAGACCATGGGCTTGAATCCATCAGTTCCTATCTTCAGTCCAGTGGCCTCCCTAGTTCCGCTGATTGGCTCCGCCTCTTTGTGCGTCACTAGAATGCAACCCAAAGGGGGGGTTCGGCTGGGAAAACTTCAGGGACACCAATGCCTAAAGGAGGTAATTATCACCGCCTCTGATACATTTGAGGATTTCTATGTAAGGCCTCCACTCTTCTCAGCAGCTGCTGGAAGATATAGAGGCAAAGTAACATTTTCTGCCTGGCCCACAGTCTCCATCTCTGGGGAAGAGAAGGAGGGACCCTCATGTAACCTGGCAGCGAAGCTTTTGTTAGCTGCCTCTCCACAGGGACCCCTGCTTCCTCCTTGGCTCAGGCTACCCGCTGATACAAAAGGCTCTATGCCAGCTTGGCTTGGCCTGAAAGATGACCAAGATATTCCTTGTGCTCCCTTGCCCTATGCTAAAGGGAATGCCTCTGACTATTTTCTTTTTCCCTCTATTCCCTTAGTCAAGGGTCCACCCCATCTCAACGCCACCGCCCTGCAGCCCCTTACGGGAATGTTTCTGGCAGGGTCAATTGGGGTCTGGAACCCATGGAAAAGGGAGAAACCCATCTTCTCTATTGATCTAGGCATATGCCTTGAACAGGGTATGTTTTTTCTCTGTGGAACTAATGCTTACCTATGTTTACATGATAACTGGACAGGCACTTGCTCTCTTGTCCATCTTCTACCTCAAATTTCTATCCTTCCAAAGGGGGAAGCACCTCCTGTACCACTCACTTCTCATGTACAGAAGCGTGCAATCTTTCTCATCCCCCTCCTAGTTGCCCTAGGGATGACCACCGGAGTGGCCAGCATTGCTGACGCTGAGGTAAGATTCCATCAGCTATCCCAGGAGTTTCAGGATAGCCTAAATAAGATAGCCCAAAGCCTTGCCAATGTCCAAGATCAGCTGGATTCCTTGGCGTCAGTAGTTATGCAAAACAGGCAAGGCTTGAACCTTAAAGGGGGGCCTTTGTGCCTTCCTCCATGAAGAGTGCTGCTTTTACATGAACAAATCTGGCTTAGTCAGGGAAGCTGTCCAGGATTTAAAAGATCAGGCTACCCGGCTGGGTGCCCAAGCTAACTGGAATACAGACTCGGGCCAACTTTTCTCTTGGATCCCAGGGGCAGCCTGGGTCAAGCAACTAGTTTTTATTTTTGTCTGTGGCCTAACTGGACTTGCTGTTCTGCCCTGCATTATTCCTTTGGTTCGCAAAATTGTATTGTCCTCCCTCAAAGGGTTGACAACAGTTACCCACTCTGAAGGTAAGCCAGCGAGACTATTGACACTCCACCCAGTCTCTAAGTTAGGCAAAAAGCATTTTGCCATAAGAAATAAAAAGGGAGGATTGAAGGGATCTGAGCAAGCATGGGCCACAGACCTTGGCCTAGAGAACACCATGCTGTAGTATTTCCCATAGTGCAACACTGCTAGAGCTTCACTGAACCAAAGAGTGTTACCCAAGGATGACCCTTGAGATGGGCCTCAGCAAGGCCCCAAAGAATTCTGCATATGTTTGTTTGTTTGTTTGTTTATTTATTTATTTATTTATTTATTTATTGGATTTATCACTGCCCAACTCCCCCTAGGGGGACTCTGGGCGGTTTACAACAGATTTAAAATCATTAATATACATTTATAAATAAAATAACATACATAATAAATAATAATTTAAAATATAATAAATAAGATGGAATCCAAAGGCAGAGTATTCTTAAGTTTATAAAAAGGGCTCCTCAGAGCAAATCTAAGGTGCTAGCCATCTCCAGGTATCTCCAATCTCCTTCTGACCCCAAGCATATTGACAAAAGCAGGTTTTGAGTCTTTTTCGGAAGTCCAGGAGTGAGGGGGACCGTCTGATCTCCGGGGGCAGAATGTTCCAAAGGGCAGGGGCAACAGCAGAGAAAGCACGCTTCCGAGACCCCGTAATGTGGAACTCCCTAACCGATGGGGTCCGTAGCATGCCCCCTCTGCATGCCCGGGTGGGACGGGATGAAGTGATGGGGATGAGGCGATCCCTTAGGTATCCTGGTCCCATGCCATGTAGGGCTTTAAAGGTGATAACCAACACCTTGAATTGGACCCGGAAGCAAACTGGGACCCAGTGCAGCTTGCGCAGCAAAGGTGTTACGTGGGTCCTCCTTGGGACACCCAAAACAGTCCGCGCAGCTGCATTCTGGATCAGCTGTAGATTCCGGATATTCTTCAAGGGTAGCCCCATGTATAGCACACTACAGTAGTCTATGTGAGAGATTACCAGGGCCTGAGTGACTGTTCAAAGGGCCTCTTGTTCCAGGAAGGGGCGTAACTGGCGCACAACTTGAAGTTGCGCAAAAGCTCTCCTGGCCACAACTGCCACCTGCTCTTCAAGCAGGAGTCGTGAATCCAGGAGAACTCCCAAGTTACGCACCGGATCTGTCTGGGGTAGTGCAACCCCATCCAGAATTAAAGATGATAATTTCCCAGAAGACAAGGAGCCATTAATCCACAGCCACTCCGTCTTACTAGGGTTCAGCTGAAGCCTGTTTTTCCCCATCCAGGCCCCTACAGCCCCCAGGCACTTGGACAGGACGGTCACTGCATCACTTACTTCACCCGGGATGGAGATATACAACTGGGTATCATCGGCATATTGATGATACTTCACCCCGTGGTGTCGGATGATCTCTCCCAGCAGTTTCATGTAGATGTTAAAAAGGAGCGGAGAGAGTACCGAGCCCTGTGGGACCCCACAAAGAAGGGCCTGTGGGCTGGATCTCTCGCTCCCAATCAACACCGACTGGGCCCGGCCTCGGAGAAAGGAGGCGAACCAGCGTAAAACCACACCGCCCAACCCCAACTCCCTAAGCTGTTCCAGAAGGATACCGTGGTCGACGGTATCGAATGCCGCTGAGAGGTCAAGAAGAGCAAGAATGGATGCACTACCTCCATCTCGCTCCCGCCAGAGATCATCCATAAGCGCGACCAATGCAGTTTCAGTCCCGTAACCCGGCCTGAAACCTGACTGAAAGGGGTCCAGATAATCCGTTTCATCCAGAATCCTCTGGAGTTGCAACGCCACCACCTTCTCAACCACCTTTCCCAAAAAGGGAAGGTGGGAGACTGGACGAAAATTATCCAGTATAGTAGGGTCCAGCGATGGCTTCTTGAGAAGGGGGCGAACCAGCGCCTCCTTAAAAGCTGCCGGGAACACCCCCTCTCCCAAGGATGCATTCACCATCACTTGGACCCAACGACAAGTCCCCTCCCGGGCTGCTTTCACCAGCCAGGAGGGGCATGGATCTAATTGACAGGTGGTGGCATTTACAGTCCAGAGAACTCTGTCCACTTCCTCAGGTCCAACAGGATCAAACTGTTCTGTTCCCATGTTAAGGGCTGAGTAGTAATTCTACCTTTCTCAGGGATGCATTCCAGCCTGGGGCCCCCCTATCTGGTCAGCATCTTCTTCCTGATTCAAGCTAACCTGTTTACTTGACTTTCCTGTAATAAACCTTTGTTCCCCCTCCTGAGGTGTAAATGTGCAAAGATTTGATTTTATGGTTTTGACCTCAGTGATCTAGTTGTGCTTGTATAACCCAATGTCCCTAAAGTGTTACTGTTATCTGTATAAGATGCAAGTGTTACTCTCTGGCCTCCAGGAAGTGCCCATGGAACAATTGGTGTGAAGATTCATAGGCCCCTCTCATTGTAACTATGTTGATGACCCACGTCACCTCATTGACCTGATGAATCCTAGAATCCTTCAGCCCTGGGAGGGACCCTGATCCCCAAAAGCTAGCCAACCCCAGGGAATGGTCAGAGGACACCTCACCCACACATGGGCATACCATCATCCTCCTCACTTCCTGCTTGTAATCTCTGTATAAAAGTTTGTGCACTCTTGTACTTGGGATGGCTGTTCCACTCAGAGGTCACCTGCACGTGACAGCTGTATGGTCGGCCATCCAGCAACCTTTGCTTGGCCAAATAAAACTTGCTGCTGTTCCTTCTCAAAGTCTTCGTTGAGTATTTGGTTTCTGCTAGAGGCGCGTGGTAAGTTTGGTGCCTTACACCTTCCTACCACTATTCTATATATTTCTGTCTACTATAATAAGAATCAAATTAAAAAGCACATAAGTTGTCTGCTATTATACTTAATAGTACAACAATTTTAATAATCCCAATCTTAATAAACCCAAAATACAAAGACAAATCAAAACAGTAATTCCGTATCTTTAAAAGGGAATAACATCAATCAAATCCTGAAAGCAAACCAGATAAAACATTATTTAACCCTAATACAACAGTTTTCTCCAGCAAAGGAGATCGTTACCTTGTCGTGGTGCTGGAGCTTGAGCACCTCAATGAAACCATGAGCTAAACTGTGAAGGGACACCCAAGACGGGAAGGTCGTGGCAGAGACGTCAGACTAAATACGATCCCTGGGGAAGGTAATGGCAACCCACCCCAGTATTCTTGCCGTGAAAACTAAATGGATCAGTACAACCAGAGATATGTCGGTATACCATCGGAAGATGGGACTCCCAGGTCGGAAGATGGTCATAATGCTACTGGGGAGGAACAGAGGATACGTTCAACTAGCCCCAGATGTGATGACGCAGCTAGCTCAAAGCCGAAAGGACGGCTAGCGGCCGACGGTGCTGGTGGTGAACGACGAATCCGATGTTCTAAAGATCAACACACCATAGGAACCTGGAATGTAAGATCTATGAGCCAGGGCAAATTGGATGTGGTTATTGGTGAGATGTCAAGATTAAATATAGATTATTTATTTATTTATTTATTTATTTATTTATTCATTCATTTATTTATTTATTTATCATACTTAAACTCTGGCGTGGACTGGTCCATGAAGTCACGAAGAGTCGGAAGCGACTGAATGAATAAACAACAAAAACAACAGTTTTAATAATTTTAATCTTAATAAACCCCCCAAAAAACCAAAACCAATTCAAAACATTAAATCCAAATCTTTAAAGGCAAATAGCACCAATCAAATCCTTAAAGCAAGCCAGATGAATATTCTTCAACCCTTATCCCACTTCAAAATAAACCAAAGCAGTTACAAATCCCCACAATGTGCACAGAGCTTTCCTCTTGAAAGAATCAAACAGCCCAACTGCCGCCCTCAAAGATTCCAGGTTCTTTTCATGGCATTCCACCAGGAGATCGATTTTACTTATGGCTTGCAGATCACTCTCTCCCTTACATTTCTCCAACTCCATTATCCAACCTTCTGTGGGAGGTCCCAGCAATGGCTATCATCTTCATCCAGCATCTTGATAAAAATCCCAATCTCAGTCTTAAAAAAAACCTTTCTATCGCTCTTAAATTCCTCAATTTCATCCACCACATCCCCAACCTGATGGCACATTTTAGATCTCATATTTTCCACAATATCTTTTATTGTGGAAAATATAATATATTTATATATTATAAATATATATATTATATAATTTATATAAAAATAAAAATAAGCTTTTATGCAAGATATCTGGATATCTTGCATAAAAGCTTGATAGAAGTCAGAAGAAATCTGTTTAAAATCCTGGTGAAAGTCAGAAAGAATCTGTTTGAAATCCTCCATGTCTCATGCAGTAGATTATGGCACCCCCTAGGACCTTAACCAGCGAACGTTGAAGATATGGAAGAGTTTGGGGTAGGGCTTTCCAAAGTACCGCCGCTGGCGATACACCAGCGGCGGCAGCGGGGGGGCGAACACGGCGGTGGCACGGGAGGGCGTGCGGCAGCGTGCGCATGCATGGTGGCTGCGCGCGTGTGCACGGTGGCGGCATGGGGGGGCGTGCGGCGGAACACGTGTGCACGGCAGCGGCAGCCTCCGCTAAAACACGGAAACACTGATCCTGCGCCGCTGCCGCCGCCGCCACCGTACACGTGCGCGCCGCCGCTTCCAGGTGGTGTGGCAACACACCACGCTGTGTGTGGCGACACACTTTTGTTTTGCGACACACAGTTTGGAAAGCTCTGGTTTGGGGCTTTATATTTAGCCCACACAGTGTTCATATAAGTACTAAAAGGACTTACACACCAATATTTCACAGAAATAAAAGCCTAATGTGACACTTGGAGGTTAAGGACTCTCTGTGAAAAATAGAGATCAACTTCTTTGTTGGATCATAGGCCTTTTGAGATCCTTAAGGAGGTGAGTTCAGTTATGAGATACGGTTCTGATTTGGTAGCTAGACCTAGGACACCAGAAAAGGAGCATTTCATTTAACTGGACAAGGCAACAGTCAATATCCCCAGAAGGGCTGGCTTTCATTTGCTTAAGGCAGGACAAAGAAGCAAGGAGGACCCAACAACATCCATGCAGAGGCCCAGATGACCTCTTTCCGACCCTTTTCCTCCCAATGATCTCTGAACATCTGCTGAAACCCAAGGTCTTATGCAAGCAATTAGTAGGTAACCAGGCCTTGCCACATTAATTGCATTGACTTTATTTGGAGAAATCAGGGCTTAGAAGGAGAAAGTGGAGAAATAGGAAAACAAGGGAAAGAAACACAGAAAAAAAGCAAAGCAAAGTAAAGTGATTGGGGCACAGAAACTGCATTGGTCGTGCTTTTCTACGATCTCTGGCGTGAGCGGGATGGAGGTAGTGCGTCCATCCTCGCTCTACTTGGCCTCTTGGTGGCCTTCAATACCATTGACCATGGTATCCTTATGGAGAAACTTTGGAGGTTGGGAGTGGGGGGCACTGTGTTGTCCTGGTCCACTTCCTTCCTCTGTGGCTGTTCCCAGTCGGTACTGATAGGGAGCAAGAGGTCTGGCCCTCCATTGATTTCTGTTTGGTTTGGTTGCTTAACCAAGTGGGGAGCACTATGTGCTAAGGTTCAAATCCTTTCAGAAAGAGGGTACTCATTCATTAATGAGGGGGGTTGGGGGGTTCCGCAGGGTTCAGTACTTTCTCTGCTTCTGTTTAACATCTACATGAAGCTGCTGGGTGAGATCATCCATCACCGTGGGGTGAGATATCATCAGTATGCTGATGATACTCAACTGTATATCTCAGCCCATGGGAAGCTAAGCGATGCTGTGACCTCCCTCTCGCAGTGCCTGGAGGCTGTTAAGGTCTGGATGGGGAGCAATGGGTTGAAACTGAACCCTGGCAAGATGGAATGGCTCTGGGTTTGGGGATCCTTGGTTCATGGAGAATTGCATTTAAGGTCTTGGATGGAGTTGTGCTGCCCCAGACGGACCCAGTGTGTAATTAGGGGGTTCTCCTGGACTTAGGACTCCTGCTCAAGGAGCAGGTGGCAGTCATGGCCAGGAGGGCCTTTGCGTAACTACGGGTTGTGCGCCAGTTACGCCCTTTCCTGGACCAACAGGTCCTGCTCACAGTCACCCACGCCAATGTCACCTCCCGTCTTGACCACTGTAACACACTCTACATCGGGCTGCCCTTGAGCCAGTTTGGTCTAGTGGTTAAGGCAACGGGCTAGAAACCAGGAGACAGAGAGTTCTAGTCCCACCTTAGGCATGAAAGCCAGCTGGGTGACCTTGGGCCAGTCGCTCTCTCTCAGCCCAACTCACCTCACAGGGTTGTTGTTGTGGGGAAAATAGGAGGAGGAAGGAGTATTAGGTATGTTCGCCGCCTTGAGTTATTTACAAAAATAATAAAGGCAGGATAGAAAATACAGTAAATAAAATAAAAAATAAAATAAATAAAAGTATCTGGAAGCTTCAGTGGGTTTAAAATGTGGTGGCACACATGGTTTTTTGCAAGTCTAGATTTGCACATGTGTCACCTCTCTTGCGGGAGATTCATTGCACCTCAAGATTTTCCATTCATATTTATTTGCTACATCCTTCTCAAACTCAGGTTGGTATAAGAGGTAGCACTTGGTCCATCACTCAGCGCATGACCTAGACCAATATTCAACCTAGCATGTGATACCAAAAGTATGTTGTATTTCAAAAGTAATATTGATCTTTGAAAGCCCATGTTTAATGGACCATTAAGTGCCTGTGTTTGTTCTGAATTGTACAGGAATCAAGCAACTTGCACTGTCCCTCAGTTTTGTTATGCTGGCTCATTTGATGGGGGTAGAAATTTATAAGAAGTGGCACAGAGATGCTTTTATATCTGCAATCGGTTTGGTCATCCCCTCCAACTACCATGGGGGCTTCTCTAAGCTCTTTGACAATTCCTGGGGAGGGGCTGCCACCAGCCACATTTCCCAGAAACATCCATTTTGGTGCTGAATTACACAGCAGCAGATGAAGCGGTGACCTCCTCCATTGATTTCTGTTTGGTTTGGTTGCTTAACCAAGTGGGGAGCACTATGTGCTAAGGTTCAAATCCTTTCAGAAAGGGTGCTCATTCAGTAAAACTTCTGGTACATCAAAGCTGAGGAAGTAGACAGGAGCTGAAAGCCGAAAGGAGAGAGAGAGAGAGAAAAGGAAATAATAGTGGCTGTTAAAGAGGTAATCCCAGGCATAGCTACTTCACTAGGGACTTGTCAACAATCCTACACAAACTCATAGTCATGAAACAAAGTTTGAACAACATGAATTAAGGGTAAGAATTAAAGGGTCTCAAGAAATTGCAGGAATTGTAACATTGCAGGGCAAAAGCCAGGCATGATGCTGCAGCCACTCTTGTAATGAATGTTAGCCTGCCTTAACTAACTGATTAGTCCTGGAGAATCCAGAAGGGACTTGAACCGTGTCACCCTCAAGGCTTATGCTCATGCTTCATGCTCATTTGCCCCAGGAAAACTGAGTGTACGAATCTGCTACTGGAAGGGCTTCTGCAAAGAATCTGAGATCTCTATTTTATACCCTCAGTTGGAGGAGAATGAGAGGAGAGAGGAGAAAGGAGAGAGGAGAGAGGAGAGTTGAGAGAGAGAGAGAGGGAGGGAGGGAGGGAGGGAGGGAGAGAGAGAGAGAGAGAGAGAGACTGACTCTTTATGACCTCATCCTCCCAAACCTGACTTCTGCCGAGCCTTTTCCTGGGAAACAAGCCTGGGTCCTATGCTGATATTAAGTGGTCAAAGATGTTCTTCTTTTAAGTAGTATCCCATGTCCTTTAGCTTGAAAAAAATCAACTTGAGACATGCTTTATGGTCCACTGAAGGGTCTTAGCTGATATTTGAAGTTCTGCTTTGTACTACTTCTCCCCAAGCAACCACATCGGCTGGAAGACCTCAACGGCAAAATAACAACTTCAATAAATAAACAGACGGGAAAGAACGAGACTGTTTCTGTGTGACTTTATGGCACAATGTGTGGTTGGAAAGCAGGAAATGCCTTCCACACCAAAATATAAGCAACCAGATATGCACACACACACGCATTCACACATTCATGCAGCCACATGAAGATACTGCCCTTAGTCCTTCTTAAAGAAGTTGCACAAGAACTGCGATGCTCATTTAGCTTTATTTCAAAGAAAATCTGCCAAGTTTCACTTCAATGCATACATTTTTTAGAGTCTGATAGATAGCAATCTTGAGTTATATAAAGGAAGGCAAAGCAATAGCAGGCAGTGATGTCAAGTCTTTGGCCAGATTTGAAGATATCCAAGGCGGTAGATGGAGATGGCATTATTTTCCAGGATACTGCCCGCTATAGAAATGAAATAAAATAATAGGTTGATCAAAGTGGGTTTAAGATCTCTTCTGCCATCTGAACCCCAAAACTCAATCTCTCCAGCCCTCCTGTCTGCCCTTGAAACACCTCTTCCTCTTCATGTCAATGCCTTGCAATGCTTTGTGAATGCAAACAATATGCAGGCACAGTTTCCCAATCTACATCTGTGGCATCTCAATTAGGGGAGAGTTTTCTTACATTATACAGCAATTCTGAAACCATAAACAGTTCTGTCGCCCAATGCTGTAGTAGGGATGTTTACAGCGCCGGTATTGGCATTTTCCTCTATTAATAGGACCACATCGTCGTTGGGCATTCCCTGTGAAAAGAAAAAGAGGAGAAAGCTGTATGATGAGTAAAGATACCTTGATATTTAGATACATTTCTCCTTCCAAGACACCATCTTCTGGAGAATTGCAGAATTCCTATGGCTTCAGGCAGTTCAGTCTGACCAGAGGAATCCGTTTCTGCTGGTCTCCCTGCAGCAGCCCAAATCAATCACATATGAAGCCAAGTCTGAAGCCTGGCCCAGAGTGCAATTGGCTGGCATGCATGTACCTATTACGGCAGTTGGGAGGAAACAATCTGGTTCACACCAAAGGAAGACCTTGCTGTGATCTCTCTCTCTCCCCTATTGCCATGGATTCTTGCTTGCTAGGATATAATCCTGAGTTGTAATGGCTGGTTCTGGTGGGTGTTTTGGATGGAGAATCCTTGGGTGAGAATGGTTTACTTCCTTTGAACTTCAGGACCTGATTTTCCTCTGGATTTTCCCCTCTTTTCTTAATGTAGAAAAATTTTCCATCACTGCTCTTCTCTGCTCTTAAAAATCTGTGCATATGAGACCCAGTTATGACCTGCAGGAGGGACCCTCAGGATATCCCAGCATTCAAAAAAGGCTTTTGAGAATATGGCAAGGACACACCACTTCTGCCCTGCCCTGAAAGAGAACTATGTTGGGTTGTTCACATAATCCCCAAGAGTCAAGGTTTTCTTGGGGGAGTGTGTGTAGTTTTGCTTTCTCTATTATTAGATAGGTGGAAAAAAGATAATTCCTCTGCTTCTAGATATTTTGCTGCAAGTCTAGGGAATGCCCCATTTCATCTCTTTTTCCCATGCTAAGTTCAAATACATTCACTAGATGATTACTATCTTGCCTCTTTATTCAAATAGAACATACTTTGGTGAGAATTGGGTGAACCAAAACCAGCCCTAAACCCTACAGCCAACCAACCAACCAACAAAGGAAACCTACAACAACACAAACCCCAGTACAGTTCAGTATGTTTGGAGGCTCACATTGTCAATAGTCCACACTGCTCAAAGCTATTTCTTTAAGGCAAAACTAAAAGGTGGCAATGATTGAGATATTTTTTTAGTGAAAAAAACAAAGCTCTAATTCCAGAAGTCCATTCCTTAAACTTGTGACAAATTCTGGCCCTGGATTGAATAGTAGACCTGACAAAGATGTAGAAGATGATCCTGCTTTCAAAGATGATCATACTTGTTTAGAAAGGAGTGCATTATCAGTCTTTTCTAAATTATCAGTAATTTAGTTTCTTACCTGGTTCAGGCAGGACTGCAAGGACAAGGAATGCGAAGAGCAGATAAAGGATCTTCATGTTGGGATTGGTTCAGGACCGAATCGTGCTTCTGGGATGGGACACAGCTCTCTATTTATAGGGTGATAATAATTGCATCACCCTGACTCAGTGAAATATTGCCACTATTCTTAGGCGTTACTTTTACTGGTCTTTTATAAGGCAATCTTCCTTCTATTGAAACACTCCTGTGGGTTCGCTGTTGCAAAAGTCCTTGGAAGAGCAAGGGACTTAGTTGAACGGCCAACCTGCTGTGGTTGCCAAAGATCCCAGCCTCAGTGCTTGCCATGTGCAGGTGGGCAGAGAAAAGCCCTTCCTGAATTGCTGCCAAACCTCTAGCAGGCAAGAAAGATAATGCTCGGCCATATTCGTAGTGGTTGGAGTTTGGAAGAGCCATGATGCAGTTTGGAACCTAAGGATAGAAATCCTTGGTTGGCAGTGCTGTCCTTGGAGACACAATTGGATGGGTGGGCTTTGGGAAAACAGCCGGCTCTGCCCCTTGGTGGGTGTATGTGGCCCTCGGATGAAGCGGAGTCCGATTCTGCTTTCATTGCAGTCTCCTCGCTCAGCCTGGTGATCCTGTTTCCCTGAAGACTGAGGATATGTGCGGTGATGGAAATATTCCTGTGGCCTTTTTTTGTATTCTAGAGTTAGCAGGAGTCCTCCAGGACACAGAAGGCCAATTGAGGTTGAGGAGGAGAGCTGGGTTTGACAAGCTGTTTATTCTGTCAGTGCTGGGTATATTAGATGTTTCCTACTGCTTCAGCCACAAAGGATTTCATAGGGCAGTACTTTTTATTAGACATCTCTTAACTTTATTTCTGTTCCCAAAATCATATTAGCAATCTTAAGAACGTTAAACCAAAGCTCCAGTCGTAAAGTATGGGTCAAAGTCCCCTCCAAGAAGCTACATCTGCAGCACACAGAAGTTGACTTCCAACTTTTCCAGAAATCCACTGAAGTGTCCAGTAAACATGAAAAAGAATCTTTTGTTGAATTAGTCTCATATCAAGAAAATAGGAAGAATATTCCACATAACTTTAGGCCATTGATTTCTTGAGAGAGGATGTTCCAACTCAATATTCTAGAGAATAAGACTGTCTTATTAAATCTCTTAAAATCTCTATAAAAATAAACTATAGATTTAAAGTCTTCCAAATCACTTTTCAATTTTTTTTTAATTGTGGAATTTCAGATTTTGTTAAATTTAAAAATATTAAATTAATCTTTATTTTAGAAGGATATAAAATATTACCAAAATACACTAAAATAACGAAATTAAATGAAAAAAATCCCTAAAGTTAAGAAAATGATAAAACCCAGAAACGTAAAGGAAAAAATCCCAAACTAAAAAACCCTTACCTTATATTTTAAGCTTCTAGTCACTGGTTTACTTTTGAATAGCATACAATACCATAGCATGAAACACCCGTAATTTCTGAGAGACAGTCAAATTCTAAAGCTTTGGTACTGTATATAATTCAACATGACATGAACTTCTTTAACATGTAAAGGTTTTCCCATAAATCTACTTATATCCATGAAAATGCTATTCCAAAAAGTGACTAGGATTATAGGACCATATCATACTGGTCAATGAATCCTCAATCTTTTCATACCTCCAATATAGGAAATATGATGTTCATCCTTAGTACATTCTTTGGGGAGTCCAATACACTAAATACAGTTTTTGGATCTTTCAACTTTAATCTCAAATCTGTCAATACCATTTTAACATTTTCAAGAACATGAAGCCATTGGTGGGATATTATTGATTTTTAAGACCATGATGCCATTGATAGGGCATTATCTATGTGGCCATACTTTTTACTGCTTGTATTAGTTTGAGGTGGTGAGTGGCAGGATTTTGCTTATTCAATTGCACTTCCATGACTATCCACAAGCAACTTTCACCTGCTGAGGGCCTCAAAAATAAAAATGCGTTTGCTGTCACTTTGCTATTCATAGGAAAGTATGAATTTCTCTGTTTTGATCACCTCCTTCTGCTTGACACTGTGACCTTAAATATGGGCTGGCTGGCTGGCTTGCTTGCTTGCTTTCCCATAGTATATATTATTTTGGCCTTTTTTTAAAATAAATTTTATTGAATTTTAAAATACATATTAAAAGTTAATACAAAAAAAGAAATAGAAATAGAAATACAAAGTAAGAAAAAAGTAAAGAAAAAGTGAAGTCAAAAAATAACAAACAAAGAAAATATAGAAAATAGATGTCCTCCAATTTATCTTTGAACTTTAAGTACAATAATTTACTTTAAATGTTAGTCCTTCATACAATACACAGGAACTTTTCTTTTTCATATACCCTATGATTTCTATAATCCAATCTTCTGTTCTTCATATAGGTTTCACCTTTCTTGATATCTTCCAACAATCCATCTCTGGTTTCTACTCCTTGAAATAGTAATCAAATGTTCATTGCTGCATCAGTTCGATGTTTTTCATTTGCTCTTTCCATTTTTACATCTATATTTATATCTTCAATAAAATCCAATTATTATAACAAATAAAGGCCTTATTTACTTCTAATAAAATACAATATATTCTATTCTTATTATGACTATATATTCCACTTACATAACCTAACATATTACATAACATAATACATAATATAGCAATTCTTATAATTCTTAAAATATTCATACATAATATTGTAAAAATATGTCATCCTATAATAACATTAATTCTAATTCTAATTCCACCTCATCATCCAATTATCTTCTTATATATAAGCTGCTCAAAAAAATAAAGGGAACACTGAAATAAGACATCCTAGATCTGAATGAATGAAATATTTGTATTAATTACTTTGTTCATTACATAGTTGAATGTGCTGACAACAAAATCACACAAAAAGCAATGGAAATCAAATGTAAGCAACCCCTGGAGGTCTGGATGTGGAGTTACACTCAAAAATTAAAGTGGAAAAGAACACTACAGGCTGATCCAACGTTGATGTAATGTCCTTAAAACAAGTCAAAATGAGGCTCAGTAGTGTGTGTGGCCTCCACGTGCCTGTATGACCTCCCTACAATGCCTGGGCATGCTCCTGATGAGGTGGCGGATGGTCTCCTGAGGGATCTCCTCCCACACCTGGACTAAAGCATCCCCCAACTCATGGACAGTCTGTGGTGGATGGAGCGAGACATTATGTCCCAGATGTGCTCAATTGGATTCAGGTCTGGGGAACGGGCGGGCCAGTCCATAGCATCAATGCCTTCGTCTTGCAGGAACTGCTGGCACACTCCAGCCACATGAGGTCTTTCATTTTCTTGCATTAGGAGGAACCCAGGGCCAACCGCACCAGCATATGGTCTCACAAGGGGTCTGAGGATCTCATCTCGGTACCTAATGGCAATCAGGCTACCTCTGGCGAGCACATGGAGGGCTGTGCGGCCCCCTAAAGAAATGCCACCCCACACCACTACTGACCCACTGCCAAACCGGTCATGCTGGAGGATGTTGCAGGCAGCAGAACGTTCTCCATGGCGTCTCCAGACCCTGTCACGTCTGTCACATGTGCTCAGTGTGAACCTGCTTTCATCTGTGAAGAGCACAGGGCGCCAGTGGCGAAGTTGCCAATCTTGTGTTCTCTGGCAAATGCCAAACGTCCTGCACGGTGTTGGGCTGTAAGCACAACCCCCACCTGTGGACGTCGGGACCTCATACCACCCTCATGGAGTCTGTTTCTGACCGTTTGAGCAGCCACACGCACATTTGTGGCCCACTGGAGGTCATTTTGCAGGGCTCTGGCAGTGCTCCTCCTGTCCCTCCTTGCACAAAGGCGGAGGTAGCGGTCCTGCTGCTGGGTTGTTGCCCTCCTACGGCCTCCTCCACGTCTCCTGATGTACTGACCTGTCTCCTGGTAGCGCCTCCATGCTCTGGACACTACACTGACAGACACAGCAAACCTTCTTGCCACAGCTCGTTGCCCTCCTACGGCCTCCTCCACGTCTCCTGATGTACTGACCTGTCTCCTGGTAGCGCCTCCATGCTCTGGACACTACGCTGACAGACACAGCAAACCTTCTTGCCACAGCTCGCATTGATGTGCCATCCTGGATGAGCTGCACTACCTGAGCCACTTGTGTGGGTTGTAGACTCCGTCTCATGCTACCACTAGAGTGGAAGCACCGCCAGCATTCAAAAGTGACCAAACCATCAGCCAGAAAGCATAGGAACTGAGAAGTGGTCTGTGGTCACCACCTGCAGATCCACTCCTTTATTGGGGATGTCTTGCTAACTGCCTATGCTTTCCGCCTGTTGTCTATTCCATGTGCACAACAGCATGTGAAATTGATTGTCAATCAGTGTTGCTACCTAAGTGGACAGTTTGATTTCACAGAAGTGTGATTGAGTTGGACTTACATTGTGTTGTTTCAGTGTTCCCTTTATTTTTTTGAGCAGTGTATATATCTCCATAAAGGAAAAATAAGCCATATCATCAACCTCCATTTATATTTATAATCCTATATCTCAACCATCCATCTGCAATTTCCACTCCTTGGGACAATGTCCATCTAAACTGAATACAAAACCTAACATAACACATAACCTAATACATAATATACCAATTCTTATAATATTCATACAACATATTCATACATAATATCATCCTGTAATAACCTTCATTCTAATTCCATCTCATCATCTCATTATCTTCTCATAAATGTATCTCCAAAAAAAGTAATCTATAATATCAACTTATATTTTGTGGGTTGATGGTGGCTATTGGGGTTCCAGGCTTGAAGTAATCCAAACAACGTGTTTTAAGGCTAACAATATCTTTATTGATAGCATAAGACAATAATGGATGTATAGTGCATTATTGCAAAAAGGAAAAAACAAAGCATACGCAGAGTTCCATCACCAGAAGTGAGGAAAGAAAACATCATGGTCTGTGCAAAGACCAGGCATAGTTACAGTTCAGATACAAAGTACATGTAGATAGCAGTCTACATAGAAGAAGCATAGGAAAAACATAAGTGAGATGAGTACCTATGGTTCATAGCTGAATTATAGCCATGGTTCATACATTCTGATTGGCTAATATGGGCTTAGGCCACTTTTCAGCTTAACATTGTTGTACTTACTATAAACTGCCATGGGGTGGCGGTGTTGCTTATAGGCTTTCCCTCGAGACTCTATTCTCATGGGAAAAGGACTGATAACTTTCAATTGTTTTGGCTAGATACAAGCACCTGTTGTTTACGAGCTACTTTGTTTTGGGAACCGCTTATGCAACAGAGGGACTTGGAAATTTCCACTTTCCAGGCTAGATTCATAGTGGAGAAATACCATTCGCTTGATTCCACATAGAATAACTTTACCAAATACTTTAACATATTTATATTTATAATCTTATATCTTACACTTAGAATATCACATTTTTATGCATCCATACAGTTTCTCATATCAGCTCTCACTCTGTGTACAATCCAGATCCGCGTTTTCATTAACCTTGTGTCCCATATCATCATAGTAAATGTCCTGTTTAGGTTATGCCAAGATCACAATATGCAACTTGTTTTATTCTGTAACTCATGTGGGATGTTAAAATGTTTATTTTACCATATCTATCAATTTGCATGTTAAGATCTTCCTGTCTCATCTGCCACAATGTGATTATGCCCAAACGTTTAATAGACCACCTCCTGTAAAATATCATAATCTTCTTCTGTACCAATATATTCAAAATCCTCTTTCCCTGTTTCTCTACTGGCTCGAGGGATCTTCCCTCTGTTTCTAAATCTGTCCCTTGTGTCTTCTGTTCCTGAGCCACCAAAACTATAAATATACGTTCTATTGATTTCTTAATTTCCAAAAGAGCTTCACTAATTTCTTTCTTAAAATCCTGAAGTGCTGTAAAAAATGCCATTCTCACCTACACCCCCTTTTCAGGCTGCTGTAATTAGCTGTTGTAGTCAAAACAAGAACACTTTCCCAGGGAATGGGTGGTCAGCTGATCTGTTGTTATCAGCGATGTCTGTTTCTTTAAGTAAATAAAACTTTTAAAATAAAAGATGAAAAATTCCACAGAGCAGTATTTCAAACAGTTTGTAAAAGGAAAAAGAAAAATAAATTCCAAGTGAGACAAAGTCCGTTCTAAAAAAAGTAGAAAAATAAGAAGGAAAAAAGGCACATATTCTCTGTACTTTATTCTTCAGGCTGCAAGCTGCTTAACCCAAACAAACAGTCTCTCAGAAGTCAATTAGTTTGTCGAATGAAAAATTACCAACAAAATCTCTTAAGTCCCAATTTCTCTGATACAAAAGAAAGGTAAAAAAAATGCAAACTTTTCATTATGTTGCAAAAATAAAATCTATCAAACTTCCACCAAAATTAATTATAGCAAAAAAGAAAACACAAAATTAGCCAACATTTTAAGCAAAGTCCAGAAATAAATTTTAGATAATAAAAACGTTCTAATCTAAAGGAAAAAAACTAATATAAAGTGATCTAAAAGCTGGCTGCCGCTCTTATGTCTCCCAAGAGAAATACGTTCCCTGCAGAGCTAGGATCCTCCTTCGGCCATTCCACTGCATTCACCCCCGTTCCTCTCCGTGGTGGAAACTACAAAGAAAAACAGGAGTGGGCAATTCTAGTGGCTCTGTGAGCAATCTTCTGGTCCCCCCCCCTTCAGGGGGAAGCTTCAGTGGTCTTACAAATTCTGTAGACCCCTGCAAACAAGGTAAAGTCAGCCAGGTCTCAGAGCTCTGAGAAGCTCTGACTTATCGAGCTGCCAGCCAGGCTTGGAGTGGAAGTGGAAGTATTTTGACCTTTGTAAATGAACACATTTTGAACTTGGAATATAGTGGATAATCTGCTCAATTGAGGAAGGCTCAAAATGGATAAAAACAGAACAAAACAAGTAAAATAAAAAGAATAAGCAACATTAAAATGGAAAACCATGGTAACAGAGCAGAGCAACTTTGCCTTTAGGAACAGCTCCGAGATACAATCTCTTTTATTGCCAGTCTATTCTGAGGCTCTTTGGAAAAGTCAGGTTTTAATTGCTTTCTTAAAGAAACAATATGGTGGGAGATGTCGTGTGTAGATGCAGAAATAACACGCCGAGGCCTGGAATCTAGTCTCTAGTGTTTATTGCATACCTACTAGCAGAAATCCTGCTAAACTAACAGTGCCTGAAGATTCCCAAGTATATCAGCTCAACCTAGGGCAGAGCTTTCTTCTGACGTTTGGGGAAATAGGCTAGGCTCTCTGAGTTGCGTGCCCGCTTCTTATCCAGTGCTCCGCCCTCTTCTCTGCTTCCCCTGACACCACCCCCCTCCCCATCCAAAAACTCCATAGCAACTCCCTCCCCCCGTTCGTCCTTGGTGTCAGGCAGGATCCCGTGTGAAAAAGTGTCTATCTGCTCCTCTTCCTGGGAGCTGGGCAGTGAAGGGAGGTCATCCAGGAAAGGAATGTCGGGGGAAGGCTCGCGTCTCTCTGTTTGATCTGATAGTCCGGGTGCAGCTGGCCTCTCCTGAAAAACAGCTAAATCGTTAGAAAGGTTCTCCCTCCCCCCTCCTGGGAGCTGGCAACCAGAGGTGGAGGGATGCAAATCCTCCTCCTCCCCCCTCGCTGGGTCCGATGGGGGGAGCAGGAATGGTTGCTGGCAACTCACGAAATCCTCAGGCTGGTCGGCTTCCTCGTCTTCAGCTGGGGGCTGTAGCTCTGGGAGTCGCGCTGGCCATGGCTTGTGAGGAAAAATCTGATGAAACCTATGCACTAGGAAGGGTGCGTGAACATCTTTGGCATTTTCCCAGGAGCGCTCTGTCTGAGAATACCACTTCCAGTGTATTAAATACTGAATCCCCCTGCCCCTCCTTCTGGAGTCCAAAATCTCTTGCACTTCGTACTCCGGTTCCCCTTGAACCAGTACTGGAGGTGGGGGGGGGGTATGCGACCGCAAAGCACTTGGAGGGGAATCCTTGACTAACAAGGACTTGTGAAACACCAGGTGAATCCTCATGGAGTGTGGAAGCTGCAAACGATAAGCCACAGGGTTTATTTGCTGTAGCACATGAAAAGGGCCAATAAACTTAGAGTCCAGCTTCTTGCAAGGTCTGTTAGTGGGCAGAAACTTTGTAGAGAGCCAGACCTTGTCTCCTGGTGATATGGGGGGTCCTTCCTGTCTGTGTTCATCTGCGTTCCGTTTATAGGCTGCCTTTGCCAGCTCTAGCTGCTCTGCTAACAGGTGATGGGCTGCCTGTCTTTCTGCCAGGAAATCCGTGGCTGCAGGCACAGCTGATTGTTGTGAGGAAAGGGGCAACACTCTCGGGTTTGTGCCATAGAGAGCCTGGAAAGGGGACATCTTGGTTGAGGAATGTACTGCATTGTTGTAAGCGAACTCTGCCATGGGGAGAAGTTCTGGCCAATTGTCCTGCCGGTAGTTAATGTAACATCTGAGATATTGCTGCAATAACTGGTTAGTTTTCTCTGCTTCGCCATTACTGCAAGGATGATTCGCAGAAGACAAGTGTATTTTGACCCCCAACGTCTAGAAAAGCACCCCCCAGAACCTGGAAGTAAATTGCGAACCGCGATCTGAGATCAAGTGGTTAACCATACCTCTATATCGGAAGACATTGTCCAAAAAGAGCTGTGCTGTAACTTGTGCTGTTGGTAGGCCCTTGCAGGGAATGAAGTGCGCTATTTTTGTAAAGCAGTCTACCACCACCAGGATGGAAGTGAAACCCTGTGACTGTGGTAAGTCAGTGATAAAATCCATGGAGACAGTGTCCCAAGGTTGGGGGTGGGTGGGCAGGGGCTGCAACAGGCCTGCTGGTTTCCCTGCAACCATTTTAGCGCGTCTACACACGTGGCAAGAGGCCACGTAAGTCTTGATGTGTGCTGCCATCTTGGGCCACCAGTAGTCTCTGAGTGTTCTGTGCAGCGTTTTGAACACCACCACCCCCGTGTCCTGCCGTTGGGCTATCATGACAGAGCTGTAATACTTCTTCCCTCAGGGTCTTGGGAACATAAAGCCGCCCACTATGCCAAAGGGTCCCTGCCTCCGCTGTGAAAGGGGACGGTGTACCATGCTGGGTCCCCTGGAGGTCATCCAGCCTAGCCCGTGTGTAGGGGTCTTGTTGCTGCTGTGCCTTGATTCTTACAAGGAGATCGTCTACTAGTCTGACTGCTGCCAAGCTCTCTACTTGGACCCCTTCGGGAGGCTTCTCAAAATTTTGAGGTTGCAAGATCGTGGCTTGGGTGGCTTGGTCAGGTTCTGCAATGTCCTGCGGCTGCCTAGACAACGCGTCAGCCAGCTTGTTTTGTTTGCCTGGCAAATACGAGATGACGAAATCGAAGCGTGAAAAAAATTGACTCCATCTGACCTGACGGGGGTTGAGGGATCCCGAGCTCTGCAACAGCGCTAAGTTTTTATGGTCTGTGTAAACCTTGATTGGCAAAGCTGCTCCCTCTAACCAATGCCTCCATTCTTGAAAAGCTGATTTTATGGCAAGCAGTTCCTTGTTAAAGACATCGTAATTCCTCTCTGCTGGTGACAGCGTGCGAGAGAAATAGGCACAGGGTAATAAATCTTCCCCCCTTTTGTCCGCCGCTTGGAGTAAAATGGCGGCGACGGCAAAGTTAGAGGCGTCGCACTGGACGTGGAACTGTTTTGCAGGGTTCGGGTGCCTCAGGAGTGGTGGGGAGGTAAACAGCTGTTTAAATTCTTGAAAGGCCGCTTGCTGCTGTTCCCCCCAGCAAAAGCGTCTGTTTTTCTTTAACAGCTGAGTAAGGGGATGCGCTTTCTCCGCATATGAAGCAATGAACTTGTGAAGAAAATTCGCATACCCCAGAAATTGTTGGAGCTCCTTGACGTTACGGGGAGGCTTCCATGACATAATTGCTTGGACCTTTGCAGGATCCACGGCTACGCCTTCTGTGGAAAT
Source organism: Charina bottae (assembly GCA_023362775.1). Lineage (NCBI taxonomy): Eukaryota > Metazoa > Chordata > Lepidosauria > Squamata > Charinaidae > Charina > Charina bottae. Next base: position 88,104,942 of record JALMGJ010000001.1, on the reverse strand, counting down.
CCTGTATCCCAGATAGTCTAATTGCGTTAAGTCAAAAGCGCACTTTTCTAATTTCGCAAACAGCTTGTTCTCTCTTAATCTCTGCAGAACATTACGCACATGGGTAATGTGGGAGGTGGGGTCCTCAGAATAAATCAGAATGTCATCCAGATACACTATGACATATTTATCTAACAAGTCTGAGAAAATGTGGTTCATGAACCTGGAAAATACTGCCCCACAATTACTTAGTCCAAAAGGCATGACTAAATACTCAAACTTACCATATCTGGTGTTAAAAGCCGTTAAGTATTCATGGCCTGGCTTTATTCTGATCAAATTGTAGGCATTCCTGAGGTCTAGCTTGGTAAAAATACGAGCCTTTTGCAGGCGATCTAGCAACTCCGATATCACTGGAAGAGGGTAGTGGTCTCTAACGGTGACTGCGTTGAGTGCGCTGTAGTCATGCACCGTGCGCATGGGGGGTCCCTTATCGCCAGCCTGTGCCGCCGGGGCGAAAGGATCGGGCTTTTTTGGCACGAAGAAGGTAGGTGCAGATGCCGGTGATGTCGATGGCCGAATGAAACCCTTTTTTAGGTTGGCATCCAAATATTCCTTCAGTATAACTAGCTCCTTTGGGGACATTGTGTAATGCCGTGCCGCTGGGATCTTGGCTCCAGGCTTCAAATCTATGGTACAGTCGAAAGATCTATTGGGGGGCAACACCGTGGCCTCTTGCTCTCCGAAGATGTCTGCAAAATCTCCATACTTTGTTGGCAGTGGAGCCTTCCCTGCTTCCCGGCTTGCAGCTGCCGGTTGGGCTTGGGTAATGCCCTGCAATTTGTGGTGCCGACAGTCTTGAGAGGGAAAGGAAACTGCTCCGGTCATCCAGTCCAAATTGGGGTTGTGAAGTCTCAACCAAGGTGCCCCGAGAATGACTGGGACTTGCAAGGAGGCAGTAACGTACAGTTGGATCCACTCCGAGTGATCTGCGATGTTTAGCTGAATCGGCAGGGTGCAACGTTCAATCGCGCCGGCCTTGAGAGGTTGCCCGTCGATGGTTTCAACCTGCATGGGGCTTGGTAGTGCAATAGTTGAAATGTGAAACTTTTCCACCGCTTCCCCATCTATAAAATTGGTTGTCGCCCCGGAATCAATCATAACATTTACCGGTAATAGTTGCTTGGAATCTGTAGTCAGCGTGGCTGGAACAATATAAAAATCTTGGTTGTGATCTGCCGTCTGAGCCCTTCTTAATTGCTGGATGGCCGCCCTACGGGGCTCTGACAAGGGGGGCCGTTGGAGTTTAACTGCTGAGAAGAAGCGGCTGGAATGTGGGCCTGCTCTGTGCCTTGGGTTGTAAATCTTACCGGGGCTGCCTGGCGTCTGGTCGGGCACAGCCTTGCAATGTGCCCTGGCCCCCCGCAATAAAAACAAAGTGCATTGTCCCTTCTCCTTTGCCTCTCGGCTTCAGAGAGCCCCCTTCTTGTGGCCCCTATCTGCATGGGTTCTTCCACGCTCAGGGGAACAAACGTGTTAGAGGGGGTAGCAAAACCTGGAAAAGCCGGTCGGGTTCCTGCCCTATTTCTCCCTGGCCGAAGCTGCTTTAACTCCTCCAATCGAGCATCTATGACGACTGTTAACTGGTATAGGTCTTCCAATGTCGCTGGAGTGCCCTGCCGCACTAACTCCGTCTTAATCTCTTAGTCCAGTCCTTGTTTAAACTGATCCTTCAATGCCACCTCATTCCAGCCCAAATCTCCTGCCAGCAGTTGAAATCTGCAATGTACGCTCCTACTCTCCTGTTCCCCTGTCGGAGCCGTCGGATCTCTCTGCTGGCAGTGACTTCTCTGATTGGATCATCAAAATGGGCTCTGAAACGGGCCATAAAGTTCTGGTAGTTGTCCAGAATTGGGTTGTTAGCTTCCACCATGGGGATGGATCATCTTGCGGCTGAGCCTTTCAGCAAACTTAAAATGAATGTGACTCTGGATCTCTCCGTCGGGAACTCGGCTGGTCTGCTGTCGAAAAACATGGTGCACTGGGCGACGAAGGTCCTGAGCTGTGCCATCTCTCCCCCAAATTTCTCTGGTAAACACCCTGGGGATCACAGAACGACTGGTGGGGGTGCTGCCACTGGTGCCGGCTGCTGAACGACTGGGGCTGGTTGTTGGATCTGCTGAAGCATCGCCGCCTGTAAGTTATTAATCTGGTCGTCGACCTGCTGCTGGTGTTGTGACAAGGCCGCTGCTAATTGGATTATGGCCTGCTGCAATTCCTGTGTCTGAGAAGCCATTCTCCTGGTTTATGCGTTCCTCCCTCTTTCGATGGGAGTTTTGGTTTAGCAGGATTGATGTCGTGTGTAGATGCAGAAATAACACACCGAGGCCTGGAATCTAGTCTCTAGTGTTTATTGCATACCTACTAGCAGAAATCCTGCTAAACTAACAGTGCCTGAAGATTCCCAAGTATATCAGCTCAACCTAGGGTGGAGCTTTCTTCTGACATTTGGGGAAATAGGCTAGGCTCTCTGAGCTGCGTGCCCGCTTCTTATCCAGTGCTCCCCCCTCTTCTCTGCTTCCCATGACAGGAGGCAACCTAAACTCAGGAAGAATCCTGTCCAAAGAAAATGGCCAGCAACTGAGAAGGCTTGTCCCTATAGTTCCTGAATATGACATTCCTTAAGAGATGGGAGAAGGAGAGAGGCCACCCTTCCTTATTTATTTCCTGGGCAGAAGCCACTGGGAGGAGGCAGTCCCATAGATATGGATGTCCTAAGAGTGAGAAAGCCCCAGACCCAAAGACAGCAAACCAGACTACCACTCTTTTGGGGGAAGGTTGTTGAGAAAATGGACTGCAGCTTCCCTGCAGGAAGCGGATTATCTAGACCCATTTGAGCTGGGTTTCAGGCTGGGATTTGGGATGGAGACAGCTTTGGTCACACTTGTAACCAACCTATGGTGGAGCCAGGATGGAAGTGGAGCATCCATCTTTGTGCTCTTTGATCTCTCAGCAGCTTTTGATACTGTCAACCATGGTATCCTTCTGGATGAACTCCAGGGGTTGGAAATAGGGGGCAACATTTATAGTGGTTCTCTTAATTTCTCAAGGGCTGGTTCCAGTCAGTGTTGGTAGGGCGGGAGAGGCAATTCCCTAGGTCCCTCCTCTGTGGGGTTCCACAGGGTTTGATTCTCCCCTCCTATTCAACATCTGCATAAAACCACTGGGGGAAGTAATCCACCTGTCTGGGACTTGGTATCATCATTATGCTGATGATACCCAATTGTATCTTTCAACCTCAGGCCTGTCAGGATGGAGGCTGAGTCCAATGAGTCCGATTTGGAGGTGGAAGGGCCAATAACAATTGAAGTGGGAAAGAACGGGGATGGTGCAAAATTTGAATCAGGTTCTGAGAAGCTGATTGGAGGCAGCCCAGTAGGACACTCGCCTCCACATATTAGCCCACGAGAAAGGAGGTGGGAAAGGCAGATGAAGCAACATGAAGCGCGATTGGCTCCCGATCACAAACGGCGCAAAAATCAAATGGATAAAAGACGAGCGCAGTGTGCACACATTGCCAGAGACAACCATTCTCATTCCCTACTGTGTCCTGGAGTGAATCGCGATCCTGTCGCCGCGCCAGAATCCCTGCTTGGACCTCGCCCTGCTTCCATGCCAGAGCCTTGCCTTGTAGTTCAGCCAAGCCTCGTGCCAGAAGCTTGCCTCACTGTCCAGCTGAGTTTCATGCTGGAGCCTTGCCTTGTCGCCCCGCACCAGAACCCTACCTCACAGCACACCTGCACTTCGTGCCAGAACCTAGCCTTGCCGCTGCACCCTGTTCCACATCGGGATCTTGCCTCGGCATCCAGCCTCGAGCCAGAACCTCGCCTTGCAGCCACCACGCCAAGTCTCATGCTGGAATCGTATCTCGCAGCCACGCCAAGCCCCGCACCGGAATCTTGCCTTTGTCAGATTTCCCACATGAAAACTGTTTTGGCAAATTGGTTTCTATACACAGCGTTCTCATGGTGACGTGAACTGCAGGTGGCCAGATAACAACTGTCACGTGTGTATTGTTATGGCTAGTGCCTACACAAGCAATGGGAACTTCGCATGAGAACAATTCCCCCTGATTCCGTCTGTGGGAAGCCCTTGGAGAGCAAGGGAGGAAAGAAATCACGTGCTTGCTTAGATGCAGCACTGCCACCCAATAGCAGGTCATGCTAAGTGCTTTAGGCCTATGCTTTAGGCCTGGTATGTGTCACACCTAACGTCCAGCCAATCAGAAAACTGGAAGAACTGAATATCTAACCATGCAAAATGGTGTTCTATGCTTCTTGACTTCTTGACTTCTGTCTGGATTTTTAGCCATGTTTGTGCATGTATTCTACTTCTGAGGGCTGAGCAGTGCGTAGTTATGCCTGCCTTTGTGTCTAGGCCAAGGCATGAGCTCTGGCCCTGGGATCAATACACGGATCTCTGCTTATAGATTTGTTTTTGTTTTTTCCTTTTTTGCAATAATGTACTATATATGCATTTATTGCCTTATGCTACAAGTAAACACTTTTAGCCCTAAACGCTGCACTCTTGTCTGTTTATTCTCAAGCCTTGATTTTTTCTCTTTAAACCAGTGTACATCCTATCAGGTTGTGGGCCCAGAGAGAAATTTGCATTTTCTTTGCTGCGTTGTTACCTGGTTGTAAAAGGGAGTTTGTTTTTAGAGGTTGATTTCAGAGTAAACGTGTTTTCTTTGAGTGGTCAGCAATGGCTGAACAGTGTCTGGTCAATCTGCCATTTGAGCCTTTAGATGGCACAAACTATCTGACCTGGTGTGTGGAGATGAACTCATTCTTTTTGCAAGAAGGTTTGTGGCAGTATGTGGCAAATCCACCTCCAGAGGATCCCTCCAAAGAAGTGCAAGTGTGTTTGGACCGTGCTTATAGCTTTTTTGCTTTTGGGAATCAAATCCTCTGAACGGAATTATATCAGCCACTCAAGGACTGTGTAATGAGTGCTGGGAGGCAATACAAAGTAGAACCCTGTTGCCCTTGGTGGACTATTAAGTCAGCTTTATAGTTTGAAGCTGCAACCGGGTGAAAATGTGATGACCCACCTTGGTACGCTCAAGACTTTGTTTGCTGCATTTGAACAAGAAGGCATGTTTTTCTGGGAATATGAAAAAGCGTGCGTGATTTTGTCAAGCTTGGACAGCAGGTCTGATCTACTGATCGAGAAAGCAAAGACGCTATCTCCCTGCGACTGTCCTGTGGATTTTTTTACAAGCCACCTCCAGAAGCCATCTGTTATTGCTGTTCCTGAGACTTCCAAACAGAGCATTTCAGCTGAAGTGAAACCTGGAATGGAATCTACATTTGCTGTGATTCTTCTTCTCAGAAGTCACTGGAAGGCTGTTCCCTGCCATCATCCAGTGGATGCTGTCAGTGCACAAGAGGCCTGATTTACAAAGGGAGGGGAAGCCAGAAGCCAGAAGTCAGCTAAACAACGAATCCAAGTTTTCTACTCTGCTGACTGCTGTATGTAAGCATTTCTCCAGAGACTTGGTTGTTGAATTCAGCTTGCCGTAAGTTTGTAAACATGAACTGTTATTGTTACAAATGCAAGCCTTGAGTTCAGCAATTTATTTTAGCTGATATTTCTGTGATAAGTGTGTGAAATGTGTATGTTCATGTGTTCCTACACTTGTTTATAGAAAAACACCTGTTTTCTCTCCTCGGTGTTCCAGCCCTGGTCAAGTCTGAGTGTACTTGTTGTGTTCAAAGGTGCTGGATGTTTCATTGAGAAATATGAGGCTGAGTGTGTTAGAGAAAAACCTGTAAAATCACGTGTGTGAGATGCTTCCTAAGAAGGAGATTGTGTGGACAGGACATTGTGTGTTTAATGTTTCCCCACATCAAATGCATCCATAAAGTTTTCACAAAGTACTGGGGTATCCCGGGATGGGAGAGTGTGTCTCAGATAGCCAAATGCATTCTGAGTTAGAAACCAGGAAATGTGCAAAAGTTCCTTGATTGTGTTGTGTGTAAACTGTGTGTAAACATCTAATATCAGGACTGTATCTGTTGCTAGGCAAAGTGACAGTATGTTAACTAGACCATTTCAGTTGGTTCATAGAGATCTAGTTAGCCCCCATGTCCCAAGTAATGGTGGGGTGTGAGTTTCATGTTCCTTCTGGTTGATCATCATACCTGTTTTGTGTTGTTGCTACTTGATAAAGTCTAAAGCGAACGTCTGTGCTCGCTTTCAAGTGTATGGAGCAATAGTAGGAAGAAAATATGGTTATCTCATAGGTCAGTTCCAGTCTGATTGTAGTGGAGAGTTCCTGAGCCATGTGTTCTAGAATTGGCTTTGTAGGAAAATATTCTCCCAAAGACTTGCCAATGTTGGAATTCTAGCTGAGTGTTGGTGTTATGAATACCCTGATGTTAGTTGCTCAGGTGCCATCCCATGTCTGGGGAGAGGCTACCTTGACTGCAGTGTGTTTTCTAACTAACAGGTTGTAGAATTCAACTGTAAAAAGAAGTTCATTATTTTTCTTTGGTTAGGCAAGCGCCCTTCACTGAAGTACCTGCATGTCTGTGGAACATTTGCATGTGTTCACATCCCCAGGTCACAGAGAAGGAAGAACCAACCAAAAGCACGGTGCTTCAGGTTGTTGGTTGTTGATTAAAATCCAAGGCTTATCGTTGTTTCATTCAACGATATGGTCAAATCCAAATCTCCAGAAGTGCTTTATTTTTAAGCAGCCTACTGGTTGGGAAAGGTTGTATGCTAATGTTGCAGAAGTGTTGCTGCCTTGCTAGTGTTAAAACCCACTGTCCATGCTTCAGTAGATGGGCAAACACCAGTTCAGGTTTCTTCTGTTCCCCAGTCTCCTAGTGTGTTAAAAGGGCCCCTCAGGTGAAGGAAGTGGAAATTTCACCTGGGCAGGTACAGGGCCTGGAGAGGGAGTCAGGTAGTGGAAAGACGATGGTGATGTGGAAGTACAGTGGTCATTCCTCATGGGTCCTCTTATTCCAGGGCCTGACAGATTTGTGATTTAGCAGGTGACAGTGTGTCAAGTTACCTGAAAAAACCCAGTATTTTCAAGAAGTGTTGCTCCTGCCTGTTGAGGCAAGAACATTGGAACACAGCTGTGGATAGTCTGTTTGAGTTTTGGTGAAGTGTTAAAAGTAACCAACCTGTCCTTTGTTTTAGTAAGCTGTAGGTTCCAGATGAGTGTTCAGAAAGACATTTCTTCCTGATAATACTCTGCAGTGTAAAGCCAGCTTTGTTGCCCAGGGATTTGTTTCACAAGAGGAGTTTGTGAACTGTGATCTAATGTATGCACCCACAGCTAGGCCAGAATGTTTACGTGTGGTACTTTTTCTGGTTGTGTAGCGTGAAACAGGTGTCCATTTACATATTGTGATGTTGACACAGCATATTAGAATATAGATCTCCCTGAATCAGTGTTTGTAAGGCAAGCCTGTGGCTATACATGTGTGACAATTCCCAGACAGTCCATTGACTTCACAGGGTGCTTTATGGATCTTAAAGCAGGCCAATCGTTGTGTAGACAAACTGGGATGTGTAGAACAGTCACGTGCTGTTTTCTCTGTGTACATAAGAGAGTGTAGAAGTTTGTATAGGACTTCTTACTTATGTAGTTGTTTTCTGCTTAGAAACTGAATCTTTCCACCTTGTATAAGAATTTGTCAGTCAGCTGAGGTAGTATTTCCAGCTAAGGGAGTTAGGCACAAATTCAAGCATTTATCTTGGTGTTGATTTTGGTTTTCTAAAGCCCAGAACAGAGAATCCTATGGTTCTTGATTTCCTACAGAGTGTCAGTTGTGTAAAGGAAGCTTATCCTTAATTTGTTGTATATCACTCTGCAGTAACACAGTGGATACACCCTAATTTAGTTTACCTAGTTTGTCCAGGCAAAATACCAAGCCTGCAAAATGGTTTAGCCATTTATGCGAGGCTGACAAGGGATGAAAAACAGTCCTGCGGTTTTTCTTAAAAATCAAAAACACAGCCTTTGCTTCAAACAGAATGCAGCTAGCAAGGTCGGCTTATCTATGCCAGCTGTATTTTTGCAAAGGAGGGGACAGAACATTTGCGGGCAATGTTTTCTGTTTCTATTTGCTGTTTTCTGTTACTGCATAAGTTGTATTATTTGTTGTATTTGTATGTATCTGAATAAAACATTGCATAAAGTGTATATTGTGCATTACATATGTGTAACAAGTGTTTTTAAACCATTACTAGATTCTAGATGACTATTGGTTGTAAAAACTAAAACTTGTGAATGATTTTCTTGTTTCTGTAAAAATGTATTTTACAGCTTTGAACAACTTCCATCATTGCGACTGTGTGCCGAATACCAATTTGGGAGGGGTGTCAGATTTCCCACATGACAATTGTTTTGGCAAATTGGTTTCTATACACAGCGTTCTCATGGTGACGTGAACTGCAGGTGGCCAGATAACAACTGTCACGTGTGTATTGTTATGGCTAGTGCCTACACAAGCAATGGGAACTTCGCATGAGAACAATTCCCCCTGATTCCATCTGTGGGAAGCCCTGGGAGAGCAAGGGAGGGGAGAAATCATGTGCTTGCTTAGATGCAGCACTGCCACCCAATAGCAGGTCATGCTAAGTGCTTTAGGCCTATGCTTTAGGCCTGGTGTGTGTCACACCTAACGTCCAGCCAATCAGAAAGCTGGAAGAACTGAATATCTAACCACGCAAAATGGTGTTCTATGCTTCTTGACTTCTTGACTTCTGTCTGGTTTTTTTAGCCATGTTTGTGCGTGTATTCTACTTCTGAGGGCTGAGCAGTGTGTAGTTATGCCTGCCTTTGTGTCTAGGCCAAGGCATGAGCTCTGGCCCTGGGATCAATACACGGATCTCTGCTTATAGATTTGTTTCTGTTTTTTCCTTTTTTTTCAATAATGTACTATATATGCATTTATTGCCTACAAGTAAACACTTTTAGCCCTAAACGCTGCACTCTTGTCTGTTTATTCTCAAGCCTTGATTTTTTTCCCTTTGAACCAGTGTACATCCTATCAGCCTTGCCTTCACACCAAGCCTTGAGCCGGTACCTTGCCCTGCAGCCACCGCACCAAGCCTTGTGCCGGAGTTACATCCTGCAGTAGCGCCAAGCCTCATGCTGAGATCGTCCCTCGCCACAGTGCCAAGCCTTGCTCCAGAGCCTCACACTGCAGCCGTGCCAAGCCTTGTGCCCAGATCATCCCTCACTGCAGCGCCAAGCCTCATGCAGCAGCCTTGCACAGCAGCCATGCCATGCCTCGCGCCGGGACTTTGCATCACAGCCACATTGTTTTCTCTAGATCTACTTTGTGTGTCTTGCTTGTAAATAAGAGACTTATTCCACACCTTTCTGCTTCGGGTCTTAGTCGGAACAGGACAAGGCCAGCCAAGTGAGGATATGAGGGTCTGTCCCACTGCCTGGAGGCTGTGTGGACCTGGATGGGGAGGAACCATCTCTAACTCAATCCTACCAAGACTAAGTGGCTGTGGGTTTTGGGATCACCTGGTTCTGGGGATATTCCACATTTGATCTTGAATGGGCCACCGATCTGGCTTGGACCCCGGGAAGGCAGCGGAGGGCCTCGCGGAGGGAGGCTAGCAGGCAGGTAAGCGGGCAGGCCTCGTTTCCCACCCCCCATCATCTTCTTCATTCAACGTGGGCAGGCGGAAGCGGCCGAGGGGGGCGGACCCGGCGGCGGAGGCCAGGGCTGCCCGCTTACCTGCCTGCCTGCCTCTCTCTGCGAGGCCCCCGATCTGGCTTGGATCCCGGGAAGGCAGCGGAGGGCCTCGCGGAGGGAGGCAAGCAGGCAGGTAAGCGGGCAGGCCTCGTTTCCCGCCCCCCATCATCTTCTTCGTTCAACACGGGCGGGCGGAAGCGGCCGAGGGGGGCGGACCCGGCGGCGGAGGCCAGGGCTGCCCGCTTACCTGCCTGCCTGCCTGCCTCTCTCCGCGAGGCCACCGATCCGGCTTGGATCCCGGGAAGGCAGCGGGGGGCCTCGCGGAGGGAGGCAAGCAGGCAGGTAAGTGGGCAGGCCTCGTTTCCCGCCCCCATCATCTTCTTAGTTCAACGCGGGTGGGCGGAAGTGGCCGAGGGGGACGGGCCCGGCGGCGGAGGCTAGGGCTGCCCGCTTACCTGCCGGCCTGCCTCTCTCCGCGAGGCCACCAATCTGGCTTGGACCCCGGGAAGGCAGCGGGGGGCCTCGCGGAGGGAGGCAAGCAGGCAGGTAAGCGGGCAGGCCTCGTTTCCCACCCCCATCATCTTCTTCGTTCAAGGCGGGCGGGCAGAAGCGGTCGAGGGGGGCAGACCCGGCGGCGGAGGCCAGGGCTGCCCGCTTACCAGCCTGCCTGCCTCTCTCCACGAGGCCCCTGATCCGGCTTGGATCGCGGGAAGGCAGCGGGGGGCCTTGCGGAGGGAGGCAAGCAGGCAGGTAAGCGGGCAGGCCTCATTTCCCACCCCCATCATCATCTTCGTTCAACGCGGGCGGGCGAAGAGCGGCCATGGGGGGGCGAGCGGCGACGACAAGCGGCACGCTTCAGGCTTTCAGCGCTGGAAGGCGGCCCGGGCCTCCTTCCAGCGTGCCTGGGCCTCACGGAGGGAGGCAAGCCCAGCTGCCCGGGGTCCAGGGAGATCAGCTCTGGCGGGATCTGTGGCTGGAAGCCTGAAGCGCGCCACTTGTCGTCGCCGCCCGCCCCCCCCACGGCCGCTCTTCGCCACAGATCCCGCCAGAGCTGATCTCCCTGGACCCCGGGCAGCTGGGCTGGGTGGACGCCGTCTCCTGCCCGCAAACCCCGCCCCCTTCCACGTGATTGGTCCCCGCCCACAAACCCCGCCCCCTTCCACGTGATTGGCCCCCGCCCGCAAACCCCCCCCCCTGGCTCTCTAGCATTTCAAAATGTGCACGAGCATGTCAAAATGGCTCCCGGCATAAAAAGTTTGCCGACCCCTGGCCTAGACTCTTTCTGGCTGACAATAGTTGTAGGGGTTGGGGCTAGTGAATATGGTGTGTGTTTGTGAGTAGGTTTGAGGAGCATAACGGTGCCTTGTTTTAATAAAGCAACTCTCAAATACTGGAAGAACCTCTTGGTATTCACTGGGAACTTTAATGCTTGGGCTGTGGTTGCACAGAGACATAGCAGCCCACTGAATGACAGTATATATGTTTTCCAATAAATCAACCCATTGCACACTGGGAATGGCATCATTCTTTCCTTAGCCACCCTCTGCTCTTTGGCTAGGCAAAAGCCAATGATCCTTAGAGTCAGAAACGCAAGGGGAAGAGTTGGCACCCGTGTCTCTATTGTGAGTAAATGAAGTATGAATGTCTATGAGTGAGACAAAGGAAGAATTTGTAACATGAGTCATGTAGACTTTTAAACTGTGAATGAAAACCAGTGCAACTTTTGTAATAGAAATGTCACACAGGAAAGCCCAGAAGTTCCCATTACCCTATGAGCTCCTGTATTCTGGATCATTGGAACCTTCTGGGTGGTCTTCAAGAGCAGCCTCATGTAGAGTGCATTGCAGTAAGCCAATGGAGAAGTGTGTAAGGCATGAGTGACTGTGAGAAGGGCCCTCTGATCCAGGAAAGTCCAGAACTGGTATACTAAGTGAAGATATGCAAAGGCTATCCTAGCCACAGCTGCTGCCTGCTATTCAAGCAGGAGCTTTGAGTCCAAGCACATTCTCTAGTTATAAAGATAATGCCTCCACTACCAGCCCATGAAGAAAGTAAGATGCCATGATGAACAGTATCAAAAGCCACAGAGAGGTCCAGAAAGACAGGGCAGTTACAGTTCTCTTGTCCCAGTCTCACTACAGGTTATCCACAAGACCAATCAGTATGGTGTCAGTACCATACATGCTGTAGAAACCTGACTGGAAGAGATTGAGATAATCAGTTTCCTCCAGAACTCAACCTATTCTCCCAGAAATTCCCTAGGTTTTTTCACCCTAGTTTTACTTTGGCCTTGGAGTAATTTTCACTACCACCATTTCCCTTCCAGTGTCATACCATTACCTTTTGTCCTCTTTAACCATGGTGTGAGTAATAGATGAAGATACTACAGACTGTGCTCTTTATTGGAACGTTTTTCTGAAAAGCTGGGAAATAAATTCTATGGCTACATCCTGGCTGTGTTGTAGAAAGCATGTTAATAATGAAAGGACTCCCCCTCTTACTTTATGTGGGAGGTCATATTACAAGTTATTAATAAAACCAAACTTAATAAGCTTTTAATACCACAGCTAGAGAAAGACTCTGGTGGACGTTGCGTCATTCATCCATAGATTGGTGGTTACTTTGCCCATTTGGGACGTTGCATGAAAACACATTTACACAACTGAGATGTGGCAGTAGCAGCCTTCTCTCTGCTGATATCTCAGTTCAGAAAGTAGTAAAAAAGGGCTGCATTCTGGCCCCTCTTCAGTACTGATATGAATTCCCTTGTCCTTGTACTGGTAAGCCATGCCCAATGTGTTTGCAAATAGTTTTTGCAGTGAAAACTAAATGGATCAGTACAACCAAAGATATGTCGGTATACCATCGGAAGATGGGACTCCCAGGTCAGAAGACGGTCAAAATGCTACTGGGGAGGAACAGAGGATACGTTCAACTAGCCCCAGATGTGATGACGCAGCTAGCTCAAAGCTGAAAGGACGGCTAGCGGCCGACGGTGCTGGTGGTGAACGACAAATCCGATGTTCTAAAGATCAACACACCATAGGAACCTGGAATGTAAGATCTATGAGCCAGGGCAAATTGGATGTGGTTATTGGTGAGATGTCAAGATTAAATATAGACATTTTAGGTGTCAGTGAACTGAAATGGACTGGAATGGGCCACTTCACATCAGATGACCACCAGATCTACTACTGTGGACAAGAGGACCACAGAAGAAATGGAGTAGCCTTCATAATTAATAATAAAGTGGCTAAAGCAGTGCTTGGATACAATCCAAAAAACGATAGAATGATCTCAATTCGAATTCAGGGTAAGCCATTTAACATCACAGTGATCCAAATATACGCCCCAACCACAGATGCTGAAGAAGCAGAAGTAGATCAGTTCTATGAGGATCTGCAGCACCTACTAGATAATACACCAAAAAGAGATGTTATTTTCATTACAGGAGACTGGAATGCTAAGGTGGGTAGTCAGACGACACCTGGAATTACAGGCAAGCATGGTCTGGGAGAACAAAATGAAGCAGGACATAGGCTGATAGAATTTTGCCAAGACAACTCACTGTGCATAACAAACACTCTCTTCCAACAACGTAAAAGACGACTTTATACATGGACTTCACCAGATGGTCGACACCGAAATCAGATTGACTACATCCTTTGCAGCCAAAGGTGGCGGACATCTATACAGTCAGTAAAAATAAGACCTGGAGCTGACTGTAGTTCAGATCACGAACTTCTTATTGCAAAATTTAGAATCAGACTAAAGAGAATAGGGAAGACCCACAGATCAGTTAGATATGAGCTGACTAATATTCCTAATGAATATGCAGTGGAGGTGAAGAATAGATTTAAGGGACTAGATTTAGTAGATAGGGTCCCAGAAGAACTATGGACAGAAGTTCGCAACATTGTTCAGGAGGCGGCAACAAAAAACGTCCCAAAGAAAAAGAAAACCAAGAAGGCAAGATGGCTGTCTGCTGAAACACTGGAAGTAGCCCAAGAAAGAAGGAAAGCAAAAGGCAACAGTGATAGGGGGAGATATGCCCAATTAAATGCAAAATTCCAGAGGTTAGCCAGAAGAGATAAGGAATTATTTTTAAACAAGTAATGTGCCGAAGTGGAAGAAGACAATAGAATAGGAAGGACAAGAGACCTCTTCCAGAAAATTAGAAACATCGGAGGAAAATTCCAGGCAAAAATGGGTATGATCAAAAACAAAGATGGTAAGGACCTAACAGAAGCAGAAGAGATCAAGAAAAGGTGGCAAGAATATACGGAAGATCTGTATAGGAAGGATAATAATATTGGAGATAGCTTTGACGGTGTGGTCAGTGAGTTAGAGCCAGACATCCTGAAGAGTGAGGTTGAATGGGCCTTAAGAAGCATTGCTAATAACAAGGCAGCAGGAGACGACGGTATCCCAGCTGAACTGTTTAAAATCTTGCAAGATGATGCTGTCAAGGTGATGCATGCCATATGCCAGCAAATTTGGAAAACACAAGAATGGCCATCAGATTGGAAAAAATCAACTTATATCCCCATACCAAAAAAGGGAAGCACTAAAGAATGTTCAAACTATCGAACAGTGGCACTTATTTCACATGCCAGTAAGGTAATGCTCAAGATCTTGCAAGGTAGACTCCAGCAATTCATGGAGCGAGAATTGCCAGATGTACAAGCTGGGTTTAGAAAAGGCAGAGGAATTAGAGACCAAATTGCCAATATCCGCTGGATAATGGAGAAAGCCAGGGAATTTCAGAAAAACATCTATTTCTGTTTTATTGACTATTCTAAAGCCTTTGACTGTGTGGATCATAACAAATTGTGGCAAGTTCTTGGTGGTATGGGGATACCAAGTCATCTTGTCTGCCTCCTGAGGAATCTGTATAACGACCAAGTAGCAATGGTAAGAACAGAGCACGGAACAACGGACTGGTTTAAGATTGGGAAAGGAGTACGGCAGGGTTGTATACTCTCACCCTACCTATTCAACCTATACGCAGAACACATCATGCGACATGCTGGGCTTGATGAATCCAAGGCTGGAGTTAAAATCGCTGGAAGAAACATTAACAATCTCAGATATGCAGATGATACCACTTTGATGGCTGAAAGAGAGGAGGAGTTGAGGAGCCTTATGACAAAGGTGAAAGAAGAAAGTGCAAAAGCTGGGTTGCAGTTAAACCTCAAAAAAACCAAGATTATGGCAAAGAGCTTGATTGATGACTGGCAAATAGAGGGAGAAAAAGTGGAGGCAGTGACAGACTTTGTATTTCTAGGCGCAAAGATTACTGCAGACGCTGACTGCAGCCAGGAAATCAGAAGACGTCTACTTCTTGGGAGGAGAGCAATGGCAAATCTTGATAAAATAGTTAAGAGCAGAGACATCACACTGACAACAAAGGTCCGCATAGTTAAAGCAATGGTATTCCCTGTAGTAACCTATGGCTGTGAGAGCTGGACCATAAGGAAGGCTGAGCGAAGGAAGATAGATGCTTTTGAACTGTGGTGTTGGAGGAAAATTCTGAGAGTGCCTTGGACTGCAAGAAGATCAAACCAGTCCATACTCCAGGAAATCAAGCCAGACTGCTCACTTGAGGGAATGATATTAAAGGCAAAACTGAAGTACTTTGGCCACATAATGAGAAGACAGGATACCCTGGAGAAGAAGCTGATGCTAGGAAAAGTGGAAGGCAAAAGGAAGAGGGGCCGACCAAGGGCAAGATGGATGGATGATATTCTGGAGGTGACAGACTCAACCATTGGGGAGCTGGGGATGGTGACGGCCGACAGAGGGCTCTGGCGTGGACTGGTCCATGAAGTCACGAAGAGTCGGAAACGACTGAACGAATAAACAACAACAAAGAATTTATGTCTTCCCTCATTATATTTCAGCTTGGCATTCAAAACTTGACCTGAATGGAATTACCGGTCAGAACTAATGGAAATGAATAACACAAGAGTTAATGTGGAGCTAACCTGGAATGTCTATTAATGCCTAAATTCTACTAAGTTCAGTGACCTCACTTAACTCGTATCCAGAACAAGAATGATAGTAATTAAGCCACTTCTTACTCCTTTACTGTTGAAGTCATCCTTCTCAAAGAGGTGTTTTCCAGATACGGTGGTATCTTTTCAGTGTATTGTTCTAAACGGATCGTGTTTGGTATCCATTGGTTATGTTTAAGGTGGGAGGATCACTTCAGTGCTTTGCGAAGACCATGATTCTTTGTGTCCATAATAGTGGTCAGAAAGAGCTGGGACTTTAATTTATCAATTTCTTATTGTCAGCCTTTCAGTTCTGAGGTGATGGAGAATGAACCATAGCAAAAGGTTTTATTTCTTCTTCTATTTTATTTTATTTTTTAACTACTACTTGTATTTACCACATATTCTAGTTCCATTTTATTTCTATTTTTATGTATCCTAATTTGAGCTCTAACTCTTTTTCCTCCCCAAGTCCTGCTGTGATGCCTCAGCATGGCAGGGGAGGGGGATCCTCCTGGAAGGAGGAGGGAAGAAGAAGGGGGTGGATGCCAAGAGTATATAACCCAAGCAGGGTCACCCAAGGTCATACCTTCTGCCCAGCTAAAGCAAGCAGAAACCTTTAGTGGGCAGCAGTCATATAGGGAGATGCTGGAGGCAGATGATCACTTCAGTGACAATTACAAAAGGATCATTTCATACTGCACCGGAGAATGCAATTGTAAATCCCTCCTATATTTTACAAAGAACACTAGATGGATAGAAAATATAAAGTGGTGGATGGTATAATGCCAGATGCTGGGCCTCTCAGATCAGATGGCATTCAGCATGCTACGTGGAAGAGCTGAGGATCTTCTGGAGTACTAAAGGTGTTTATGACGTGGTTAGATTAAAGCCTTTGCGACATCTAGTTGCTGAAGTTGCCATGTAGGAAAAGAAAATCTGAAGTTGCAAAGACAGAATTACAGTGGGTACTTGTAATTTAAGAAGCAGGAATGTGGGAAGCTCAAGGAAGTGAAAGATTAAATGAATTGACTACACATTGTCATCTTAGGCATCAGCGAATTGAACTGGACTGGAACTGATCACTTTCAGTTTGAAGATCATATTGCTTACTATTCAGGACATGAAAAGAAAGAAGGAATGGCATTGCTTTCATAATTAGGAAGGATATAGTAAAGACAGTACTTGGTCACAATGCAATCAATGACCAAATAATATTGATTAGACTTTGTGGAGAACTCTTTAATATTTATTTGTCTGTCTGTCTGTCTGTCTGTCTGTCTGTCTGTCTGTCTGTCTGTCTATCTATCTATCTATCTATCTATCTATCTATCTATCTATCTATCTATCTATCTATCTATCATCTATATATCATACTTATATCACCGCCCATCTCCCCCCACAGAGGGGACTCTGGGCGGTTTACACAAAGTTGACAATTAAAACATATAAAAACATATAAAATACCGTATATAAATGTATATCTATATAAATTAATTAAATATATAAAACCCAAGAGGCTCTGATGTTAAGTTTAAAAGAACTCTACAGAGCAAGCCATCCCCAAGAGGAGCTATTACTCCTCCCATCCCAAGCGAGGTGGCAGAGCCAGGTCTTCAATTGTTTTCGGAAGGTCATCAGTGCGGGGGCTTGCCTCATCTCCAGGGGCAGAATATTCCAGAGGGCGGGTGCCACTGCAGAGAATGCCCGCTTCCTGGACCCCGTCAGATGGAATTCTCTTGTAGAGGGGGTCCGTAGCAGGCCCTCTCTGCATAACCGAGTGGGGCGGGTCAATGTTCTGGGGACGAGGCGGTCCCTTAGGTAACCTGGTCCCATGTCATGTAGGGCTTTAAAGGTGACAACCAACACCTTGAATTGGACCCAGAAGCAAACTGGTAACCAATGCAGCTCGCGGAGTAGAGGTGTCACATGTGCTGATCTTGGGGCACTCATAATTACACGCGCAGCCTCATTCTGGACCAGTTGAAGCTTCCGGATACTCTTCAAGGGTAGCCCCATGTAGAGTGCATTACAATAGTCTATATAGGAGATGACCAGGGCATGAGTGACTGTCCGGAGGGCGTCTCGGTCCAGGAAAGGGCGTAGCTGGCGTACAACTCGAAGTTGTACAAATGCCCTTCTGGCCACGACTGCCACCTGCTCTTCAAGCAGGAGTCGTGAGTCCAGAAGGACACCCAGGTTCCGCACTGTGTCTGAACGGGGTAGTGCCACCCCGCCCAGGTCTAAAGATGACAACTCTCTGGATCTCGAGGCACCATCAATCCACAGCCACTCCGTCTTACCAGGGTTCAGCTGAAGCCTGTTGTTCCACATCCAGGCCCCCACAGCCTTCAGACACTGAGAAAGGGCAGTCACTGCATCACTTAACTCGCCCGGGATGGAGATATATAGTTGAGTATCATCAGCATATTGATGATACCTCATCCCGTGTTGGCGGATGATCTCACCCAGCGGTTTCATCTAGATATTAAATAGGAGAGGGGAGAGAACCGAACCCTGCGGCACCCCACAAAGTAGGGGCCGAGGGTCGGATCTCTCATCTCCTATTACCACCGATTGGGATCGGCCCTAGAGGAAGGAGGTGAACCAGCGTAAAATCACGCCGCCCACCCCCAACCCCCTAAGCCGTCCCAAAAGGATACCATGGTCGATGGTATCGAAAGTGGCTGAGAGGTCAAGAAGAGCCAGGATGGATGCACTGCCTCCATCCCGCGCTCGCCAGAGATCATCAGTAAGCACGACCAATGCAGTTTCTACCCCATATCCTGGCCTGAACCCTGACTGAAAGGGGTCTAGATAATCCGTATCATCCAGAATCCTCTGGAGCTGTAATGCCACCACTTTCTCAACCACCTTCCCCAGAAAGGGGAGGTGGGAGACGGGACGAAAATTGTCCAACACTATAGGGTCCAGTGATGGCTTCTTGAGGAGGGGGTGCACCAGCGCTTCCTTAAAAGCTGCCGGGAATACTCCCTCTCCCAAGGATACAGTAACCATCGCATGGACCCAACCACAAGTCACCTCCCTGGCTGCTTTCACCAGCCAGGAGGGGCATGGGTCAAGATGACAAGTAGTGGCCCTTACAGTCTGGAGGATCCTGTCCACTTCCTCAGGCCCAACAGGATCAAACTGTTCCCAGATAATCGGGCAAAGACGTTCCCTTGGCATCTTCCCAGACAATGTATCACGCTTGGAGTCCAACTTAGAATGGATCCGAGCGATTTTATCCGTCAGATGCTCTGAAAATTCCTCCGCACGGCCCTGAAGGTGGGTCACCGGCCCCACCTTACCTAGGAGAGATCGGGTAATCCTAAACAGGGCCGTTGGGCGGCATTCTGCGGATGCAATAAGAGCGGAGAAATATTGATGTTTCGCCACTCTTACCGCCACAAGGTAGGCCTTAACCGCGGCTCTAGCTTGTGTTCAGTCGGGTTCGGTCTTTGTCTTCCTCCAGCGGCACTCTATATGTCTCTTAACCCTTTTCAGCACCCTCAACTCCTCCGTAAACCACGGGGAGGATCGGGTCGGATGGGACAAGAGAGGCCGCATAGGCGTGATCCTGTCCAAGGCCCCGGCCACTTTCTTATTCCAAGCTGTGGCCAGGACCTCTGCTGGACCGTGCAGAAGATCCTCGGGTATAACCCCCAGCTCCCTCTGAAACCCTATCGGGTCCATTAGTCGCCGGGGGCGGACCGATCGAATAGGTCCAGCCTCCCTGCGGAGAGGGGCAGCATATGAGAATCTAAGGGTCACCAGGGCATGATCCGACCATGACAATGGGGAAAGATGCAACTCTCCCCCCAGATCACCTTGCCACTGCTCTGACAGGAAAACCAAGTCCGGAGTGAGACCACTGTCTCGAGTTGGGTCCCGGATAATCTGGACCAGGCCCATGGCTGCCATGGTAGCCATGAACTCCCGAGCCGTCTCCGAGGCACGTCCCAGGGACGGCAGGTTGAAATCCCCCAGAACCATAAGTCTGGGGAATTCCACCGCCAACCCCGAAACAGCCTCCAGCAGCTCAGGCAGGGAGGTTGCTACGCAGCAGGGAGGCTGGTACAGCAGCAACACTCCCAACTGCTCTCGGGAACCCAACTTGAAAAACAGAGTCTCACATCCGGCCACCTGCGGAGCCGTGCCCCTGAAGGCCACTATAGACTCTCGGATGACAACTGCCACCCTGCCTCCCCTATCCTGATGTCTCGGCTGGTGCCATACCTGAAACCCGGCCGGGCAGATCTCCGAGAGGGCAACCCCTCCTCCAGGGCCCAGCCAGGTCTCGGTAATACATGCCAGGTCGGCCCCCTCCTCCATGATCAAATCACATATGAGGGGGCCCTTGTTATTAACCGACCTGGCATTAAGCATCAACAGCCGGAAATCAGGGCACTCGAGGATCCGCTGACCAGGGCCTAGGTTTGAACCCGGAGGGCCGGAACACACCACCGGTAATAAACACCGGGGGCGTCTTCCCCAATGATGGCCTGCCCTCCGGTTCCCGCCATAGCATCCCCGACCCGTCACCACTTCAATAGGACCATCTGCCCCAGAGCCCCTAGAGTTACGAGGCCCAGTTGCCTCCACCACCGGACCTCCAAAAACCCTAGATTGAAACAGGGGGCCCCTCTCCCATGCACACATCTTCCTAACTCAGTCAACCTCAGGGGGCAGTACGGTCACCAGCATACCAGCATATGCTTTCGGCGCCAGTAGAACCGAACCACCCCCTAACCACTCACTCCACACTCACTACATGCCCCTTCAGTTTCTCTCACTGGTCGAAGGGGCACCATCCACTCCTGCCCACAACCTGTCTTTCACTCATGGGTGGGCACTCTAATATACAATCATACAACTCTGGCCTCCCCCAGGGTCTCTCACACCCAAGAGGGATACCGCTCTCATACCAGGGGGACCCCAGGTCTCTGCCACCTCTAATAAATGGGGGAGAATGGGAGACGTCCTCCAATCCTAAACTCCAATCCTTCATTATCCTATTAGGTATGTTAAATCTAGGATTTTTAAAAATGATAAGAGTCTTGGGGGTTCCCTCAACACCCACCAAGAACTACAGGGGGTCCACTGGAGTCTGCCAAGATCTTACAAGGTCCACAGCATAGTCAAAAGAAAAAAATGCGGAGTCCACTGCTGTTAATCAGGCCTTCCGCACTCCACCCTCGTCTCCAAAGCTTGATACCACGATGTTACATCACCACTCTTCCGGGGGGTCCGCCAACTCCGAAGTAACAGTAGATTCACCGGGGAGCAACCACAATTTGCAGGGGTCCACCCGGGTCCACAGCAAAAACCCCCAAAGAGCATAAAGTTTACTGCTGCCTGTAGCTTGAATCATGTCAACTGGATTTCTATTTTCTCAGTGGAAACGTTTCGCTCCTTATCCAAGGAGCTTCTTCAGTCTGAGCAAATGATTCAAAATGGTGATCTTAACGATCCTCCTTTAGATTATAAAAGGACTTAAAATACATCTCAATATAACCATGACCTAGCCCCAGGTGTAAGGTCACACAGCTACCTAGAAACATATTTAGGATTCCCTTACCAACTTTGCTCAGACTGAAGAAGCTCCTTGGATAAGGAGCAAAACATTTCCACTGAGAAAATAGAAATCCAGTTGACATGATTCAAGCTACAGACAATTCCACCTGGATGACTGAGAACCTTCATAGACATTTTACTGCTGCCTGCTGCTGCCGTCTGCTACACGGAGTTGATGATAATATGATGATCATTGACTTCCGGGTTCTGGTCGGAGCACAGCGAAGAACTGGGGCTCCTTAGCCTCGATTCCACGGCTAAGCTGTTTGCAGCGATTTGGGAGAAGAAATCGCTGGAAAAATCACACTCGAAGAGAGTGTGATCGGAAGATTAACCACAAAGGGTCTCTGAAGTAAATGCCCTCCCCCGACTCCTGTAATTTCCACTGCGGGAGGAGGGAGATGGAGCAATGAAAGGAGACTGGGAAAAAAAACGGGGCTCTGCAGCAGCCGTGATTCTAACAGATAAGTAGCTGGCCCGACCAGGCTTTTAGTCACTTTTTTTTACTTTTAAACATTATTATTTTTTTATTAAGTGCTAAGATTTGTATCTGGACTTGATTTATATTTGCTGGTGCTATATTTTTTTCTTGTTAATGGAAGAATAAACGGTGGGAAGAGAAGCTAAGTGGCTTTGCTAGAAGTGAAAGTGACTTTTACTATTATTTCAGTTTGGTTTGAGTTTTTTACTTATGGACAACTATTGGTATTTCTATTTTTGCTCTCTGGAATACTATATTAAAGCTTGGATTTAAATGGAGTGATTAATACTTTATTTTTTAAGATTTTGATGTTGGGATTACTGAACCCTATTAAAAACTCTTTTATATATACAAGTTCCTCTTTTTCTTTTTGAACTTTGAACTCTGTTTGGATTTATTTTTCTGAAAAAGTCAAGTTATTTAACGTTTAATTTGGATTATTGGATTATTATATGGAAAGTAGAGGCTTTTTTACATGTCTCTAGCAACATTTTTTCTTTTTGACTTGTGGTTGGATTGAAGAATTACAAGTGGGAAGGTGAAACCCTGGGAATATTTACTATTCTTATCTTTGATTTTGACTACAGGAGAACAAAAAGTCCTAGGCTTTTATCCTTTGAAACACTGTGGACTTTTATATATAAGGGATTATAAATGACCTAAGAGGAAAATTTTTAAAGGAGCCTAGTTCTCTCTTTCTTTTTCCTTAACCTTTTGGATATTTGTTTTTTCACCTTTTCTTTTTTCTTTTTATTATTTGTAAAAGAATTTTTAATTTTTTTTTTTAATTTTTTCCCCTTTTTTAAATAATTTTTGTTATATTGTTATATGGTGCTTTTTCCCCTTTTCTCCTTTTTTTCTTCTTTTTTGCAGGGCTATGGCGTCTTTGGGAACGAGACGGGCGGAGAAGGAGAAGAAGAAGGAGACTGGAGGACCACCTATTGATTCTGCTACACCTGCTACATCTGCCTCAGAAGCTTTATTACCAGAAATGAAAAAGATATTAGAAGCTGTTGCAACACTAAATAAGAAAATGGATGACCAGAATACAGCAATAAATAAGAAAATGGATGATCAGAATACAGCAATAAATAAGAAAATGGATGACCAGAATACAGCAATAAATAAGAAAATGGATGACTCCACGAAGCAGATGGAAGATCAGATTACAGCATTAGACAAAAAAATGGACGATATGAAGAAAGAAATAACCCGAGAGATTAAGCAAGATTTTAAAAAAGAAATTCAAACAGTTAAGGAAGTGGTCAATTCTCTGTCAGGAGAACTTAAAGATACGCAAAGCCAGATGCAAAAATTAGAAGATAAATCAGAATATGCTATTAAAGAGATTGAACATAATCTAGATATCACAGCTTTAGCAGAAATGAGAGAGAAGGAGCACATCTTGAGATTTAGAGCAATTCCAGAACAAGTAGATGAAAATGTGAGAGAAAGGATGACTTTTGAATTAGCTAAATTTTTGGAGACAAGAGAACAAGATTTAGATTTGGAGATAGACAAGATATTCAGAGTAAACTCACGTTATGCTAAGGAAAGAAAAGTCCCTAGAGACATATTGATATATTTTGTAAGAAAAGTGACAAAAGAGCAAATCTTAAGGAAGCATTATAATACTAGATTAAATATAGAAGGGAAGGAAATAATTGTATTAAAAGAAATTCCCTTGAGAATAATTAGGAAAAGAAAAGACTATTCTTTCCTTACAGACAAATTAAGGCAACATAGTATTTCATTCAGATGGGAAAAATTGGAAGGCGTATCGTTTGAGTTTAAAGGACAGAGATTCAAAATAACTTCCATTTTAAAAGCAAAAGCTTTTTTAGAGAAATACAAGAAAGAAATGGGTTTACCAGAAGGAGAATTGACAAAAGGAGGAGAAACATCGAAAGACAAAGAGAAGACTGAAGATCTATCTGAGAAAGGAGCTACAGGTGTGGACTTAACAAAGGGATTTTAAAGAATAAAACACCAATGGAACTTAAATATCTGACATGGAATATTAATGGAGCCAATGCTCCACAAAAAAGAAGAAAGATATTTCATTTTTTGAAAAAACAGAAATTGGACATAAGTTGTTTACAAGAGACTCATATTTGTAAAAAAGATACTAAATATTTGATTCAAAAACAGCTTGGAGAAGAATTTATTTCGGCTGGATATAAAAAAACTAAAGGGGTAGTCTTATATGTACAACCAAAGTTAAACCCAAAATTGATATTAGCTGATGAAGAGGGTCGATACATTGTAGTAGAAATTAACATACAAGGAACTAAAACACTGATAGTTGGACTTTATGCACCGAATATGGATAAAGGAGTATTTTATAAAAACCTGATGGATAAACTTTTGGACTTAACTTATGACAATTGGTGTTTCATGGGGGATTGGAATGGGGTAATTTACCCCAGATTGGATAGACAGTCACAAAAAGAAGTGAAGCAAACACAGGGA
Organism: Charina bottae; assembly: GCA_023362775.1. Lineage (NCBI taxonomy): Eukaryota > Metazoa > Chordata > Lepidosauria > Squamata > Charinaidae > Charina > Charina bottae. The sequence continues at coordinate 88,080,700 of JALMGJ010000001.1, read as the reverse complement.
AAATTGCCACAAACATTTTTCGACTTGAAAGAGATGTTGGATTTACAAGACATTTGGAGATGTATGAATGGGACTTCCAGAGAATTTACATATTATTCAGAGAGATTTAAATCACATTCTAGAATAGATATGATTTTGATATCTAAAAATTTGATGATGGATATTAACAAAGTTGATATATTACCTAAGACTTTATCAGATCATAATCCAGTAATGTTGACTCTTAAAGGGAAACGGAATGTATTTAGATGGAGATTGAATGAGTCACTACTACGGAATAATGATGTAGTTGATGTATGCAAAAAAAAATTAAGAGAATATTTTCAATTTAATTTGAACAAAGGGACTAATATTCAAACTGTATGGGAAGCCAGTAAAGCATATATGAGGGGTTATTTTATTCAATACAATGCTCAAATGAGGAAGAAAAAACAAAAAAGAATTCAATTGATTTTAGATGAAATTAAAAGTAAAGAGTTAGATTTGAGAGATAAACCAATGGATGACACTTTGCTCACTCAAATTAAATTTCTACAAAAGCAAATATCAATGATATTAACTCAAGAGATAGAGACTCAAATGAAATTTACAAAACAAAAATATTTTGAATATGCAAATAAACCAGGTAGATGGCTGGCTTATAAATTGAGGAAACAAAGACAAAAGAATTTGATTACTAATATTCAACATGAAGGAAAAACTCTGGTGAATAATATGGACATTCAAAAAACCTTTCATGACTATTATTCTAAATTATATAAAAAACAAGATGTCAACTTGGATGAGATTGAAGAATATTTGAATAAACAAAAACTAACTGTTCTTAATGACCAACAAAGATTGATATTAAATAATGTTATAACAAAAGAAGAATTGATAAAAGCTTTTAAGAAAATTAGTAGTGGAAAAGCTCCTGGACCGGATGGATTGTCAGCAGCCTACTATAAATGTTTTGAAGAGGATTTATGTCTACCTTTGCAGAAGACTATGAATTCTATTTTGGAAACAGGAATTATGCCTGAAACTTGGAAAGAAGCACATATAACATTGATACCCAAAGAACAACAGGATTTAACATTAACTAAAAATTACAGACCAATATCTTTATTGAATAATGACTATAAGATATTTACAACGATATTAGCAGAAAGAATGAAGAATATACTTAAGGATTTTATTCATCAAGACCAAACTGGTTTTCTACCCAAAAGACAAATTCATGACAATGTCCGAAACATAGTAGACGTAATTGAATATTTGGATCAACACTATGATAAACAAGCTGCCTTGATATTTATTGATGCTGAAAAAGCCTTTGACAACTTAAATTGGCCTTTTATGTTCAAAGTTTTGGAAAATATGAATTTTGGAGGAAATTTTATAAAATGGATTAAATCAATATATACTCCACAATTTGCCAAAATAATTGTTAATGGAGAATTTAGTAAGCCATGTGAAATACAAAAAGGTACTAGACAAGGTTGTCCATTATCTCCACTTTTGTTTATATTGGTATTAGAGGTTTTACTTAGAGATATTAGACAAGATGATGGTATCCATGGTATTAAAGTTAAAAAAGAAGTTTATAAACTAAGAGCATTTGCTGACGACCTAGTCATTACTTTGGAGAATCCACTAGAAGGAATTGAAATATTAATACAGAAACTAAAAGACTTTGGGTCGCTAGCAGGGTTCAAAGTGAATTTACAGAAGACAAAAGTTTTGACCAAAAATATGGATTACCACCAACAAGAGAAATTGAAAGAAATAACAGGATATTCAATGGAAGAAAAAGTAAAATATTTGGGAGTATATTTAACAACTAAAAATGTTAAGTTGTTTAAGAATAATTATATTCCACTTTGGATGGATATTAAAAAAGATTTGGAACATTGGGAAAAACTGCAATTATCATTATTAGGTAGAATTTCAGCAATTAAAATGAATGTTTTGCCAAGAATTTTATATCTTTTTCAAACACTACCTATATTGGCATCAGAAGAACCTTTTAAACAATGGCAGCGAGATATTTCTAAGTTTATTTGGCAAGGGAAAAAACCAAGAGTAAAATATAAAGTCTTGCAAGACTCTAAAGAAAGAGGAGGACTAGGTCTACCGGATTTGAAATTATATTATGCTGCTTGTTGCTTGGTTTGGATTAAAGAATGGATAGTTTTGAAAAATGAAAAATTATTGAATTTGGAAGGACATGAATTAAGATATGGATGGCATGGATATTTGTGGTACGATAAAGTTAAAGTTAATGTGGACTTTAAAAACCATTATATTAGAAGATCCTTGTTAAGAATCTGGAATAAATATAAATTAATCTTATGTTATAAAAGACCCTTATGGATTTCTACACAAGAAGCATTCTACAGAACAGAAGTAAGAAATAAAGATAAATGGTTAACTTACAAAGACTTTTTAAAGAAAGAACAAGGACGATATATAATTAAATCAATAGAAGAATTGGTATCAGAGGGATACAGTTTTCAATGGCTTTCATATATGCAGCTCGTAGAGAAATTTAAATTAGATAAGAAAGACCTTGAATTTGAACAAACCAAATCGGAATTTGAGATACAACTATGTGAGACAGATGATCATCTAATTGCAAAAATGTATAAATTATTGTTAAAAGGTGAAATGGTAGAGGAACAAGTTAAAGACTGTATGATTAAATGGGCTAAAAATATTGGCCATAATATTCAAATGCAACAATGGGAAGATATGTGGACCAAAGGGTTAAAATTTACTTTGTGTTATAATTTAAAAGAAAACTTTTATAAGATGATGTACAGATGGTATATGACCCCACAAAAACTTTCTAAAATGTATGGAAATGTCTCCAACTTATGTTGGAAATGTAAAAAAAAAGAGGGGTCTTTTTACCATATGTGGTGGACATGTGAGACTGCAAAGAAATTTTGGACTCAAATACATGCATTGATGCAAAATATATTACAAATTCGAGTTCCATTTAAACCGGAATTTTTCTTACTGGGAATAATTGATGGACAACCTGGGAAGCAATTTACAAGGATTATGCAATACATGATTACAGCAGCAAGACTTATTTTTGCACAAAATTGGAAAAACCAGATATCGCCTACAATACAAGATTGGATGTTAAAATTGATGGATATGGCAGAGAATGATAAACTGACATGTTTATTAAAAGAAAATCCAAATAATTATTTCCTTAAAGAGTGGAAACCATTAACTGACTATTTACAAGATGCGGGAGGGGCAAAGCTTATATGGGGATTTGAAGATTAAAATATATATATATTGATGTAATAGACAAGAAATATTCTTTAATATTATATATAGACCTAGCATGTAAGATAAAATTTTTAAAATACCATGACCAGATACAAATCGGAAGTTGACCAAATTCTGTTTCAGCTTTATCTTTTTTTCTTTTTTCCTTTACTACACTTTTTTATCTTTTCTTTTTTCTTGATTTGTATTTCCATTTTCTTTTCTGTTTCAAACTTTTATCTATGTAAAATTAAAATCTAATAAAATTTGTTAAAAAAAAAGATAATATGATGATCATTGAAGTTTGTGCTTGAACCACTGATTTAGAAGAAAAGGAAGTTTGACTAGTTTTATGATAAAGTTCAATTTGAAATCGAGAGAGTATGCAAGCAAGATGTGCTCCTTGTGATTGGAGGCTTGAATGCGAAAGTTGGAAACATTAAAGAGGAAAATGTAGTTGGATTGTATGGCTTAGGAAACCAAAATGAAGCAGGAGACCGATTTATCAATTGCTACCATTCCAATGAATTCTTCGCAGTGAACACTGTCTTCAAACCACCAAAATGATGCCTCCATACATTGATACCACCAGATGGAGTATAGAGAAATCAAATTGACTATATTATTGCTAAAAGTGGTGGAGGAGCTGAATTATAGCATCAAAGATGTGGGCAGGTGCTGACTGCGGAACAGATCACAAAGTGCTCATGTGCAAGTTCCAAGTTCAGCTAAAGATGAAGAAAGCCTATCAGTTTCCACAATATGATCTTGAACATACACCCACAATTTTTAAGGAGAACACCAGGAATCACTTTGAAGTCCTGGACCTCAGTGATAGAGGAGGAATTTATTTATTTATTTATTTTTTCGATTTATCACCACCCAACTCCCTCAAAGGGACTCTGGGCAGTTTACAATTTATTTATTTATTTTATTTATGTTTCAATTTATATACCGCTCCATCTCCCCACAAGGGAACTCTGGGCGGTTTACAAAACACAACAATTAAAATCCGACAATTAAAACAACCTAATAAAATACTCTAATATAATAAAATTAAGCATAAAAATCCAAGATGCGATGGTTTGATGTTTAGATGTTTAAAAGGGCCCTATGGCACCAGCCCCTCCCCCCACGCAAGGCGGCAGAACCAGGACTTTAAGTTCTTTCTGAAGGCCGGGAGCGATGAGGCCTGCCTCACCTCTGGAGGTAGCATATTCCAAAGGGTGGGCACCGTTACCGAGAAGGCACGCCTCGTAGACCCAGTCAGGTGACATTCCTTTACGGACGGGATCCGCAGCATGCCCTCTCTGAATGACCGAGTGGGACGGTTCGACGTTATGGGGATGAGATGGTCCCTCAGGTAACCTGGCCCCATGCCATGTAGGGCTTTAAAGGTGATAACCAACACCTTGAATTGGACCCGGAAGCACACAGGCACCCAGTGCAGCTGTCGCAGCAGAGGTGTCACATGCGCTGATCTAGGCGCACCAATAACTGCGCGAGCAGCCGCATTCTGGACCAATTGAAGCTTCCGGATACTCTTCAAGGGTAGCCCCATGTAGAGCGCATTGCAATAGTCTATATGGGAGATGACCAGGGCATGAGTGACTGTATGGAGGGCTTCCCGATCCAGGAAAGGGCATAACTGACGCACAACACGAAGTTGTGCAAAAGCCCTCCTGGCCACGGCTACCACCTGCTCTTCGAGCAGGAGCCGTGAGTCCAGAAGAACCCCCAAATTACACACTTGGTCTGAATGGGGTAGTGCAACCCCATCCAGAACTAGAGATGACAACTTCCTGGATCCACGGGAGCCATCAATCCACAGCCACTCCGTCTTACCAGGGTTCAGTCGAAGCCTGTTGTTCCCCATCCAGACCCCCACAGCCTCCAGGCACTGAGAAAGGGTAGCCACTGCATCACTTATCTCATCAGGGATGGAAATATATAATTAAGTATCGTCTGCATATTGATGGTATCTCATCCCATGGTGACAGATGATCTCACCCAGCGGTTTCATGTAGATGTTAAATAGGAGAGGGGAGAGAACCGAACCCTGCGGTACCCCACAGACGAGGGGGCGAGGGTCGGATCTTTCCTCTCCTATTACCATTGATTGGGAACGGCCCTGGAGGAAGGAGGTGAACCAGCGCAGAACTACGCCTCCCACCCCCAACTCCCTGAGCCGTCCCAAAAGGATACCATGGTCGATGGTATCGAATGCCGCTGAGAGGTCAAGAAGAGCTAGGATGGATGCACTCCCTCCATCCCGCTCCCGCCAGAGATCGTCTGTAAGCGCAACCAATGCAGTTTCCACCCCATATCCCGGCCTGAAACGTGACTGGAAGGGGTCCAGATAATCCATATCATCCAGGATCCTCTGGAGTTGCAACGCCACCGCTTTCTCAACCACCTTCCCTAAAAAGGGGAGGTGGGAGACAGGACAAAAATTGTCCAATATAGAAGGGTCCAGTGATGGTTTCTTGAGGAGGGGGTGCACCAAAGCCCCTTTAAAAGTAGCTGGGAACACCCCCTCCCCCAGAGATGCATTAACCATCACCTGGACCCAACCACATGTCACCTCCCGGGCTGCCTGTACCAGCCAGGAAGGGCATGGGTCCAGATGACATGTGGTGGCCCTTACAACCCGAAGGATCCTGTCCACTTCCTTAGGTCCAACAGGATCGAACTGTTCCCAGATAACCGGGCAAAGACGTTTCCTCGGCATCTCCCCAGACTGTGCTACACGCTTAGAGTCCAACTTAGACCGAATCTGAGCGACTTTATCCTGCAGATGCTCAGAAAATTCTTCCGCACGGCCCTGTAGGTGGATCACAGACTCCACCTTACCCAACAGAGATCTTGTTATCTTAAACAGGGCCGTCAGGCGGCATTCTGCAGACGCAATAAGAGCTAAGAAATATTGATGTTTCGCCGCTCTTACCGCCACAAGGTAGGTCTTAACAGCGACTCTAGCTTGTGTTCGGTCAGATTCAGTCTTTGTCTTTCTCCAGGGGCGCTCTAGGCGTCTCTTAACCCTCTTCAAGACCCTCAACTCCTCTTTATACCAAGGGGAGTATCGGGTCAAGTGTGGCAAGAGAGGCCGCATAGGCGCGATCCTGTCCAAGGCCCCGGCTGCCTCCCAATTCCAGGCTGCGGCCAGGACTTCCGCTGGAGCGTGCAGTAGATCCTGAGGTTGTATGTTTGTACAATCAAACATAATTAACTGTAATACAAATATAAGTAAAATTAAATAAAAATAAAAATAAACAATTCAAGAATATAATAAATATAATAAAATCCAGATGGTAGTACCTTCTTTAAAACCATGGAAAGGTCATTCTAGGGCCACTCTAAGGCATTAGCCATCCCCAAGAGTGTACACTCTTCTTCCCGCCCCAGGACTGTTGACAGAACCAGGTCTTGAGTTTTTTCCGGAAGTCCAGGAGCGAAGGGGGCTGTCTTATCTCCAGGGGGAGAATGTTCCACAGAGCAGGCACTACTGCAGAGAAGGCACGCTTCCGTGACCCTGTTAGATGGAATTCTTTAATCGATGGGGTCCATGCACTGCCTCCATCTCACTCCCACCAAAGATCATCCATAAGCTCGACCAATGCAGTTTCAGTCCCATGACCAGGCCTGAAACCTGACTGAAAGGGGTCCAGATAATCCATTTAGTCCAGAATCCTCTGGAGCTGCAATGCCACCACCTTCTCAACCACCTTCCCCCAAAAGGGAAGGTGGGAGACTGGATGAAAATTATCCAGTACAGTAGGGTCCAGTGATGGTTTCTTGAGGAGGGGGTGCACCAGCACTTCCTTAAAAGCTACTGGAAACACCCCCTCCCTCAAGTATGTATTAACCATTGTCTGTACCCAACTACAAGTCACCTACCGAGCTGCTTTCACCAGCCAGGAGGGGCATGGATCTAACTGACAGGTGGTGGCATTTACAGTCTGGAGAACTCTGTCCACTTCCTTGGGTCCAACAGGCTCGAACCGTTCCCAGTTAACAAGGTAAGTACGTTCCCTGGGTATCTCTTCAGACTCTGTCTCACACTCGGAGTCCAACCCAGAGCGAATCAGAGTGACTTTATCCAGTAAATGCCCAGAAAATTCTTCCGCACGGCCCTGGAGATGGATTTCCGATTCCCCTTTCCCCAAAAGGGATCGGGTAATCTTAAATGTAATAAGATGCAATAAGAGCGGAGAAATATTGAAATTTTGCTGCTCTTACCGCCACAAGGTAGACCTTAATAGCGGCTCTAGCTTGTGTTCGGTCGGATTCTCTCTTTGTCTTCCTCCAGTGGTGCTCTAGGCGTCTCTTAATCCACTTCAGAACCCGCAGTAAACCAGGGGGAGCATCGGGTTCACCTGGACAAGAGAGGCCGCATAGGCGCGATCCTGTCCAAGGCCCCAGCTGCCTCTCTATTCCAGGCAGCAGCCAGAGCCTCCGTTGGACCATGCAGCAGCTCTTCGGGTATAACCCCCAGCTCCCTCTTGAAGCCTAATGGGTCCATCAGTCGCCAGGAGTGGACCAATCAAATAGGTCCAGCCTCCCTGCAGAGGGGGGTGGCATAGGAGAATCTCAAGGTCACCAGGGCGTGATCTGACCATGACAAAGGGGAAAGATGTAGCTCTCTCCTCAGATCACATTGCCACTACTCAGACAAGAAAATTAAATCCAGGGTGAGGCCACTGTCTCGAGTCAGGTCCTGGATGATCTGGACAGGCCCATGGTCGTCATGGTGACCATGAACTCCTGAGCCGCTTCCAAGGTCCACCCCAAGGAGGGCAGATTGAAGTCCCCCAGGACCATAAGCCTGGGGAATTCAACCGCCACCCCTGAGATGGCCTCCAGCAGCTCAGGCAGGGAGGCTGCTATGCAGCAGGGAGGCTGGTACAATACCAACACTCCCAGCTGTCCACGAGAACCCAATTTGAAAAACAAGGTCTCACACCTGGTAACTTGTGGAGCAGGGCCCCTGACAGCCACTAGAGACTCCCTGATGACAACAGCCACTCCTCCTCCCCTGCCCTGAAGTCTTGGGTTGTGCCAAACCTGAAACTCGGCTGGGCATATCTCAGAAAGAGGAACACATCCTTCTGGGCCCAGCCAGGTTTCTGTGATACATGCCAGGTCTGCCCCCTCCTCTATAATCAGATTGTGAATGAGGGAGGCCTTGTTATTAATTGACCTGGCATTACATAGCAACAGCCGAAAATCAGGGCAACCACAAGTCTGCTGACCAGGGCCTAGGTATGAGTATGGAGGGTTGGAACACGCCACCAGTAATAAACACTGGGGGCGTCTTCCCCTATGATGGTCCGCCCTCTGGCTCCTATCATAATTTCCCCTGCCCATCACCACGTCAATGGCCTGCCCCGCCCTGAAACCCCCAGAGCCTCTAAATCCATTAGCCCCCACGCCTGGACTCCCGAGAGCTCTGGTTAAAAATGGGTATCCCTCCATCATTCACCCAACTCACTCATTCCCGATCAACCCAAGTGGTGAAGGACCCCCAGTGCACCAGCTCGAGCTCTCAGCACTCATGGAGCCCAATCACCACTCTCACATTCATTCACTCATTTACTCACTGACTCACTGCGCCCACCCCGACTTCTTTCACTGGTCAACAGGGGGTGCTCCATACACTACCCCTCACCCCCTGCCTGTCACTCAGGGGGATGAGTGTTCTCACACTCTACATAGAAACTCGTACCCCCTCTCACGTCTCTCACACGTGACAGGGAGTAGCAGTCACTTCAAAGGGATCCCGATGGCCTATATTATATTAGGGTGGTCAGAGGGGGCATGGCTCGGCTAACTTCCACAGTGGCCTCTGCCCTGGTGATCTGTAGCCCACACAGCATCGGAGATGGTTGTTGTGTTCCCGCCAGTCGCCCAAGATTGTCTTGGCGTTACCGTGCCCGCAGTCCAGTTCTTGAAAGTCTGCCAGGCACTGGGCCAGTCCACTTATCCAGGGCCTGCCCCACTTCCACTGTCCCATGAGGAAATGCTGGGCTAGCCAGACCAGTCGGGCTGCCGAACCCAGGGTGTCCAGCCAGTGCCCCAAGCTCTGTGTCGCCTCGTTAAAGCCCAATTTCCAGGAGGCTTCTCCCGTCATCTGTTGGTCTGCAAAAACCTCTGCGCTGCTAAAAAGGCCCCCAGCTCCCAAAGTTTGTATACTCTGGGTTTGCTGTGTTGCCAGCATCTGCCACGTCCCACCGTCGCCAGAATGACTCAAGTCCCCCACTCCACACGGGGGATCAGCAAACGCTTCCACAACAATGGCCCCAGCAGCAGCCCCAGCTGAGGCTCCAGCTCCGCTCACACCCACCACACCACGCCGCCGCCTAAAAGCAGCAGCTTCCGGGTGGCTCTGGCTCCGGTGTCTCCAGCCGTTCCTGCCGTAGCTCTAATCTCATCCAGGGGGCTCTGACAGCAACCCAAGCTGTTCCAGCCATTCCAGCCACAGTTCTTAGCTATTCGGCAGTCCGACAAATCCGGTGCCGGGAGGCTCCAAATCGGGCCCGCTATCTTCCGCTGCTCATCCAGGGGGGCTCCGCCCACACCCCAAGGTTGCCAGGTATGGGGATTATACATCCCAGGAGATGTTAAGAGTGCCACGGTTGGGATGGGGGGTCGAAAATGTCTTAAAACTAAAGTTTAGAAGCTCACCCCTTAGAGCGGCAAACAGCATTCCTTCGCGGTCGCCATCTTGGATTTTAGTTTTTAGGAATTATGGAATGAACTTAAAGAAATAATTAAGGATGAATGTGAAAAGAGAGAGCCAAAAATGAAGAAAGAGAAGAAAGCAAACTGGATGTGAGAACAAACCATGGAAATTACTAAGAAGAGAAGAGACACCAGAGCCTAGAAAGACAAAAAATGGAGGAAGGAACTCAACAAAGTTTCAGAGAGCTGTTAGAAGAGACAAGAAACAATATTACAACAACATCTGTAAAGATATCAAAGTGGTGGGCAGCTTCTGTCTTTTAGGATCAACCATGAATGGTAATGGAATAAGCAGTTAAGAATAATCAATCAATCAATCAATCAATTTGTTACATGCAACCGTAGCTTCCTTATGCCTATCAGTTCAGTTGCATGTCCACCAGCTGGGTATTTTCAGTATGTGAAAATATTCACTGAAACTTTTTAATTGTTTTTGTCAGAAGGATGATAGAATGAAAGAACTGGAAAAGGCCATCTGGACCACTGAGTGCAAATCTTTCCTTAGTGCAGGAAATGGATTGACAAAGGGGAAGGGAGGTGACTTTTGAAGAATTGGGTACATTTGGCTGGAATTACTCTCTCTAGAATAACAATGTACAGGCACTTCTAAATTATCCATAGTTGCTATTTTGTTAATTTAACCATATAGTTTGAATCTATATGAACAGAATTGGAACTGACCTCAGTATTTTTCTTCACAGTAGTACTTTTATTGTTAGGCCTGGCTGTATTTTGAGTTCTTTTAATTTATTTTTGTATACTTTTGGGTAGATTGTATTTTACATGCATCTTGTTCCCTCTCTCCCTGTGTCCTTTCCCTGGTGGGTGCTGGAATGTAGCATTGCTTGAAACCTTTCTAATTGATGTAAGATATGAAAGCTGGTTGTGCTTAGGACTGAAGGATTAGTTATACAGAGTTGATTACTGAAAAAGGATAAAGTTGTGTCAGAAGGTAAAGTCCTGCTGATGTTCTTATGGCCTTCTCCTGTGGCCTGTAACATAAATAAGCTGGAATAATGTATCTCAGGAAAGAAGGAGCGATAAGGAGCCCGGCTAAGGTCAATGGGGGGCAGAGGCGTTTGCAGGGCTGGGCTGGTCCAAAATGTAAAGATGGTGGGTGCAACTATATGATTGAAGCCCCGCCCCTTTTTATGTCCATGAGGCCCATGCAACACATGTTAAAAAGCGGTAGGGATTCAATGCACAATTGCACTTGCCACCTTGACTGTTTTGACCTTCCTGTGGATGCTCCTGACTGATCGAATAACAGGAATGTAGCTTCTTCTTTTCCTATCAGAAAGACCAAAGTGGAGCATTGCCCAAGGGAGCCAGTCCCAAGCCGAGCTGAGCTTACTTGGCAGAAGGGTTTTGCCACCTATCCCTTGGCACATGCCCTGCCCTCTCTCTGTGCCCTGCTTATAGCTAAAAGATTTTGGAATGATAAATATGTGGCCCCTACTCAATGGTCTGCAGAGATGACGTAATTAGCAACTTTCAAACGAATTACTAATCAGTGTAGATTAGCTATGGTTGAAAGTTGCTAATTACGTCATCTATTATAATGAAGTATGGCTACCATTTATTAATATGCTGACCAAGAACTCAGTCTCTCTCCCTCTCTTTCTCATCCATCATCATCTATCATCATTTATCATCACCATCTCTATCCCCCCCCCCCCCCCTGTATGTTTTGGTTCTTTTTTCTGGCTTTCTTTCTTTCCCTTTTCCTTTTCTTTCTTCAGAACTTTGTGTAACATTTACTCTTCTTTCTGGTTTTTATTTTTCTATTCAATTAATAAACATGAAAAAAAATTAAAGGGCAAAAAATAAAGAGCCTAAATTGGTGCATTGCCTGTAGGAGCCAATCCCAGGCTGAGCCAAAAAACCGGGGTCCCATTCAAAGTACCCAAATAGAAAAGATGATGCTGGACCACAGCCAATCAAAGCCAAGATGTCTTGAAGGGAAAAAGGGCTTTTGAGGAATTCAAAGTACGGTACTTCCACCTGCCTGCATGGGACTTCACTGTTATACCTGCATTACTGACAGCAATAAGGTTCTAGTCTTAATGAAGTGCTACTGACTGAGCAACAATGTTATGTCACCATATAGCAATTCTGTAACCTCTATTGCACCCAGAGTTACACTATCCCAAGGACACAGATTGCAATAGCCATTTCTACACTTAATCTTGCACTAAAAAGAAACCGTTGATAGTCCTTGAGTAACCTTGAGTAACACTTTGTGGAAAGAACACAGTTGGAATACGAATTTGAAACCACCTATCTATGTTCCATTCTCCTTCCAGAGGGAAGGGGCTATCCACTCTGTTTTTGCATATTTGCCTCACATTTCTTGGCTGCAGCCAGTGCCATCTGACCGTACCAATTTCCTTACACTGATCATCCTGATTGATTGAGGGATTATGTGCCATCAAGTCAGTGTTGACTCTTAGCACTGACATAGATTTTCTCCATGAGGATCTGTGCCTAACCTGGTCCTTCAGCTCTTCTATCGGTGCATCACCATTGTAACTGAATCAATGTCCTTTGCAGCTGGTTGTCCTCTCCTCTTTCCTTCTACCTTTCCCAGCATTAGAGCCTTCTCCAGAGAGCGAGGTCTTCATGTAATGTGCACTTTGTAGCAATTTGAAAAAAGAGCCGTGTTTTTTTTCCCTAAGTCGCCAGGTGGCTTCTGCTGCCAGGTGTGTTGTAGCTACCTGAGGCTGAAACAGACACTGCTGCTTTAATGAGTCACTGAGAGGGGCTGGACTTGCCCTCCTGCATCCCCTGCTTTGCAATCCAATTGGAAGCATTGCACAGCCCTGCTAATTGGCCCCTGATGTAACCAGTGTAATGAGCTCACTGTTTTATTGCAGTTTTACTCTTTCTATTCATTGAGCTTGTGGTACTCTCTCTGCTCCCTCCAAACCCGGACCAATGAACGGGTGGCCATAGGCTACCAGTTAGCAACTGATGTCCTAGCAAATCGTATCGTTGACACTTACAAACATATCTGCATTTTATTCAAAACTTTTAACTGAAATAAATATACCCCTTTGTACTTTCCTTTGATAGTTTGTCTCTTGCTTGCTTTCTGAAATGAAATGAATTAATTAATTGAAGTAATATAAATAAGTAATGATGTGAAACTATTTTCTGCAGTTTTTCTGAAATAATATTTGTTTTCTGCCTAAGGCCATCACGGTTTAAGGGATAATTGGTTCCATTTTCCTTTTCTTGTATAGTCTCCATTCTCTTTCTCTTGTGGAGGAACTCAGAATCACCTTGCATTGTAATTTGCAAAAGGAAAGTGGTTGCATTAACAGCACAGAAAGAGATCCGGGGAGGGAGGAGGAAACAAACAGCTAACAATGTAACAGAGTCACATTCGTGAGATGGGCGGCTATATAAATTTGATAAATAAATAAACAAACAAGCTTTTTGTCTTCCTTTCCCTATATTGAGGCCTTGGAGAATTTGTTTTCTGTCCCTCCAAGGATCCAATACGTGTACAGAGAAAATAGGAGAGCAAATCCTCCCTGTTTGCTGCTTTTAAAAAGAGGAAGCCCAGCAGGAGATCCTGTCCACAGGCTTCCTTGCTAAAGCCCCCAGATTGCTTTCACCAGCCTTCACCCTTTCAGGGCTGGGCCCACACCCAATGGCTGCCGAAGATATCCTGCTGGAAATGGCTGAGGGCGCTGCTGCTGGTTTTGTGGGTTTCTCTTACCTAACTTTCCATCACTCTGAAGCCTCCCTGGGTGCCCCTTCTGCCCAGTGTGAGAAGCCCCTTGGGAGGAGGCCCCTCACGTTACCTCACTTGGGATGCGACTGAAGTCTCAGCTGCCATGGAGGATATAGAGATGGAGAGATGATTTCCCAGTGAAACACACGACATTCTCCCACACCCACGGTGACCTGATAACATAATGTCTGTCTTCACACAACATGATAATCTGACTTAGTTATGCAGTCAACCTAGTCCTATATCCAAACTAAATATGGCTGTTCAAACATTTGCCTGGGACACCTCTAGTTGTGGGCTGCCAGCTGAGGGAAGTATGTATTTACCTGGTGTAGCAACAGACGTGGTTACTTGAATCATCAGAGAGATCCAGTAGGTGTAAGATTTCCACCCTCTGCTCATGGACTCTTTTATTCAACTGAAAGAGAACTGCTAGAGAAAAGGGAGAACATTCCTGGGCATATTAGACTCACCCATCTCCTTTCTCCTCCCTGCCTGCAATGCAATTGCTCTGAGAAAGGATCCTAAGAGTGAGGGATGAGGACAAGAATGGAAAAAGGAACCCTAGTCGAAAAACAAATGCAACGATTTCTGTGTTCCATGTGCCCTGCCTATAAAACTGGGCTGAGCAATCAAGTTACAAAGAACTGCTGCAGTGAGAAAGACATCCTGAGAAGGTCCTTCGTGATGTCAAGTATTGAGCCTGGGTGGTGATGGGCAATGGGTAGGAAGTGGCCGGAGGACGCATTGAAGGCAACGAGTGGAAAAGGTGCTTATTCAGCCACATCTCCCAAGCTTTGCCTTGAGGGTGGAGCCCGTTTCTGTGGACTATGGATGATCCCCCCATAGCCTTGCTACAGGCCCTCATGAAAGGTGCATATGCAGAAACAGAAGTCAATTAAGAACAGGTTCACTAAATCAGGGTTTTCCAAAGTGGCGCCTCTGGCGACACACCTGGTGACGGCGTGCGCGCACAGTGGCGGCGGGGTGTGTGTGCGGCAGTGCACGCGTGCACAGTGACAGCGCGGGGGGTGTGCGGCGGCGCGCGCGCACTGGGGCGTCGCGGGAGGGGCGTGCGGCGGCACGGGGGGCGTGTGGCGGCGTGTGTGTGTATGGCGGCTGCCGTGCGCGCGCGCGCCACCGCTTCCAGGTGGTGTGGCGACACACCACGCTGTGTGTGGCGACACACTTTTGTGTCGCGACACACAGTTTGGAAAGCTCTGCACTAAATATTAGCAGACAAGTGAGACTGAAAATTGTAAAATTGGCAGCTCTGGAAAGAAGAAAAGAAAAGCAAGTGTTGAATTATGTGGTTCTTTGCTGAAGAGCTACAGGAAGCAGGTGATGAGGAAACTCTGGAAGCCAACTGTATCCCTAAAAGTGCCTTGAAGCCTAGAAATGCCGTTGAGCTCCTGCTATTATCCAAGAAACGGCCGATTATCTTGTGTAATGAGTGTGTGCAGGAAGGGTAACGAGGAAACCTCAGGGCCAAACTGACTTGTTGGTTTGTAATCAAGTGAAATTAGGTAAAGAATAAAATGGAATAAGTGAAGACTAGCGCTGACATCTAGGTCTAGAAATGATTGAGGTGCACTGTTTGAAAAGAATAGGATGGAAGCTGGCGAAGTTACTGTGGGAACAAGTTCAGCAGTTGGTATAGGCAGAGGAAGAGACCAGGACTTTGATTTATTATTTATTGTTGTGGCATTTCGTTACTTGGGATCAAAGGTTAGGCTTGGGAGAAGGACCCTTTTAAGGTCAGCTATCTCAGTAAACTTGCCACATGGAAACTGAAGCTATGATAAAACATGCCACAATGTTTGGATAATTTCCTTCTGTACCAGGCCCCACGTTCCATATATTTTACTGGAGAGACAGATTGTTTTAGTGCTGGCAATCCCTTCCTAGGGAATCTGGCTTGGTAACTGTACTGATGTCTTGTAGGCAACAGATGAAGGTACAGTATTTCAAGAAATACTTTTGTGCTTTTAGCATTTGTATCATCTTGTGTCTTTTGTCATTCATTCAAAAGATGGAACTGAGTGTAAACTATCAAGAGGACACTTCCAGACATCCTTTTTCCACCCCACAATCCCTCAAAAACATTTTTAGATGTTTTATCCCACCTTTATTATTATTGTATTGTCGAAGGCTTTCACGGCCGGAGTTCAATGGCTGTTGTGGGTCTTCCGGGCTGTGTGGCCATGTTCTGGAAGTTGTGGTTCCTAACGTTTCGCCAGCATCTGTGGCCAGCATCTTCAGAGGGCAGGAGCACAGATAGAAGCAAAATCTCTGAGATTTTGCTTCTATCTGTGCTCCTGCCCTCTGAAGATGCTGGCCACAGATGCTGGCGAAACGTTAGGAACCACAACTTCCAGAACACGGCCACACAGCCCGGAAGACCCACAACAGCCATTTATTATTATTATTTTTATAAATAACTGAAGGCAGGGAACATACCTAATACTCCTTCCTCCTCCAATTTTCCCCACAACAACCATCTTGGGAAGTGAGTTGGGCTGAGAGAGAGTGACTGGCCCAAAGTCTCCTGCTTTCTAGCCTGGTCCCTTGACTGATTCTGCAGTTCTGAGAAGTTGTCCATCAGAAGTTTTCCATCAGACATTTTTTTCAAAACCACTAAAAATAATGTTCTCTCCTGTTGGTCAACTGGATGGAGAAAGTTTGAGCACTTATAGGTTCATGGGGTCTCTTCATGTTCTCTGCATTTCAGGAATTTTCTAATACACCCTGAAATGTTCTCCCTTTTCTCTAGCAGTTCTCATTCACTTGAATAAAAGAGTCCATGGGCAGAGGGTGGAATTCTTACACCTACTGGATCTCTCTGATGATTCAACTGAAAGAGAACTGCTAGAGAAAAGGGAGAACTTTTCAGGGCATATTAGAGTGAGGGATGAGGACAAGAGTGGAAAAAGGAACCCTAGTTGAAAAACTAACTCAGCGATTTCTGTGTTCTATGCACCCTGCCTATAGACTTGGGCTGAGCAATCAGGTTACAAAGAACGGCTGCAGTGAGAAAGACATCCTGAGAAGGTCCTTCGTGGAGTCAAGTATTGAGCCTGGTGGACTTGTGGGAAGGCCATGAAATTTTTGGCGCAAATATGTTCTATAATTCAAATGATCCTTAAAGTGAATGTACAGTTGAAACCAGAACTGTTTCTTTTGGGCTTGATGGACTAACAAATTGAAAGAAAATATGGGACTTTGGTTCTGTATATGATAACAGCAGCAAGATTTTTGTATGCACAAAGATGGAAAGATGCACAAATTCCCACATTGGAGGGATGGATAGTGAATTTAATGGATTTGATGCAGATGGCAAAACTGACAGCACTGAAAAGACAAAATACCATGACTGGATTTGTTTCTACTTGGAAACCGCTTTTGGACTATTTGCATGTAACTGGGAAAAAAATGAAGTTTTGATTTTGGGATTTGACAATTAAATTGCTATTTTTCTATAGGAATGATGTTAGTTAAGGTTTAATTACAAATAAGAGATCAAGTTATTACAATGTGCATTTATATCTGTGTTGGAGAAGGTAGGAAGTCACTTTCTCCTTATTTCTTCTTTCTATCCTTGCACTTTTTAGGTTTCTTTAGTTCTTTATTCAAGCTTTTCTGTTCTTTGTATTTTAACTGTATTCTGAAACTTTAATAAAGTTCTTATTAAAAAAACAGTATTGAGCCTGGGTGGTGGTGGGCAATGGGTAGGAAGTGGGGGGAGGACGCATTCAAGGCAATGAGTGGAAAAGGTGCTTATTCAGCCACATCTCCCAAGCTTTGCCTTCAGGGTGGAGCCCGTTTCTGTGGACTACGGATGATCCCCCATAGCCTTGCTACAGGCCCTCATGAAAGGTGCATATGCAGAAACAGAAGTCAATTAACAACAGGTAGATGAAATATTAGCAGACCAGTGAGGCTGAAAGTGGTAAAACTGGCAGCACTGGAAAGAAAGAAAAAGAAAGAAAGAATAAAGTGTTGAATTATGTGGTTCTTTGCTCAAGAGCTACAGGAAGCAGGTGATGAAGAAACTCTGGAAGCCAACTGTATCCCTAAAAGTGCCTTGCAGCCTAGCAATACCGTTGAGCTCCTGCTATTATCCAAGAAACGGCCGATTGTCTTGTGTAATGAGTGTGTGCAGAAAGGGTAACGAGGAAACCTCAGAGCCAAACTGACTTGGTGGTTTGTAATCAAGTGAAATAAGGTAAAGAATAAAACAAAATAAGTGAAGACTAGCGCTGACATCTAGGTCTAGAAATGATTAAGGAGCGCTGTTTGAAACGAATAGGATGGAAGCTGCCTAAGTTACTGTGTGAAGAAGTTCAGCAGTTGGTATAGGCAGAGGAAGAGACCAGGACTTTTATTTATTATTTATTGTTGTGGCATTTCATTACTTGGGATCAAAGGTTAGGCTTGGGAAAAGGACCCTTTTAAGGTCAGTTATCTCAGTAAATTTGCCACATGAAAACTGAAGCTGTGATAAAAGGTGCCAAAATGTTTGGATGGTTTGCAAAAAAATGTGTGATGGAAAACTATGTGACAGGAAGTTGATTACCAAAACCCTCACAAAACAAACAAACAAATAGACCAGACCAGACCAGATCAAACCTCCAGCCTTAGCATTATTTCGTTTAAAAACTCATGTGGCTTCTGAAGGTGCAATGATAGCATGGTGATAAGTTTGCAGAAGGGCACTTTCTCAGCTTTGAGCATGGCTGCATAACCTTGAGTGATCTGAAAGGCTAGTTAGACTTGACTCTGATTAGGACTTGGATGGTAGACTGTATCTTGGGGTACACCCAGGTACACTTGGCTCTGGCAAACTCTTTCTGAATATATGATGAGAAACTCTGTGGATGTGTTCAGTTTGTTGGAGGTTCCAGCAAATCAGCCTGCCTCATTAGTATATGGGCCATTGCTCTAGGAGGCAAACTCTAGATCAAGGACTAATTTTTCTCAATTGTGAGAGGCCAGACATGGCGTTTGTGGCCAGCCACCAAAGAAAGGAGGATTCGAGTGCAATTCTCCAAATGAAGAGAAATGAATTGGCAGGAAGTTTGGAAAACAAGGACTCTGGTAAGTCTGATGCAAGGTACAAAACCTGCAAAGAGGGAAAGGACACGAGACCTGCAATTCCAAGACGAAGCACCAGGAGCTCCAGACAGCCCCTTGAGCTGCTTCACACTTACCAGTGTGGGCCAATTCAAGCATCTGTTGGGGGTAACATTCCAAAAAAGAAAAGAATCAAATTGGATTCCAGAGCAAAGGAAGGTATCTTATTGGGGTACCCACCAGGAAGCAAGGGATATTGAGATTCAGATCCTAAGACTGGCTCAATCCATACTTTTTTATTTATTTTTATTTATTCAATTTATCCCCCGCCCATCTCCCGGGGCATTTTGATGAAACAGAGCCAAATCAAAATCCTCTAGCCAATAGCACTGCAGAAGGGGGAGGTGAAGAAGGATTGTTCGAGGTACCTTACCCGGTGTTTCCAGATGCAGCAAGCAGGCAAGCCCAGAGAGAGGACTTAGAGACGGAAACTCCGCCCGTGTCAGACGATGAGGAACCAGGAGGGACAGAAGGGGCAGAGATGCTGTACGATCCAGACCTGAGTCTTGTTCTGGACCTGAGATGCTCATCACGACCCAACAAGGGACTTCCGGCCAAGTGACTGTCCTACCTCGCAGGAGTGGCGTTGCCGAAAGAGCCTGCATCATGGAAGGAAGTGCAACAGCTGCCACCAGCTGAAGCAAGCAAGTGGAAAAAAGCAGCACAAGAGGAATTTGAGGCTCTGCAACACAACAACACTTGGACACTCAGAAAGTTACCTGTTGGCAAAAAGGCAATAGGTTGCAAATGGGTCTTTAAGGCCAAACAGAATGAAAAGGGAGAAGTACAAAGGTACAAAGCTAGACTGGTAGCCAAGGGCTATTGACAAAAGTATGGCAAAGGTTACAACCAAACTTTTGCACCTGTTGTGACAGGTGCAAAAAATTCAACTTCTTTTAAGTCTAGCAGCCAGCAGAAACATGCAAATAGAGCATATTGACATCAAGACAGCATTCTTGCATGGTGAAATTCAGGAGGAGTTGTACATGCAACAACCTGAAGAATTCACTGTTCCAAAGAAAAGGCATTTAGTGTGTAAGCTTCAGAAGGGGATCTATGGGCTGAAACAAGCAACAAGGACCTGGAATGTGAAATTAAACCAGATGCTAATAAAGCAAGGTTTCACTCAAGGCAAAGCTGATCCCTGCCTTTACACACGACACAAGAATGGCAGAGACATGTTCATTCTGACATATGTGGACAATTTGATTCTCTGTTATGAGGATCAAAGGGACATTAATGAAGTTGTATCCAACTTGAACCAATCACATTATAGGTCAAACAAATTATCTGCCACACCCATCTTAAACTATATCAGCTGCAGTATGTGTCACCACTTACTTTAACAATGGCTGCTAATTGAATGACTTGCAGAAAGTATTACCTTTAACCTATTTACTTCTCCTGTCTAATTAATCTACTTGTAAATTCTGGGTATTTATTCAAACCCCAACACAAGCAGACTATATTAGCATGATCAAGCACTGAAGTAGAGTATGTTTCAGCAACTAAGACATGTGATGAGGTGCCATGGCTCAAGTATTTACTTGAGGATCTGGGGGTTAGTGATCCTGCTCCAATAAGAGTCTTGAGGACAACCAAAGTTGTATAAGACTCTTATCAAAGAAGGTGGGAGGGCAGACAAAGCACATGGATGTTTGCAACCAAATGTTTAGAGAGGCACAGGAGACAGGACTAATACATTTGGAGTATTGCCCCTCAGAAAGGATGATTGCAGACATCCTGACAAAGCCACTCACAAGGGGTGTCTATCAAGGCCTATGAAGTAAGTTAAATCTTGTGTAGGCATGATTCATGACTAGATTTGAGAAGGGGTGTTGGAGGTTCCAGCAAATCAGCATGCCTCATTAGCATATGTGCTTCTAGAGGAAGCTGCTTGTTGCCCCTCCCACTTCCTCTCTCTCTCTCTTGCTTTCTACCACCAGAGAAGGAGGACCATGCGGCTGGGAGAAGGAAACTTTTAAGGTCAGTTATCTCAGTAAACTTGCAACATGGAAACTGAAGATATGATAAAACGTGCCACAATGTTTGGATGGTTTCCAAAAACAATGTGTGATGGAAAATTATGTGACAGGAAGTTGATTACCAAAAACCTCACAAAGCAAACAAACAAACGACCAGACCAGACCAGACCAGACCAAAACAAACCAAACCAAACCACCCAGGTACACTTGGCTCTGGCAAACTCTTTCTGAATATATGATGAAAAACTCTGTGAATGTGTTCAGTTTGTTGGAGGTTCCAGCAAATCAGCATGCCTCATTAGTATATATTATATATTAGTATATAGTCATTGCTCTAAGAGGCAAACTCTATGTGCTTCTAAAGGAAGCTGCTTGTTGCCCCTCCCACTTCCTCTCTCTCTCTCTTGCTTTCTTCCGCCAGAGAAGGACCATGAGGCTGCTGGTCCTTCCATGGAGAGGCCGTGTGCTAGGCCTCAACTCCAGGATTTCCCCCTTTTCTCCACGCAGCCTTCACCAGCTATGAGGGGTGAGGGTAAATTAAGTTTAGGGACAAAAGAAGAACAAGAAGTCATCTTTCCTGAACGAAAATGTAACTGGACCAAATAAACAGTAAGAACTCTTTTTGTAACCTACGTTGTCTAAGCGTGTGATTCTTTATCTTGGGTGGGCTATGTGCTCAAGATCAATAACCTATATTTCTATACCGTGCTTATTAATGCTATTAAGATAAAACCTCCTTTCTGTGTGTGCGTGTTTCTTTGCTGTTATACGCTCTGCTCCATTCAGTGGTACTAGCTGCCCACTAATGGTCTTCACAGTTTGTGTCCAGTAAAGCCATTTTATTTTTTTACATCACTTACTCAAAGAAATGAAGATAAGGTGAGCCTCCAGTAGAGCTAGGAGAGAGTAATGACTGGCTTTTGGCCAGGAGTGAGGTGAGCTTCAGTTCCTCTAATGGGAAAATGGATGGTGCAGAAGATGAGCAGAGCCACAGCAACTGAAAAGAAATTAACTGCTTTTCTGCCATTTCAAAGAAAGCAGAACAGAGTCAGAAATAAAAAAAATTCATTTCCAATAATGGTCCTGAGATTCACCGGGTCAGAGCAAATCCTGAAGGAATGCCAACCCCTTTGATGGCTTGCCATGTACTCTGAATTCCTCTTTCCTGCCTCTTTTTGGGGAGATGGGATAGAGATGGGTGGGGGAATCTGTGTGGGAGAAAATAAGGACAGGTGATGTTGCTTTCTCTTTCCTGTGCTTGACGGACTCATCCCATACTTTATAGGGGGATCTTGCCAAGAAAACTGCAGGGACTTGTGCAGGCAGTCGCCAGGAGTTAAGGACACGAAAGCACAAACAACAGCAACAACAGTGTGGAAAGGAAAAAAATTACACAAGAGTATAAACCAATCAAACAGTATAACATTTAATATAAAACCTGATCTAGTCTCAAGCACTATCATAATTAATCTGTATCCAGTACTTCCTCTGAAGGGAAAAGTTCTTTCAGCCTCATAAAAATCCTGGAACAAAAAGTATTTTAAGGACCTTTTTAAGTTGTTAGGAGCTCAGAATCCAAATGCAGTTGGAGGATGAGTCTGTTTCAAACAGTAGAAGCTCTTAAACTGAAAAGTAAAAGAAGCAGGAGGGGAGACAGAGAGAGAGAGAGAAAAAAGATGTTGAGATAAAAAAAACAGTAAGCTTGGCCTTTTCAAAACTTAATTGATGGTTGTGGGAATACATCCAACTAGGAATCCCAGGAAGGCAACTGGAGAGGAAGCAGAAGCAGACCTCATACCCACGGCCAGGCAGACGAATGCACCTGAATGTCACCAGCATAAATGGACTAGTTAGCGAAGAAAAGAAATCAGAGAACCAGGGACAGAGTATATGAAGTAAAAAAAAAGTGGGCCTACGACTGCATGTTGAGGCATGTCCTTAGATGAACCGAAGGATTTAGAAGACTACTGTAAAACTTACTCTGTGTATCCAAACTGCTTGACTGAATCTGTCATAGTAATCCAGAGAGACTCATTGTGTGCAGCCACTGTGGCCTACTGGCTGGAGCCAAGGTTGTGAAAGTGATGCCGTTTGCTCTTCAGTAAAAACTTGATCTGGGTCTGCTGCTTCCCTCTCCCTGTCCTGTTTCATGGAGTGGAAAAACAGTTTCCATTCGCGCTAATGCAAGTTTTCCCCCAGTGCAAAGAGCAGGTCCTTCCTAACCTTCACGCTCTAGTCTGAACTTGGAGTTTTGAGAAGCAGGAAAATGCCGAGGCCCTGCACTCCCTGCCAGGGTCTGGATAGAAGGTTTTAAGATAAGCGCCCTCTTCCCCCTCTTTTCTTAAAAGCCCTGTTTTCCCTCCATTTCCCTGTCTGAATCCATTCTCCCCTGCCAGTTCCTTATAAGGCAAGTACATTTTGCAACTGAACCTCTCTGGGCTGATTGCTGTCAGCGGTTCGTTGGCCTCACCTTGCCCCGACCACCACAGGGCCTGGAGGGTGCCCTCCCTCTTAGCACCTCTGCCAGAGGGGGAAGAAGGAATTCAATCCTCTGGAGCTGCTTGGTTGCACCTTGGAGATGTACGAAGGACTCCTTTTCTTTTCTTGTTGCTGTTGTGATTCCATTCCATTTGGCTGTCCAAGAAATGTATATCAATCCGATTTGGACTCTTATTCTATGTGAAAAAAAGGACAGACAAACTCTGTTCTGACTTCCTGGTAAGTCAAACAATCGACCTTCACCCCTTAGCTGCACATTTAGGGCTTTAAATCGTCTTCCCACATTCTGCATTCTGAATTCTTGTCACCACCCACGAGTAGCTGCTGCTTAAACTATACACTCCACTTACAGTGCATAAGCATGTGTGAGAGCATCTGGTTTTGTTTGGGTGTCAAACTGGAGGGCAGATGCATGGGGGGCAGAGCAGAGTTATGCACCTTGGCCAGATTTGAAGACATTAAACCAGAGCTTTCCAAACTGTGTGTCGGGACACGTTAGTATGTCGCCTGCAGTGTCTGGGTGTGTCGTGGCTCCTGCCACCTCCGAGCCCTGCCAGGATTCCACGCAGGTCCTAGTGCCTGCCTTGTGCCCTGCTGTAAGAGTGTCGAGAAACGATGCCCTGCTGTAAGAGTATGTCGCAAAATGATGCCCTGCTGTAAGAGTGTGTCACCAACATGAAAAGTTTGGAAAGCTCTACGTTAGTGTGTCGGCTGCTGTGTGTAGGTGTGTCGCGCGAACGTAAGGAGAAACCTCTGAGTCTGTGTGAAATAAACAATACCAACTTGCATGCATTTTTACGTAGCAAAGGTGCTGTCAGAATAGAGTCTGACTCAGAGTTGAAGGAGGGTGAGCTCAGCAGCAATGATCCAGCTCTACTGCTGCTGCCTCCAAAGCCTGCTGGCTTCCGCATAGGTCCTAGTGGCTGACATGTGTCTGGCTGCTTCAGGGAATTCCGTGGCTGAGTCTGCCTTGACCTTGCTTGCTGTCTTGTAAGTACTCAGCTCTCCAACCTCACTGGCAGCCACGCAGGTACTCCTTGCCAAGCCCTGCCTTGTACCCAGTGCGAACTCTGCCAAGCCTTGCCTTGTACCCAGTGCGAACTCTGCCAAGCCTTGCCTTGTACCCAGTGCGAACTCTGCCAAGGCTTGCCTTGTACCCAGTGCGAACTCTGCCAAGGCTTGCCTTGTACCCAGTGCGAACTCTGCCAAGCCTTGCCTTGTACCCAGTGCGAACTCTGCCAAGCCTTGCCTTGTACCCAGTGCGAACTCTGCCAAGCCTTGCCTTGTACCCAGTGCGAACTCTGCCAAGCCTTGCCTTGTACCCAGTGCGAACTCTGCCAAGCCTTGCCTTGTACCCAGTGCGAACTCTGCCAAGCCTTGACTTGTACCCAGTGCAAACTCTGCCAAGCCTTGCCTTGTACCCAGTGCTAACTCTGCCAAGCCTTGACTTGTAACCAATTGCAATTGAATTACCGCTAAAATGGATAAATTTCTAATTAAGAAAAGAAAAGCTGGTGAAGATGATGTTTGTGATTAACAAAATGTAGCAGCTATAGAGGAAACTATACAAGAATCAACTGTTGAACGGTCTGAATTAGTACACAAGAAGTGTCAAGGAAAAATTTTCAAGCCTCGTTTATACAATAAAGGTTATATGAAACTGGGGTTCACATTTTCTGGTAATGAAAACAATCCTTGTCCCAAGTTTTTATTTTGTGGGGATATACTTGCAAATGAAAGTATGGTACCAAACAAATTAAAGCGCCATTTAACCTCAAAACACAGTCATTTGTCAGGAAAACCAGTCGAATACTTTATTGAGCTTTCAAAATCTATAAAGAAGCAGTCTGCATCATTCACAAAGAGAATGAAGACATCAGAGAAAGTTCAAAAGGCAAGTTACTTGGTTGCTCAAATAATTGCCAAAAACAAGGACCCACACACTATTGCCGAAACCACCATAAAGGAATCTTGCTGTGCTATTGTTCAAACAATGTTTGGACCTGAATTTGAGAGAGAAGTTAATAAAATCCCTTTGGCAGATAACACGATTGGAAGACGTATTCAAGACATGTCTGATGACATTAAGCTGCAAATGAAGGATATTTTTCAAGGCGATAATATGATCTTTACATTGCAATTAGACGAATCAACAGATGTCAGTGGGTTAGCACAATTATTGGTTTTTATACGTTTCATTCATACTGACAGAATTTTTGAGCAATTCTTGTGTTAACTAGAACTTCCAATGAGAACTAGAGGTGAAGATATATTTAAAACTTTAGATTGCTTCATGAAGGAAAATAATTTGCAATGGTTAAATTGTGTAGGAATATTCACAGATGGCGCACCCTCAATGGTTGGTTCAACAAAAGGTTTTATAGCTTTAGCAAGGAAAGAGAATGAAAATATTATAATTACTCACTGCTTTTTACATCGCGAAGCACTAGTTGCGCAAACCATTGGAAATGAATTAAGAAAAGTTATGGACAATGTGGTTCAAATGGTCAATTACATTAAAAGTAGACCTCCTAAATCAAGATTATTTGTTTATATTTGTGAAGAAATGGGGGCAAGGTTTAAAAAGCTTCTACACACAGAGATTCGTTGGTGCTCAAGAGGTCAAGTGCTTTGTCGTGTATACGAATTGAGGGAAATGATGCTTGAACTTTTTGAGGAAAATCAGCAAAATGAATTCTGCGATCTAGTTCAAAATAAACTTTGGTGCACAAAATTGGCATATCTTGCTGACATACAGTATTTTAACATCTGAATAAAATAAACACCAGTATGCAAGGAAAAGGAGAAAATATCTTAACAGTGGTAGAAAATTTTTTGCTATGAGAGACAAAATATCAATTTGGAAAAGGAAAGTGAAAGAAGGAAATTTTGAAATGTTTTCCAAAACTGCTGAGTGTGAGCTAAAATGTGGTATCAGCTCACTAATTGTTGACCATTTAATATTGCTTGGAGAGAAAGTTCATCATTACTTCCCAAATGTTGAAGTCCAAGACTCTGATTGGATCAGAAATCCATTTTGTTCAACTGCAATGAGGAACTTTTCACTTAGTGAAGAAGAAGAATTAGCTGAAATAAAAAATGATCGAAGTCTGTTAATGATGTATGAAGAGGGTGACTTAGACAACTTTTGGATTCGCGTTTCAAAATTTCATCCAAACATAGGTAAAAATGCGTTAAAAATTCTTCTGCAGTTTTCTACTACATACATTTGTGAAGTATCCTTTTCAATGGTGACAAACTTAAAGACACTGAAACATGGAAGTTTAAAAATGTTTGTCTTTATCTAATATTCCACCAAATATTCAAAAGCTGTGTTCATCCCATCAACCTCATACATCTCATTAAAATGGTACGTAGTTATTGGTGTTATTCAATTTTTTTTATTTCTTGCACATATTTACATATTGCTACTCATAAATGACAACAATCTTGGAAATGTATGTTATTATCTTACAAATCATATATTTTTAAAAATATAAATGAAAGGTTTTCATGACATATGTTGTGTCCCCATACATTTCGCTATTACAATTTATGTATGTGTCCATATCTCTTATAAGGGGTTAGTTTAACCTCCGGTTTGCTAGTAAAATTGAATTACTGTGTCGCAAAATGATGCATGTCTAAAAAGTGTGTCACCAACATGAAAAGTTTGGAAAGCTCTGGATTAGAGAAAAGACACTATCCACATTTATTTACATCTGGAACATATAAAATGTTATTAGCAATTAAGTCCTAATGGGTGGTGCCATTTCCACACCTCAGGAGAGCGCACCCCTCTCCTTGCTCAGGGATTGCTTTTCCATCTGCTAAGATGATCTCTTCCTTTGAACATGAGTTCAATTCGAAGAAGAGAGAAGCATCATTAAACATGTGCGTGTTACAGCCACTGTCTAACATGAAAGATGAACAATGTTTATCTGTGGCTGAAAATGCAAGAAGACTCGCATATGGAGCTTTCCCTTTGTTGCCTTTCTGATCACCCTTCCAGGCCCAACAGTCTTTCTTTAAGTGACCATTCTTGCCACAAAAATGGCACTTGATGGGCCTCTTTGTTATTGAAAGGCTCCTCTGCTGCAGATCGCCATCTTTGCCCTGAGGCATGTCATAAAATCCACTTTAATGAGTACAACTTACTCCATGTAAAGTTCAATAATAGTTCTTTTATTCTTGTGTTATTCGGACAGAAAGCAAAGCAGTTATATAATTACAATTGATAAATGATAAATGAATAAAATTATAAGATTCTCTAGAGCTTATTACAATACTATATTGGGTTAACCATCAAATAAATATCAATAACCATGCCTCGCTAGGTTATCCAAGTTGCTATTCGCATTCACCTCATCAAGTTTTCTTAATCAGTATCTCGTTACAGAACCAAAATCTCTTAATCGTATCTCTTCAATACCAGCAACAGTTACCAGTTACCAGACTTAGTATCTAAATGATACTTACATCCACTCCTAACAGTTGGCCAGACAATGTTAGAGTGGGCTGGGCGTCCCCTGTTCCCTGTGGAAAGTCTCGCACCTCAAGGTCTCCATTGCATGTCATCCCTCTTTTATACCTGACTGTGTTAAATCCAACATTTCACAGTCAGTGTCAGAACTATACACGTCAGAACTATACACGTCAGTGTTTGTTCTGACCTAGTTCTGAACTTGTTTTTTTTGCAGAGACCTGACATTCCTTATTCAGCATGTTCAGCATGATCTCTTGTCTGGTACCTCCGTACACCCACTTATCTGTTCCAACCGTTATCTGTTGTTGGTACCACATACACACCTCATACATTCCTCATTCCATACATACCAGCAACGTGAACACCCTAGTAAGTCCATAAACAGGACAAGCATGGCTAATACCTGGTTCTATTAAAACTATGATTTTATACATATATTTAAACTTAATATGAACTTAATATATATTCAATATATAATTTCATTACAGGCATCTTAGAGAAATAGACTGCCTCATTGTGGGTCTGCTTGGCATTTCTATAGGAGACCTGCCTGCTATACTCAGACTTTAATTCCTGAATTAAATCTGAAAGAGGTTGTCTTGATCCTCTATAACTAGCAGCAAAGCAAGAAAATTTTTCAGGCAAAGAGTCAAATAAAAATCCCACTTGGATCCTGTTATCCAAAATCACATCATTGCAAGCAAGCTTGTGCAGCAATGATTGAAAATTAGAAATGTGCTCATCTATGTTTCCATTTTGCTCGAATTTTAAATTGGATAACTTCCTCGCCAAATTAATAAATTGGGAATCACCTCCCTCTCCATAGAGTTTAAACAATTCCTCCATCATCCCTCTTGCAGTATCTCTGTGCTGGATTTGAACCAGCATTTGTGCACTTAGGGAATTCATGATCAAGCCTTGGAGCTTAAGATTATTGGCCATCCAGTCTGCATATGCTGCTGAATCTGGAGTAGGAGGATTTTCATTCAAAATATTGTGCTGATTAAAAATCCTTGCCTGCCTTTCCACCCATATATTCCAGGGATAAAACTCTCCAGGTTTTTAAGGACTTCCGGTGAAGATGGACGGCAGCTGGAGCAAAGTAGATGAGGCTCCGTAAAGAAATCAAAAACGCGCAGACCCGAGCCGGCTTTGAGAAAACAAAAAGCTAAAAAGCAGCAACAGAGAGAGCGGAGGCTTTGGTTCTCTTGGAAAACAAAACTTTCGGCAGCTTTGAAAGGCTTGGAGAGAAGAGCGAGTCAACTGTTGTCTGTCTAATTGTTTTCATTGACTCATGGAAAACAGCATGCTGAAAAGCGCAAAAGCGAAAGTCGGAGCTGTGCAGAAAAGTCTGTGAAATAGACAAGCACAGCAGACCACTTCACTAAAACAATAAAAGAACTTACAAATAAGCAATTAAGTGTTTCTGAAGGAAGAAACAAAGCGAAGGAGTTTGGGTAAGAAAAGAGATAATTTCCTTACGGAGAACTTCTATGAAGACGGAATTAATTAATTAATTAATTAATTAACTAACAAAGGAAGCCATTTTTCCTTGGTAAAACTTCAATATAACTTTTGTTTAAGTTGCCGTATAAAAGTATAAAAATTATTCCTTATTTGCTATATTATTGTTTGAAATATATATATCACTGTATTTAGATAATTATATTATAAGACAAGATAGTTTTGCTATAAGTTAAAAAATAAGACATAAGATTAATAAAATGAGTGTAAGCACTAGAAGACAAATGACACAAGTAAGAAGAGGATCAGAGGCTTGGGAAGGTGAATGGCTAAAACCACTGTTTGAAGATTTTACAGCTAAAACTACACAGGCAATTACTCAAAGAGTGACAAAAGTATTAGAAGGAAAATTAGAAGGTTTAGAAAAAAGATTAGAACAGAAACTGGGAAAGATAGAAAAAAAATTAAAAAAAAGATATACATGAAGTTAAGAAACAGATTGATAATTGTGAAGAGAATTTAGATAGGGAAGAAGAACGTATAACATTATTGGAATTAAAAGAAAAAGAACATTGTATAAGACTGAGAGGTGTACCCGAAGAGAAGGAAAGCAATGTGAGAGAAATAATTGTACCAATGTTAGCTAATTTAATTGACTGGGAAGAGGAAAGACTAGAGGAGGAAATAGAAAAAATGTTTAGGATAAACTCTAAATATGCAACTTTATACAATAAACCAAGAGACATTCTGATAGAATTAAAAAAAAAAGATAAGAAACATAATAATTCAGGCATCTTATAATAAAAGAATTGAAATAGAAGGGAAAGATATTACTATTTTCAAAGAAATTCCAGGTAAAATATTAAAGAACAGAATAGAGTATAGGTTTCTGACGGATCTCTTAGGGAAAAATAATATTAATTTCAGGTGGGAAATACCTGAAGGTTTAAGCTTGACATTTAAAGGTCAAAGATTTAAACTAAACTCATTATTAAAAGCAAAAGATTTTTTGAAGAGATTTGAAAAAGAAATAGCTCAACCTAAGGATCAGAGAAAAGAGGAGAAGGAGAAAACTCAATATCAAAAAGGGGGAGGAGTAGCTAATACTCAAGAGTTTGTCTCGCTCTTGGTAAATGAATGAGCTTAGAATTATTACCTGGAATATTAATGGGGCTAACTCTCCCATTAAAAGAAAATGATTATTTCAATTAATAAATAAACTAAAACCTGACATTACATGCCTTCAGGAAACCCACATTAAAAAAAACAGACACAAAATACTTAATTAATAAAAAATTAGGATTGGAATTTATCACAGCAAATGAAAAAAAAATGGAGTAGTAGTATACATAAAATCTTATTTAAAACCTAAATTAATTCAAAAAGATGAAAATGGGAGATATATTATTGAAATTGAAATCCAAAATTCTAAATTACTAGTAATTGGTATATATGCTCCAAATAAAAATCAAAAAAACTTTTATAAACTTTCTGCGGGCTACTACAAACATTTTAAAGAACAACTAACAGAACCACTCAAAAAATTATTTAATTCAATTCTGGAAGGGAACAAGATACCACAAACATGGACTGAAGCTAAGATTGCCTTAATTCCAAAGGAAAACCAAGATTTAACAAAATGTCAAAATTACAGACTGATTTCTCTACTAAACAATGATTATAAATTATTCACTATCATATTGGCTGAAAGGTTAAATTTTTTTTTTACAAAATTTAATAAATTGTGATCAGAATGGATTTTTGCCAAATAGACAAATTAAAGAAAATTTGCGTACAATAATAAATTTGATAGAATATGCAAATGTGCATAATGAAAAACCTATAATGTTATTATTCTTAGATGCTGAAAAAGCATTTGATAATGTAAATTGGGATTATATGATTAAAACATTAGAGTACAGAAATTTTGGAGATAAATTTATTAAAGTAATTCAAGCCATTTATAAATTACAAAAAGCCAAAATTATAGTGAATGAAGAAGAAACGCAAGAAATCAATATAGAAAAAGGTACACATCAGGGATGCCCATTGTCTCCATTATTATTTATATTGGTATTGGAAGGTTTATTGGGAAAAATTAGAAAAGATGATAACCTTAAAGGAATTAAAATTAAAAAAGAAATATACAAACTGAAAGCATTTGCTGACGACTTGGTAATAATATTACAAAACCCATTAGACTCAATAGGAAACTTAAAACAAAAAGATGCAAGAATTTGGAGATCTAGCAGGTTTTAAAATAAACAAACAAAAAACCAAAATGATAAATTTAAATATTTATTTATTTATTTATTTATTATTTCAATTTATTCCCCGCCCATCTCCCTTGCAAGGGACTCTGGGCGGGTTACAACAATTTGTGAAAATATGATAAAAGAAGAGCGAACAAAATTGGAGCAAAAAGCAGGATTCCAAAACGTAAAACAAATTAAATATCTAGGAATCCAGATAACTGATAAAAATATAGATTTATTTAAAAATAATTATATTAAAATATGGAAAGAAATTTAAAAAGATTTAGAAAAATGGGAATCTTTACAATTGTCATTATTAGGAAGAATTGTGACAATAAAAATGAACATATTACCTAGAATTCTGTATCTATTTCAGACAATTCCCATAACAATAACAGACCAAACCTTTATAAATTGGCAAAGAGATATAAATAAATTTATATGGCAAGGGAAAAAACCCAGAATAAAAATAAAATTTTTACAACACACTAAAGAGGAGGATTGGGATTACCAAATTTAAAGCTGTATTATGAAACATGTGGTCTAGTTTGGTTGAAAGAATGGATAAAATTAGAAAATACAAATATATTAAATTTAGAAGGCCATGATAATAGATTTGGTTGGCATGGTGCAACAAAGGTAAAATCAATAAGGCATTCAATAATCATATACAGTAATTAGGAAATCAATACTAAAAATATGGAATAGATATAAGAATTCTTTATTACCTACACTTCTGCTGTGGACATCTCCCCAGGAGGCAAATGTCAGAATAGAAAACCCAAATGACAATAAATGGCTAAGATACAAAACTTTACTCAAATTCTCTGGAAATAATTATGAATTCAAAACAAGGGAAGAATTAGAAAAAGAAGGCTTTAAATGCCAATGGTTTAAATATTTACAATTAAAAGAACAATTCAAATTAGATCAAAAAATGTTTAAATTTGTGAAAGTAACAGATAATTGGGATAAGATATTATGGAATGATAATGATCATTTGATTTCTAAATTGTATAAAAAATTATTAGATTTAAAAACTAGTGATATAAAAATTAAAAATTATATGATAAAATGGGAGGAGAATTTGGGTAAAGAGATTAGCTATGAAAATTGGCAAACTATTTGGATGAAAAATATTAAATTTTCTGCAAGCAATAATCTAAAAGAAAATAGCTACAAGATGGTGTTTAGATGGTATTTGCCTCCTGAAAAATTGTATAAAATGAAATGTTTAAGTTCAAATTTATGTTGGAAATGTAAAATAAAAGTGGGTTCTTTTTACCATTTATGGTGGTCTTGTAAAAAAACAAAAAAATATTGGGAAAAAATTCATTGTTGTATATGTAAAATTGTAGAAATCAACATTGGGAAAAAAACAGAATTCCATTTATTGAGTCTTATGGACATAAAGATAAATAAGGACTGTAAAAAAACTACTACATCATTTGATTACAGCAGCAAGGATAACTTTTGTGAAACATTGGAAAGAAGAACATATTCCGTCAACAGATGAATGGATTATTAAAGCAATGGAACTAGCACAAATGGACAGATTAACGAACTTACTAAAATGTAAAGAAATTGGAAATTATGAGCAAATATGGAATCCCTTTTTAAAATTTATACAAAAGGACTATAATATAAAATTATCTTCAGCAAGAATGGAAAATTTATTCCAGTAAAAATGAAAAATCAGAAAGGAAAAATATTATATAGAAAATAAATGTTAATATATATGAATAACTATCAAAAAGTAGAATATTAGAAAATAATAAATAACTGCATGGGAAAAAGATGAAAATGAATCAGGTAATGAGAAAAATTATAAATTATAAACACAATAATGAAAATATTAAATATTAAAGGGATGGAAATTTATAAGAAAAATAGTGTTAATTAATATATGGTAAAAAGGTTTCTTTGTAAAAAAAACAGGAAGTCTTTTTAAATTGATTGTTTTATATGTAAGTATGTTAATGTCATTGTCTTAACAAGTTGAATGTAAATGTGTTGTGTATGTGTTGTAACTTTTTGTGAATGTATCTGTTTTGTTAATATGTAAATAAAATTTATTTTTAAAATTAAAAAAAACAACTCTCCAGGTTTTAGTTTAAAAATCTCTGGACTGTGAGGTAGCAGTACACTGGCCATCTTGTCTAAGCAAAACAGATTTAAAAATCATGTCAAAAAGAAAAAAAAATCTTCCCTTTATGCTTAAGGCTATTTCCTTTGTGTAAGAAACCTCTTCAGTAGCTAGACTGAGTAATCTCTCTAAAACAACAATGCTCATGCAAAAGCAGCAAAAAAGAAAATTTCTGCTAAAAAAAAAAACACTGCAAAAAGGAAAAAATTCCTGCTGTTTAAAATACAAAATCTATTTCTGAAAAATCCTGGGCCCATAACCCTTTGAAATCCATTTAGCAGTCTGTTAGAACTGCTGAAATGGAGCAGAGCAGCTAAACCCGTGTACAGAAAAAGAATATTGTTTAAAAAGAGAGCCCATGAGCATATTAGAGAGATCCAGGTTAGTCTTACACCTTTAGCCCACCTTAGCATAAAGAAACACACACTTAGACATGGCAGGTATGAAAAGTAAGTACAAAAGAGTCCTTCCATTTATTCATTGCAGGTACAGCATTTTCGGTAGATAAATGATGTTTGTCTGTTTATTTATTTATATGTCAACTTGTATTACCGCACCATCTCCCCCCAAGGGGGATGTTCCATTTCTTCTTTCTTTTCCCTAAACTTAGTTAACTCTTGCCCCTCATTTTATTTATTTTATTATTTCAATTTATATGACCGCCCATCTCCCCCAATCGGGGGACTCTGGACAATTTACAATATTGTATCATTGCTGGCAAGAGATGCGTGTAGAAAGGGGGGAAAATCTCATAGGCCCATCCATGGCCTAAGATGGAGCAACACACAGCCGTGTGCTTTGCTCCAAGTCGAAGAAGGAGAGGGGGGGGAAGTGGGAGTGGCCACAAACAGCTTCCTCAAAAGCATGGAGAGTTTGCATGCTAGAGCAACCATCCATATGCTGATGAGGCATGCTGGATTTGCCAGGATCTCCAACACAAAGTACGTATGCATATTGTGAATGTATCTTTTCATTTAAATATGTATTGTTATCTATTATGTGGTCACAAGATTGTTTGCATTAACATGAGTAATAAAAAGACTAGCGTTTTTATATAGATATTTCTCCCAACCCACGATCTCACCCCCACCAAAAAAGTTGTCCAAAATAAAGAAATCTTGGGAATTGGAACACATCTAACTAAACTGGAACATCTCTTGCTCCATAACCGTTTTGTTGCTTCAAATACAATCATTAGATTGGCAAATTGCAGGAAGAACTTTCCAATGGCATTAGGTTTCTACCTATTTTGCTTCAACTGCCACTGAGTCACAACTTCCCAAGAATGCTATAAATTGGGGACAACAGCTTTCACATGAAAACCCTGGGAAACCATCCAGTCTGTGGCTCCCTTGGCATCCCTTCTGCATTCAGCCCTCCTAATTGAACCATGAAGGTCCTTCATTTCTTCTTGGCTGTTCTGTCTGTGCTCCTCCTGGTTTCTGAAGGTAAGGAATAATGAGAAAGAGGAGGAAGGAAGGAAGGAAGGAAGGAAGGAAGGAAGGAAGGAAGGAAGGAAGGAAGGAAGGAAGGAAGGAAATATCTGGGACTTGTTCTACAGCCATGGATAGGAAGTCCTTTTCCACTCTGGCCTTGGAATGAAAGTATCTTCCAGACCTGGGGCAGAGTCTCCCCATCTTCTTCAGCCTTTGCTCTAACTTTGGGAACATCCCAGGCTGCCATCCCTGCAAGCGAATGTTCACAAATATGGAAAAGGGGGAGCAATGCTTGGCAGGAGAATGGGGCCTTAGAGCACAGCTCTTGTTTCTTTACTGAAGCTGGAGGGGTGGGGAAGAAGATGTGTTTTAGGATCCTTTTAAACAAGTGAATTGCTAGGTCAGGTCAAGCTAGAGAGACTGTGGAGTCATGGGGGGTGACAGGGACTTTAACCCGTTGCCTCCCCCCATCTACAGGGCTGTTCTGGAACAGGGTCTCCACACCTCCTCTTTTCCTCAGGAAAACTTTGGATGCCTTGTGACCTGCTAGACAGGAATATCCTTCTGTCTTTGAGGGCTGCCAAGTCAGTTCAAAAGGAGAGTGAAATGGTCTATGTACAGTTAGCAACACCTTGGCTGCAAACCAAGTGGGTGTCACCTTCTCACAGTTCTCCTGCTAGGCTGAGATTTATTATATTTCTCTTTCTATTTAAATTAGAAGAATTCGGTTTCACTCTGCATCTCTCTCTCTTCCTATCAATGACTAGGAGAACTATTTGGACAATTATCTGCCTTTTTTTTTTGGAGAGGCATTTCCTGTTTGACTGGTGGAAGGGGGTTGCTATGCGCCCAGGCCAGCTTACCTTAGTCTGCAAGGGGAGCGTTTTTACAAAGCTTCAAGAGAGCGGGAAGCCCTGCAGTCCATAGCAACCTCAACAGAGGAAACCAGGCTGGGCAGAAAGCAAACCCTTTTTCCACCACCAATCTAACCACTGTGCAAAGCAGACCTCAGTTGCCAGTTGCTGATTCTTAGTGGCAGACCACAGGCCTCCGTGCTGGAGGAAGGGCTACACACACTTGAGGCCCACATATTTTTCCAAAGGTTTCCACTCAACTGAAGTTTCATTGGGACAACAGGCTTTTTGGCTTCAGCAACCTGGAATGGAAGTTGGAGATGAAATGATTTGCTTTTTCTTTTTTCTTTTTCTCCTAAGATGAACCTGTTTGCAACCTCTCTCAGCCTGGAGCTTTCAGTCTCCATCCTCCACATGTTAACTGATGCTATAAACCTCTAGGCATACCTCTTCCAGTCTGCTTTTCTAAACTTACCACCACGCTAAAATTATTTCACAGAGGGAGGCTCCAGTTCCCAAATTTTACTTCTCCTTTGCTGCATACCTTTTAGAGCCATGATAAAGACCAAAAAGCTTTGTGAATTGGAGATGTGTTTCATTTGAACACAGAACATCATGCTCTTAATATTGCAAAGCTTGAATTTTTTAAAATCATTCTCCTAAGTATGAGAGTCTCCCCTCCCAAATCTCACAAATATGAATGCAGATAGGAAAATGTCGTCCCCTTCCACTAGGGATGGGGGCCTTGGAGGCTGTCAGTGGCATCTGAGGAGCTGCATATGGCCTGCAACCAAGTCATATGGGTGTTGGATCAACAATTCCCATCATGGCCAGGCTGGCTAGGAATTCTGGGAGTTGTAGTTTAACCTATTTGGAGAGCACCTGCCTGGGGTTGGCTGATGAGCACTTCAACAATTAAAGCTATTTCGTGGAGGACAGAGGAAAATCTTTTCCCTTATCCAGCTGAAACAACGCCATCCTTACGGAAAAAGGAGTCTGCCAGCTGGCTTTGGCAATACTAAGATTGTGGATGGTTAAGAAATCTTTAGGGACAATATCTCAAGGGGAACCCCATATTTAATCTCAAGAGGAGTGACCAGGCTCACTGGCGACACAATCCTGAATATGTCAGTTGGGGGAGAGGAGAGAAAAGGGGGGAGGGGGAAAGGGAGGAAGAGGAATAGCATGGAGAATCTCGGCGGAGGGCAGGGTTCACTGACTGTAAGTACATTCTGTTGCAAGTCTCACTGGTGATTTTTCTGATTCTGATGCATGTTAATAAATATCTTCCTTGCTTCTTACCTTTCCTGGGCCTTGTTCTATCAATTAAGTAACAAAGGATTCTTTTTAAATATGTCTCTCCATTCCTGTGCAGGATTTGCCTCCAAGAAACCAAAGATTAGGAGGCAATGCTACCTTCAAAATGGTACTTGCATGTTCGGGTGCAGGTTTCCCTTAAGATGGTATGGAAAATGTGGTATTCTGTGATCTTGTTGCATCAGGTAATTCTGCGTCA
Organism: Charina bottae; assembly: GCA_023362775.1. Classification (NCBI taxonomy): domain Eukaryota; kingdom Metazoa; phylum Chordata; class Lepidosauria; order Squamata; family Charinaidae; genus Charina; species Charina bottae. The sequence continues at coordinate 88,043,176 of JALMGJ010000001.1, read as the reverse complement.
TCAATTGATGGATCCTATGAGTTGCCAGGGACAGAAAGTCTCCCTTCTCAAACCTCTTGGGACCAGCATATCCACATGCCCAGAGTTTCTGGGAGTCAGGCAGAAGATAAATTTAATAAATTATTATTATTATTATTATTATTATTATTATTATTATTATTATTATCATCTTATAGAGAAAATTTTATGGAGATTTTTTTTTCAAATTTACAAAAAGATGTGGCTTCCGACTTTTAACAGCAATGATATACAAAAATTTCCATACTCAATCTCTTACTCTATATTAAACCAAAACATCACATCATACCACTTTAACACATAATAAAAAACACTAAGTACAGTTACTCCTCCCCTTATATTAAAATAAAGAAAAAAAATTCATATAATCCTCCTAAACATCTTTCTCCCCTCCAAAAGATAAAACGTATTTAATTATTCCCTTCCTACCACTATTATATATATTTCTGTCTAGTATAATATCCCCACAACGTGCACAGAGCTTTCCTCTCGAAAGAATCAAACAGCCCAACTGCCCCCTTCAAAGATTCCAGGTTCTTTTCACGGCATTCCACCAGGAGATCGATTTTACTTATGGCTTGCAGATCACTTTCTCCCTTAGATTTCTCCAACACCATTATCCAATCTTCATCCAGCATCTCGATAAAAACCCCAATCTCAGTCTTAAAAAAAAACTTTCTATTGCTCTTAAATTCCTCAATTTCATCCACCACATCCCCAACCTGATGGCACATTTTAGATCTCATATTTTCCACAATGTCCTGGATATCTTGCATAAAAGCTTGCTAGAAGACAGAAGAAATCTGTTTAAAATCCTGGTGAAAGTCAGAAAGAATCTGTTTGAAATCCTCCATGTCTCACGCAGTAGATTATGGCGCCCCCTAGGAGCTTAACCAGTGAAAGTTGAAGATATGGAAGAGTTCCAAATCTGTTTACATAAAGTGAGAGTGAGATAGCAGACAGTTCTCAAGGGAAAGTGAAAACAGAAAGCTGAAGGTTCAAATCAGCCGATTCAACATGTAGGAAAATGCTAATATCTTCAAATTTAATACAAAAATAATAACAGGAAAACAATGGTTTACTCTCAATCTTTGGAATTTCCTTTGGAAGGAAAACGAAACCCAAAACTTAAAATAATTTTTTTTAAAAAAGTAATCCCCAAAATAACGTTAAACACCAAGAGAACCAGCTTCTCCTTGCTGTAGAAAGCCTGTCTTGGGGTACATGTATTTTTAAAAAAATACAAATTGGTGATTTAGAAATGGGGTGGCCATTCTTAGTGTCCCTTTAAGGCTACAGCGCAGCTTGGTAAGTGATGAAGTCCCCGCCTACCGGCTGCTCTTACTAGTCGAGCGCAAAACGCTGTTTGCGATCTTCTGGCTGCAAGCAGCCATCCGGAGGAGAGATGGGATGATTTCAGGTATTCTCCTTGATCCGGAGAATGTTTCTGGGCTTCAGGAAAACCTGCCTGAGCCCGAAAAAAGTAACTGCGTTGTCAGCTCCGCCTGCTAAAACCAGCAGGCACAGCTGTTCAGTCTGCCATTCCCACCGGAAGCCATTATTATTGTTGTTGTTGTTGTTGTTGTTATTGTTGTTGTTGTTATTATTATTATTATTATTATTATTATTCCCCTGAGAGGGGAGATGTGTGGCTGCCATCCTTACATCGTTGTTATATGGGAAATTTGTCATCCTGGAATGTTAATGCATATTTACCAGTTATGTGTTTTTTAAACCAAAGTGCAGTTACATCGCCTGAGATTTTCACTTTGTCAGATTTTATGAGGGTTTAGTCCAGTAAAAAAAGAAAAAGCCACAGTAATGAATACACCAGGAGAAATGTACAAACTATGCATATGTCAGGGAAACTACCATTCAAATATGCATTGTTTTTGGAGGAAAGAGTTTGCATGCATTTGATGTTTTAGGGAAGATCTCACAAAAAGTGCACAGTATATACAAACATGTGCATAGAATGAAAGAACATGAAACCTCTGTTCAGCACATCAGTGGGAGTAATTGGACAAGGTCTATCATTAGAACACAACTTACCTTCTATCAGCTCCTGATTTCCAGGCATGGTATAGTTTTCCAAATGTTTAAGAGATTTGGAATTCTTACGAGAATATTGAATAAACCAGGGTGGTTGTTTTGGAGAGAGTAAAGCTGGTTTGGTCTCATATTCCACAGGCTGAGTGGAGAGGAGTCAAACCAGGACTTCTGTTCATAGTCTGGTCTCAATCTCAAACCTCAAGAAACCATCCCTGGACCCTACTGTATTGGACAATTTTCGTCCTGTCTCCCACCTCCCCTTTTTGAGGAAGGTGGTTGAAAACGTAGTGGCAATGCAACTCCAGAGGATCCTGGATGACACGGATTATCTGGACCCCTTCCAGTCAGGCTTTAAGCTGGGATAAGGGGTGGAAACGGCATTGGTCGCGCTTACGGATGATCTCTGGCAAGAGCGGGATGGAAGAAGTGCATCCATCCTGGCTCTTCTCGACCTCTCAGCAGCATTCAATACCATTGACCATGGTATCCTTTTGGGACGGGTCAGGGAGTTGGGGGTGGGCAGTGTAGTTCTGCGCTGGTTTACCTCCTTCCTCCGGGGCCGGTCCCAATCGGTGGTAATAGGAGATGAGAGATCTGACTCTTGCCCCCTCTTCTGTGGGGTGCTGCAGGGTTCGGTTCTCTCCCCTCTCCTATTTAATATCTACATGAAACCACTGGGTGAGATCATCCGCCACCATGGGATGAGGTATCATCAATATGCAGATGATACTCAATTATATATCTCCATCCCGGGTGAAGTAAGTGATGCGGTGGCTGCCCTTTCTCAGTGCCTGGGGGCTGTGGGGGTCTGGATGGGGAACAACAGGCTTCGACTGAACCCTGGTAAGACGGAGTGGTTGTGGATTGATGGCTCCTCTGGATCCAGGAAGTTATCATCTTTAGTTCTGGATGGGGTAGCACTACCCCATTCAGACACAGTGCAGAATCTGGGGGTCCTTCTGGACTCACGGCTCCTGCTTGATGAGCAGGTGGCAGCCGTGGCCAGAAGGGCCTTTGCGCAACTTCGTGTTGTGCGCCAGTTACGCCCTTTCCTGGATCAGGATGCCTTCCGTACAGTCACTCAAGCCCTGGTCATCTCCCATATAGACTATTGCAATGCGCTTTACATGGGGATACCCTTGAGGAGTATACGGAAGCTTCAACTGGTCCAGAATGTGGCTGTGCACGCAGTTATTGGTGCCCCAAGATCGGCACATGTGACACCTCTGCTGTGCCGGCTGCACTGGGTACCAGCATGTGTGTATTTGGGGATTAAAGAACAAGAGTATTCCCATTAGATGGAGTTTTTCTGCTCAACCGATATTGAAACTGTGGTCCTCATGAAGCTAGAAAAGAAATGCTTGGACCTCTACATTAAAGCATCTGAAGCTACTCTTAAATGTTATCTCATGCTACAAACATAAAGTATCTCTTGTTTGACTTTGTTTATTGTTTTAATTTGCTTGCATCCCTCAGATCACAATTCCAAGAAGGAAATGATATTACACCCAGCTCACCATCTATCTTTTGAAACATGGGAGACGTCTTCTTGTTTGAGAGCCACTGAATCCTGCCTTTTCCCTACCAGCATAGTTTACTGCCCTGTCACCAAAACCTCTTGGCCTGCAATGAAAGGATGCATCATATACAATTATTTCTATGAGCTTTGGCATTTAAAACCAAAATAAATAAATAAAGAATTCTTGCTATTTCCAGCATTCAAAATTAAAGGTTGTTGTTAGTATTTATAGGCACAGCCCTCGAGGCAACAAAGTAGAAGCGGTTCCAAGAATGGCAATGAGGATGATCAACTAAATTGCATGAAGAGTGATGGAAGGTCCTGGACATGTGTAGCTTTGAGAAGGTGGGGTGGGGGGAGGTCTCTTCAGGGAACTGAAAGGATGACACAGAAAAGAAAATTGAGCCCTGTTCTTTCTCACCTCGGAGTGGAGGATGTTGAGCAATTAATTTCAGTTACAGGAAGGAAAATTCTGGTTGTATGTTAGGAAAAAATTCTTAACAAAAAGAGCAGTTTAACCAAAGGGCAATATGGAAACAATGTTATAGCTAAAAGATATTCATTCTTTAAAGAAGCGAACAAAAAACGTAAAACCTAGAAATGCAAAATATCAACAAAAACTGTTTGATATTTTTTCAGAAATAGAACTGGGAATGGAAAACAAAAAGCACTATAGCTTGAATCATGTCAACTGGATTTCTATTTTCTCAGTGGAAACGTTTCGCTCCTTATCCAAGGAGCTTCTTCAGTCTGAGCAAAGTTGGTAAGGGAATCCCTTACCAACTTTGCTCAGACTGAAGAAGCTCCTTGGATAAGGAGCGAAACGTTTCCACTGAGAAAATAGATATCCAGTTGACATGATTCAAGCTACAGACAATTCCACCTGGATGACTGAGAACCTTCATAGACAAAAAGCACTATATTTACATGGGAAATAATAGTTGTTTGTTTCCTCCAGAAGATGGCAGCAAACATTTGTTTTCCTTGACACTATGGGGACTACTGTTGGAGGAAAATTCTGAGAGTGCCTTGGACTGCAAGAAGATCAAACCAGTCCATACTCCAGGAAATAAAGCCAGACTGCTCACTTGAGGGAATGATATTAAAGGCAAAACTGAAGTACTTTGGCCACATAATGAGAAGACAGGATACCCTGGAGAAGAAGCTGATGCTAGGGAAAGTGGAAGGCAAAAGGAAGAGGGGCCGACCAAGGGCAAGATGGATGGATGGTATTCTGGAGGTGACGGACTCAACCATGGGGGAGCTGGGGATGGTGACAGCCGACAGGAAGCTCTGGCGTGGACTGGTCCATGAAGTCACGAAGAGTCGGAAACGACTGAACGAATAAACAACAAATGGGGACTACATTTGTTGCTTGACTTCCTGAAATCATCTGGAGGGCCCCTGTGGCAAAGTGTGTGGCTTTTTCACACCATCCAATCAACCAGGTATTGTGGCTGTTTCTCAAAGCATAATCCATAGAAAAGCCTCCCACAACCTGGGGCCCAATGTTCATAATGTGCCACTGGAGGGACTGGTTGTGAATTCTGAGAGTTGTAGTCCAGCATACTGAGAGGGTGCCAGGTCATGAAAGTCTTGTCTAAAACCAATGGAGAAGCACACACACACACAAACCTACTTACCAGGTTATTCCCTTTCAGAGTAAGCAATGTGCCACAAACCATGGAAAAGAAGTAAGAAGTAGTAAGCCCAAGAAATGTGAAGCCCATTCAGCAGTCTGTTAGAACTACTGAAATGGAGCAGAGCTGCAAAAGTCGTGTACAGAAAAATATTGTTGTTTAAAAACAGAGCCCATGAACATATTAGAGAGATCCAGGTTAGTCTTACACCTTTAGCCCATCTTAGCATAAAGAAACATGCGCTTAGATATGGCAGGTATGAAAAGTAAGTACAAAAGAGTCCTTACGTTTATTCATTGCAGGTACAGCATTTTTGGTAGATAAATTATGTTCCATTTCTTCTTCCTGTTCCCTAAACTTTATACCTCTTGCTCTGCTTGCTGCAAGAGATGCATGTAGAAAGGGGGAAAAATCTCCTAGGCCCATCCATGATCTAGGATGGGGCAGCATACAGCCATGTGCTTGCTCCCGGTCAAAGGAGGAGAGAGAGAGTGGGGGGGGGGAAGTGGGAATGGCCACAAACAGCTTCCTCAAAAGCACGGAGAGCTTGCATCCTAGAGCAGCCATCCATATGACGATGAGGCATGCTGGATTTGCCAGGATCTCCAACACCCCTTCTCAAATCATGCATGCATCATGCCTACACAAGATTTAACTCACTACGTAGGCCTTGGTAGACACCCCTCACAAGTGGTTTTGTAAGGATGTCTATGATCATCCTCTCTGAGGGACAATACTCCAAATGTATTAGTCCTGTCTCCTGTGCATCTCTAATTATGTGGTAGCGAACATCCATGTGCTTGGTCCGCCCTCCCACCTTCTGTGACAGAGAGAGTTTTATACAACTTTGGTTGTCCTCAAAGACTCTTATTGGAACAGGAACACTGACCCTCAGATCCTCATGTAAATACTTGAGCCATTGCACCTCTGAGCATGTCTCAGCTGCTGAGACATACTCCGCTTCAGTTGTTGAGTGTGCCAAAATAGCCTGCTTGCAACTAACCCAGCTCACAGCCCCTACCCCAAAGAAAAACACATTCCCACTAGTGGATTTGCGATCAGTTACATCCTCTGCCCAATATGCATCGGTGTACCCCACTAGTTCAGGAGAATCAGTTGGTGGCAGCTTAAGCTTCAGGTCTGCAGTCCCCTTCAGGTATCTTGCCACCCGCTTAATGCCTGTCCAGTCCCTCTGGGTGGCTGTACTGGTCTTTCTGCAGAGGATCCCCACTGGAGTTGAAATATCTGGCCTCGTTGTGGTGGACAGATATAACAGCTTCCCAATGGCCTCCCTGTAGCCATTGTTCTGAGGCAACAGTTCACTAGTGTCCTTGACTTTGTGAAACCCTGTTTCCATTGGAGTTGGGACTGTATTTGCATTTTCCAGTCCCAGGCTCTCCAATAACTCTAGAATCTTTTGCCTCTGACTGAGGAGAAAACTTCCATCCTCTTCTCTGTCAATTTGTATCCCCAAGTAATAGGTTGCCTTCCCAAGGCATTTCACCTCTACTTCAGTGTTCAAATTGGATACAATTTCATCAATGTCCCTTTGATCCTCATAACAGAGAATCAAATAATCCACAAATGTTAGGATGAACACGTCTCTGCCAATCCTGTGTCGTGTGTAAAGGCAGGGATCAGCTTTGCCCCGAGTGAAACTTTGCTCTATTAGCATCTGGTTCAGTTTCACATTCTAGGCCCTTGCTGCTTGTTTAAGCCCACAGATCCCCTTCTGAAGCCTGCACAGTAAACGTCAGTTCTTTGGATCAGTGAAGCCTTCAGGTTGTTGCATATACAACTCCTCCTGAATTTCTCCATGCAAGAACACTGTTTTAATGTCTATATGTTCCACTTGCATGTTCCATCCTTGCAGCTAGACTTAGAAGAAGTCAAATGGTTGTGTGGGTCACAACTGGCACAAAAGTCTGGTCATAATCTTCCCCATACGTTTCTGAATAGCCCTTGGCTACCAGTCTAGGTTTATATCTTTGGACCTCTCCTTTCTCATTCTGTGACACAATTATTTAACACAATTATTACATTGGCACTCTTCAATCATATTCAGTATCTCTTCCTGTTGTCGTCAGTTTCCCCATATGAGTTTTGAAGATTTGAACTCAGATTCTAAAGAAAAACCATTAACATAGCACACTTGGGAAAAACTGGCAATGAAATGTGGCCTTTACAGCTTAGTGACTAAACACACACACACACAAACAACAAACAGAGCAATAGCAGCAAAAAGAAACAAACAAAATTAGGTAACTAATTAGTTAACCAGTCAAGCATACCATCATTCCATTTCTAAACTGGGCTGTGGGCAAGGGCACAAATGTCTTCGGTAATAGTTTCAATTTCTTTTACCATTACCATTAAGGATGTTGCAGCAGGTGGAGGTGTTCACCAGTCAATTACAAAACCCTCCTTCTCTGCACCCAACAGAGAAGTCAAAAGTAATGTATGTCATAACAGTAAAGTGGGCATTTGGGTGGCTACCAAATCTAAAGCATTTGCAATTTTATTGGTAATTACTTCCAAAACTATCAGAAGCCTAATAATCCTGTTTGTCAAAGATGGGGATAGTTGGGTGACAAAAATTCGGCTTCTAGGTGATGGGCCCCTACCCATTTGATGATGTGTTCGGGTGGCAGTCTCTTATAGGCCCACTCTCCACAGACCCACCAAGGAATCTGTTCACCCTCCAAAGTAGTGACCCAACTTGAAACTTTGCCAGAACTAATGAAAAGAGATTAAGAACCTGTTGTCTAGGTGTTCCATCCATCCCTCTGATGTAAACAATTTAATTCCCACAGTTCCTTCCAGGCGTGCCCCAAGAGACAAGAACAGTTCTCTGGAGGAACATTGGTTAGAATACCACAATTTCATCTGGCCAAATTAAAAAGCTAAGGGTGTGAGGGGAGTCCACGTTTGTCCATACTCAGACTCTCCCAAGCGTGGACCCAATCCCTGCTAGCGTAGACAAAGCACCCCATCCACTCTGTATATCCAGACTATGGTGGTGGTACCCAAAGTCTTAAAGGCAGGGGTTACCATGGAAGTCATACTGAAAAGAATAGGGAGAAAAAGAAGTCCCTCATCCATGAAAGGAGGGGTTAGAAAACAAATTACATAGCCCGATTGACCAACGCTGCCACTGAGGCTTTTAACAGGTCAATCCAATGGTTTACTTATTGGAAAAGGGGGGTTCAGGACTGGTCTTCCAATCCCTCCCCTTATCCCAAAATTCCCAATTGTATTATCCACATATTTCTGTAATCCTCTCATTTGTCCAAAAGGCTCCAGATATCCAAGCCCTTGATAAAGAGGCCACAGCAATATATTCTTCTTCAGAGGCAAGCAGAACACTTGCCAGGTCTACTGAACCCATGTTAGAATTGGGGCTTCCAGGCACCTGGGGAAGTAATTCCAAACTTTCATGGAACACTACTAAAATAAAAAGGATGCCCTTTCCCCAATGGAGGTTTGTAATTTCTACAGAACAATAATAACCAGATGCTGAAGCAAGGGGTCGGTCTCACCACCCATTCATTTCCTGAAAAGGAGACCAGGTAGCAAACAACACCCCACTCCCACATAGCAAAAGTTAAAACAGCCTAAAAAGGAAAAAAACCCAGAAAACTTCAGTCCAGGGCCAATATGCTCCAGGGCCCATCCACCTCTCCCAGGACACAAAGCATAAGCTAACGTTTGAAAATCAACAAGGCCTAGAAAAAAGTCAATGTCAAGTGAAATAAAAAAAACCACACATCAGTGAAATAAAAAACAACACAGGTCAGATGATAATGTCCAGTCCTTCACTGGTCCTGAAGGAGATGTTTAGTCTACATTGCTTATCTGAACAAAGAAAAAACAAAGGAAAAAACAAAGTCTCATGTAACTGTATGTGGAATTTTACTGCTCCTCCCCCCTTGTGTTTTTATTTGCAGTAATGTTTTTATTAGGCAAAAGTTCTTTTCCTCTTTGAAACAAAAATCTCAGTCCAAAATTGTTTGGCAGCTCCACAGTTCAGGTTATTGCACAGTCCAGGCATCGGGGGGGGGGGGAGGGGGAGGGGTCCACTGGCTCAGGGATTTATGGCAGCCTCGTGTAAGGTATGCAGGTGACTTTGGCAGCAGTTGTGGTCAGCAGGACCCAGAGCAGCCATGTGCACTCAGGCTGTAACTCTCCTTCGTCCTGGCACCAAGCCGTCACCAGTCCCAGCTTCTCAGCCTGGAATGGGGCACCGGTTGGTCCACCTGCCAAGGTAGGCATTCCTGCAGAAAGGATGATAAGAACAAAGCTTGCGCAGATAACTGCTATCTCAGTGATGGAGCTTTGTGAAAGGCAATTAAATAGTGACACTTGTCTCTGTGGCCAAGTAGCACAGCCATGTTGAGCAAAAAGCATCGGCACATAACACTATAAAATTCCCAATGAATTTCCAAAAGCAAGCCTAGAAGGGTAGAAAATAAAAATGAGCATTGGCATAATGTATTTTAATGTATTTTAATGAATAGACTAATTTTGCAGTAAAAAAGAAACAACACAAAGTAAAATCAGATAGATTATGCCAATCCATGGAGGCTCTATTACAACCAAAATTTATCAAAAAAAATTTTTTTGTTTTTTTTCTACCTGCTAATGATGTGCTATACAGTTAAACAAACTGAAGACATACACACAAACACATTCACATTCCCTTTGTCTCTCTGTTGAAAGGATCAGCATAAAAACAAGTAGGCAAGGGAGCAAGAGGGTGGCCCCCCCTTTACTGGCTAAAAAAAAAAAAAAAAAATGCAACCTCTGTTCTCTAATAGCAGCCAAAAAAAAATGTTTTATAAAAAGTTGAAACTCAGATAAGATTCCAATGAAGGGGTTCAAAGTTTAGTTCATTCATTGTAAACCCCTTGTAAATTAAGGTAGGAAAGCAGACCGCTCTCCAACCCGCACAAGCTAATGTCCTTGGACAGGGTTTCACACTTAAACATTTTTCTCTCTCTCTCTCTCTTTTTTGAGATTTAAAGTAACAGCATTTATTTTGGCCAAGACAAAGCTGGGTGAGGTCTCCAAAGGCATCATGACAGTAAAATGCCTGGGAAGACCCACACACACACATCGCAAGCACAGAGATTATATAGAGTAGCAAAGCTCAGTAAGAAACCATAATGAACTCTCCTCTTAGTAACAGGGCAAGGTTCCTAAATCTGCATTGCTAGCAGTAAGCATACTTAGAGACCTCCAGGGGCAGTCTTCATGTCTCCTGGTATTCCAAACAATCCTTGGCGAAGAGCGTTATCTCCTTTCCCTTTTACCTAATTTCTAACAGCAAGCAGTTTCCAAAAAAAGCAAGATGGTGTAGGTTATGCTAAGCTAACCCTTACACTGCCTTTCCACCCATATCTTCCAGGGATAAAACACTCTGGGTTTTAGTTTAAAAATCACTGGACTGTGAGGCAGGAATACACTGTCCATCTTGTCTAAGCAAAAAGGATCTAAAAATCACTTCAAAAAGAATAAAATTCTTTCCTTTTATGCTTAAGGCTAATTCCTTTTGTAAGAAACCTCTTCCGTAGCTAGACTGAATTATTCTCTCACAAAAACAACAATGCTCATGCAAAGCCAGCAAAAAAGAAAATTTCTGCTCAAAAACAAAACACTGCAAAAAGGAAAAAAATCCTGCTGTTTAAAACACAAAACCTATTTCTGCAAAGTCCTGGACCCATAACCCTTTTGAAGCCCATTCAGCAGTCTGTTAGAACTACTGAAATGGAGCAGAGCTGCAAAGTTCGTGTAGAGAAAAAGAATATTGTTTAAAAACAGAGCCCATGAGCATATTAGAGAGATCCAGGTTAATCTTACACCTTTAGACCACCCAAGCATAAAGAAGCATGCGCTTAGACATGGCAGGTATGAAAAGCAAGTACAAAAGAGTCCTTATGTTTATTCATTGCAGGTACAGCATTTTGATAGATAAATGATGTTCCATTTCTTCTTCCTGTTCCCTAAACTTTATATCTCTTGCCCTGCTTACTGCAAGAGGCTGCATGTAGAAAGGGGGAAAAAATCTCCTAGGCCCATCCATGGCCTGGGATAGAGCAGCACACAGCCATGTGATTGCTCCCGGTCCATGGAGGAGAGAGAAGAGAGAGGAAGAGGAAGTGGGAATGGCCACAAACAGCTTCCTCACAAAGTATAGAGAGCTTGCATCCTAGAGCAGCCATCCATATGCTGATGAGACATGCTGGATTTCCCAGAATATCCAACACTCAGGATGTCTTTCTCACTGCAGCAGTTCTTTGTAACTTGATTGCTCTGCCCAGTTTTAGAGGCAGGGTGCATGAAACAGAAATTGTTGAGTTGGTTTTCCAATTAGGGTTCCTTCTCCACTCTTGTCCTCATCCCTCACTCTTAGGATCCTTTCTCAGAGCAATTGCATTACAGGCAGGGAGGAGAAAGGAGATGGGTGAGTCTAATATGCCCTGAAATGTTCTCCCTTTTCTCTAGCAGTTCTCTTTCAGTTGAATAAAAGGTTCAATGGGCAGAGGGTGGAGTTCTTACACCTACTGGATCTCTCTGATGATTCAGGTAACCACGTCTGTTGCTATGCCAGGAAAATACATACTTCCCTCAGCTGGCAGCCCATGTCCTGGTTCAGCCTCTGCCCCAGGGCCTCAGCGATGAGTCAGAGGACGAGCTGCCCCTGGCAAACCCCCAGGGGATTGAGCCAGGCGAGGCCCCAGACGCAGACACGGGCCCAGACAATGACTCAGCACCGCAGGAGGCAGCAATACCTGAGGCTGCAGGAGAGCAAGCTGGGGATGGTGGTTTGGCCCCACCCTCTAGCCAGCAGCCAGCAACCAAGCATACAGGGGAGCAAGCTGGGGATTGCGGTTTGTCCCCACCCTCTAGCCAGCAGCCAGCTGGATCCCATCAGCCTCCCAGCTCTCCTGAATCCCCCAAAGGGCAGAGGCGGAGGCGTGTGCGCCTCGCCTTAAAGGACAGGAGGAAAAGTGCTCAGCTGGCTGCTAGGGAGTTACGCAGAGGGCAGGGAGAGTCTTTCCAGGACCCAGAGGACAGCTCCTGAACTCCTGATAAATTACCAACGAAGCAGTGAGGGAGTTGTGGGAGCAACGTTGCATTTTGGCTTCGCGACCACTCTGGTATCCTGTCTTGTTTCCTGCATTCCTGACCCTGTTTGGACTATCGTTACTCTGCCTTCTGGACCCCTGGACCTTGTTTGGATTATCGTGGCTCGGACTTCTGGAACCCTTGACCCGGTTTGGATTATTGACTACCCTTTGCTTCACTACTCTGATTATTGGCACACGCTGGTTTGTCTCTCTCTCGGCCAGTCTTGCAAAGTAACCTTGGGCTGCATTCCTTACCTCTGGCTGACTGCCAAGACTCTCCAATCTGTTCTGGAGGCGAGCCAGCACAGTTTGCTCCCACCCCCAACAAACGCTGGGAGAGAGAAGGACGTTTTGTTAGCAGCATGACTAACCCAGCTGCCGAGGCTATGGCCAATTTGGCAGCTCAGAATCAGACGCTGGCCACACAAGTAGACCAACCTACGGGGCTTGTGAGCCAGTTACAACTGCAGCTGGCCACGGTGGCTGCCGTGCCCAGCAAGTGTCCCGTGAGCCCTCCTGAGAAATATGAGGGCAAGCCTGAGGACTTTCCTGCCTTCTTGGGACAATGCACGTTATACATGAAGGTACGGGAGAGGGAGTTTGTGTCAGACCAAACCAAGGTCTGTTTCCTTATCAGCCTCTTAAAGGGCCGTGCAGCTAAATGGGCCACCCCGTTCCTGGTGGCTGACTCTCCGCTCCTGAACAACTACCCTGCCTTCCTGGCACAATTCAGGAGTGCCTTTGAGGAGCCTCAAGCCCTGGCCAGAGCCAACCGGCAGATCAGGCGGCTGCAACAGGGCAAAGGGTCGGTGGCAGACTACACAGCCGAGTTTAGGCTCTATGCCCAGGATTTGGACTGGAATGAGGCTGCCCTGCGGGACCAGTATCTAGAGGGACTCTCTGAGGCCGTGTTGGACGAGGTAGCCCGGGTGGAACGCCCTACCACCCTGGAGCAAACCATCCAGTTGTGCCTCCGCATCGATGGGCGGCTGGAGGACAGGCGCCAGGCCCGCCGGGGACGTGTTGATCCCGGGCTAGGGCGCCACCGGCCTCCCGCTCCTCCGGCTCCCTGGCCCCCTGGTGGCCACAGCCCGACCGCGCCAGAGCCAATGCAGCTGGGGGCTGCTCGACCCCGGCTTACTTGGGAGGAAAAGGAGAGGAGGCGCCGGGCCAACCTGTGCCTCTACTGTGGCGGGCTGGGGCATTATGCCAGCTCATGCCCCGAAAAGCAGTCAGTGCCGGGAAACTGGCAGCCCCAGGTCAGTGCCGGCCGAGCGACCTGGGGCGTGCAGCCTCTGCCCACAGGCCAACAGGAGAGGAACTCCAGCACCTGCTGCTGCCGGTCAAGCTGCGGCTGCGGGCAGGGCAGTGGCTCCTGGCCCATGCCCTAGTGGACTCCGGGGCTTCCCGCTCCTATATGGACAGTGACTTTGCGGCCCAGCAGCAGGTCCCGCTCCGCGCAAAGAAGGTGCCCATGTCCGTGGAAGCCATTGTCGGGCGGCTGTTGCAATTGGGCCCGGTGAGCCAGGAGACGGCGCTCCTCACCATGGTTGTGGGCCAGCACAGGAGCGGCTGTGCATGGACATTACCAAGATGCCCCAGTTCCCGCTGGTGCTGGGGATAGACTGGCTGGAGCGGCACAACCCCATGATAGACTGGGCGCGTCAGCGACTCCAGTTCCGGGAACCTTGCCCGCACCTGGCTGTCAAGGCACTCCTGGGGGCCGCCAGCGCCGAGGGGACTCCTGCCCTTCCCCCGGAATACCAGGAGTTCGGGGATGTCTTTGAGGAGAAGGGGGCAGACCGGTTACCGCCCCATCGGCCCTACGATTGCGGGATCAACCTCAAGCCGGATGCTCCCCTGCCCGCAGGCCGGCTGTACTCTTTGTCGGAGCCGGAACAGGCCGCCCTCTGGGACTTTTTAGCCAAGAACCTGCAGAGGGGTTTCATTCGGCCCTCCAGATCCCCGACCTCAGCCCCTGTGCTCTTTGTGAAAAAGAAGTGTGGGGAGCTGAGGCTTTGCAATGACTATCGGGCGCTGAACCGGATAACCATTCGGGACCGGTACCCACTCCCCTTGATACCAGAACTACTGGATCGGGTGCGCCAGGCCCAGCTGTTCACCAAGCTGGACCTGCGCGGCACCTACAACCTGGTCAGGATCCGGGATGGGGATGAATGGAAGACGGCCTTTGGGACGCGCTATGGGCAATACGAGTATCTGGTCATGCCTTTCGGACTTTGTAATGCGCCCGCCGTCTTCCAGCGCTTTATTAACGATGTGTTTCGGGACCTATTGGACCGGTTTGTAGTGGTCTATCTCGATGACATCCTGATCTACTCCAGGGACCCCGCCCGGCATGTGGAGCATGTCCGTACGGTTCTGCAGCGGCTCCGGGAGCACCGGCTTTACGCGAAACTGGAGAAGTGCGAGTTCCTTGTCCGGGAAGTGGACTTCCTGGGCCACCGCCTTACTCCCGAGGGTGTAGCCATGGACCCGGCCAAGGTCACCTCGGTGACGCAATGGCAAGCTCCCAGGAACCGAAAGGAGCTCCAACGGTTTCTGGGGTTCGCGAACTATTACAGGCAATTTATTGAGGGCTATGCCGCTCTGGCGGTGCCGCTCACCCGGCTACTGAAACCCCGTGAGACGTTCCGGTGGACTGCAGAGGCAGAGCAGGCATTCCAACACCTGAAGAGCCGCTTCGCCACGGAACCAGTGCTGCGACACCCAGACCCCCAGCTCCCGTTCGTCGTGGAGGCGGACGCCTCCAGCTATGCCATCGGGGCGGTCCTTTCGCAGCAGGCCACCCCTATGGAGCCACTGCGTCCCTGTGCCTACTATTCCCGCCAGCTCACCCCTGCAGAACGTAACTACACCATTTGGGAGCGGGAGCTGCTAGCCATAAAGACGGCCTTCGAGGCGTGGAGGCATCATTTGGAGGGTGCCCGACATCCGGTGGTCGTCCGGACGGACCACTGGAACCTGGAGCATCTGCAGACGGCCCGATGCTTGAACCAGTGGCAGATCCGTTGGTCGCTCTTCTTCACCCGCTTCAATTTCCGGATCGAGTACATTCCGAGCGCTCAAAACAAGCAGGCCGACGCATTATCTCGGAAGCCGGAGTACACGCCCACGGCAGACCTGACTTCCTCCCCGACCACCGTACTGGCCCCAGAGGTGTTCGCGTCCACCGTTCCCCAGCCCACATTTTGGGCCCGGCTCCGAGAGCAGCAGGCTAGGGACCTCTGGACCCGAGAGCGGCTGGGCTGCCTGCAGCAAGCCCGTGCACCGGGCCCTTCAGACTACGCAGTTGCTGACCGGTTCCTAACGCACCAGGGCCACTTGTGTATACCGGCTGGGCCCCTACGGGGGGAAGTTCTCGCCTTGTGCCATGACACGTGCCCGGCTGGACATTTTGGGCGCTTTAAGACTTTGCACCTGCTGACCCGAGAGTTCTGGTGGCCCCGGGTCCAGGCGGACGTGGCACGCTACGTGCAGACCTGCGAAGTGTGCCGCCGAGCGAAGAATCAGCCGGGCAAACCCTCAGGACTCCTTCACCCTCTGCCCACTCCACCACGCCCCTGGCACACCTTGTCCATGGACTTTATCACCGACCTCCCCAGGGCCGGCCCCTATTCCTGCATCCTGGTGGTGGTGGATCTCCTCAGTAAAATGGGACACTTCATCCCATGTGCTGGCCTCCCGACGGCTAGGGAGACGGCGCAGCTGTACGTGCAGCACATCTTTCAGCTACACGGCCTCCCGGAGCAGGTGGTGAGCGACCGGGGCTCCCAGTTCTCCTCCCGTTTTTGGAAGGCACTACACACCCTGCTCGGCACGGAGGTGCACCTCTCCTCGTCGCACCACCCCCAGTCGGACGGCCAGACCGAGAGGGTGAACGGGGTGCTGGAGCAGTACCTACGGTGCTACATGGGGCACCAGCAGGATGACTGGGCAGACCTGCTCCCTCTGGCGGAGTTCACCTACAATAACTCCCTGCATTCTTCAACCCGGCAGACCCCTTTCCTGACCCTCTACGGCTACCACCCCCGTTTCTTCCCGTCCGTCCTTCCCAGTACCACAGTTCCGGCAGCGGAGGCCTTCGTCCAGGAACTTCGGGCTCAGCACTCCGTGCTCAAGGAACACCTCGAGCAGGCTAAACGGGCCTATAAGGCCAATGCGGACCGGCGGCTGCAGCCAGGCCAGGACCTGCAAGTAGGCGACCGGTTGTGGCTGTCCACCAGGTATCTGCCCAGCTCAAGGCCCTCCAGGAAGCTGGACGCCCGCTTTATCGGGCCGTATCCGGTGGTGGAACGCGTCAACCCCGTGGCTTTCCGCCTGGACCTGCCCCCATCTCTCCGGATCCACCCCGTGTTCCACCGGTCCCTCCTGGTGCCTACCATCCCTCCGGATCCCCATCGTCCCTCGGTGCCACCCCCGCCACCGGTGATGGAGGATGGCCAGGAGGAGTTTGAGGTGGCCCGTATCTTGGACTCCCGCATGCGGAGAGGGCGCCTCCAGTATCTGGTTGACTGGAAAGGGTACGGGCCGGAAGACCGCTCCTGGGAGCCCGCGGCTCAGGTCCATGCCCCCACCTTGGTCCAGGACTTCCACCGGGCTTATCCTCGCAAGCCGGGACCCGTAGCTTCTCGGGGAGGGGGCCCTGAGGGGGGGATAGTGTCCTGGTTCAGCCTCTGCCCCAGGGCCTCAGCGATGAGTCAGAGGACGAGCTGCCCCTGGCAAACCCCCAGGGGATTGAGCCAGGCGAGGCCCCAGACGCAGACATGGGCCCAGACAATGACTCAGCACCGCAGGAGGCAGCAATACCTGAGGCTGCAGGAGAGCAAGCTGGGGATGGTGGTTTGGCCCCACCCTCTAGCCAGCAGCCAGCAACCAAGCATACAGGGGAGCAAGCTGGGGATTGCGGTTTGTCCCCACCCTCTAGCCAGCAGCCAGCTGGATCCCATCAGCCTCCCAGCTCTCCTGAATCCCCCAAAGGGCAGAGGCGGAGGCGTGTGCGCCTCGCCTTAAAGGACAGGAGGAAAAGTGCTCGGCTGGCTGCTAGGGAGTTACGCAGAGGGCAGGGAGAGTCTTTCCAGGACCCAGAGGACAGCTCCTGAACTCCTGATAAATTACCAACGAAGCAGTGAGGGAGTTGTGGGAGCAACGTTGCACTTTGGCTTCGCGACCACTCTGGTATCCTGTCTTGTTTCCTGCGTTCCTGACCCTGTTTGGACTATCGTTACTCTGCCTTCTGGACCCCTGGACCTTGTTTGGATTATCGTGGCTCGGACTTCTGGAACCCTTGACCCGGTTTGGATTATTGACTACCCTTTGCTTCACTACTCTGATTATTGGCACACGCTGGTTTGTCTCTCTCTCGGCCAGTCTTGCAAAGTAACCTTGGGCTGCATTCCTTACCTCTGGCTGACTGCCAAGACTCTCCAATCTGTTCTGGAGGCGAGCCAGCACAGCCCACAACTAAAGGTGTCCCAGGCAAGTGTTGAACAGCCATAATTAGTTTGGGTCTAAGACTAGGTTGACTGCATAACTAAGTCAGATTATTGTGTTGTGTGAAGACAAACATTATGTTATCAGGTCACTGTGGGTGTGAGAGAATGTCTTGTGTTTCACTGGGAAATCATCTCTCCATCTCTATAAACTCCATGGCAGCTGACCCTTCAGTCACATCCCAAGTGAGGTAGGTTAGGGGCCTCCTCCCAAGGGGCTTCTCACACTGGGCAGAAGGGGCACCCAGGGAGGCTTCAGAGTGATGAAAAGGTATGTAAGAGAAACCCACAAAACCAGTAGCAACACCCTTGGCCATTTCAAGCTTAAAAGCAGCACCAGAATCATTGGAGAGAAATTCTGAACCATCATGACAGCAAAAGAAAGATACAGAAGTCCCTTTTACAGCTGAAGAGAACCTCTGTGGAATTGCAAGGCAGATTTTGGCTCAGAAGCAGCAGCAAGATTTCCAACCTCAGGCAACTGGATATCTTGGGTAGCCATTGGGTGTGGGCCCAGCCCTGAAAGGGTGAAGGCTGGTGAAAGCAATCTGGGGGCTTTAGGAAGGAAGAGTCCCCTTTGTGGGGAGAGGTGGGCGGTGATAAAAGTTGGACAAATAAATAAATAAATAAATAAACAAACAAACAAACAAACATGTGGACAGGATCTCCTGCTGGGCTTCCACTTTTTAGAAGCAGCAAACAGGGTGGGTTTGCTCTCCCATATTCTCTGTACACGTATTGGTAATGAGATAAAACAATGAGCTCATTACACTGGTTACATCAGGGGCCAATTAGCAGGGCTGTGCAATGCTTCCAATTGGATTGCAAAGCAGGGGATGCAGGAGGGCAAGTCCAGCCCCTCTCAGTGACTCATTAAAGCAGCAGTGTCTGTTTCCAGCCTCAGGTAGATACAAAACAAGACACCTGGCAGCAGAAGCCACCTGGCAACTTAGAAAAAAACACGGCTCTTTTTTCAAATTGCTACAAAGCGCACATTACATGAAGACCTCGCTCTCTGGAGAAGGCTCTAATGCTGGGAAAGGTAGAAGGAAAGAGAAGAGGACAACCAGCTGCAAAGGACATTGATTCAGTTACAATGGTGATGCACCGTTAGAAGAGCTGAAGGACCAGGTTAGGCACAGATCCTCATGGAGAAGATCTACGTCAGTGCTAAGAGTCAACACTGACTTGATGGCACATAATCCCTCAATCAATCAGGATGATCAGTGTAAGGAAATTGGTTCGGTCAGATGGCACTGCCTGCAGCCAAGAAATGTGAGGCAAATATGCAAAAACAGAGTGGATAGCCCCTTCCCTCTGGAAGGAGAATGGAACAGAGATATGAGGAGGTTTCAAATTCATATTCCAACTGTGTTCTTTCCACAAAGTGTTACTCAAGGTTACTCAAGGACTATCAACGGTTTCTTTTTAGTGCAAGATTAAGTGTAGAAATGGCTATTGCAATATGTGTCCTTGGGATAGTGTAACTATGGGTGCAATAGAGGTTAGAGATATAGAGGTTATATGGTGACATAACATTGTTGCTCAGTCAGTAGCACTTCATTAAGACTAGAACCTTATTGCCGTCAGTAATGCAGGTATAACAGTGAAGTCCCTTGCAGGCAGGTGGAAATACCATACTTTGAATTCCTCAAAAGCCCTTTTTCCCTTCAAGACATCTTGGCTTTGATTGGCTGTGGTCCAGCATCATCTTTTCTATTTGGGCACTTTGAATGGGACCCCCATTTTTTGGCTCAGCCTGGGATTGGCTCCTACAGGCAATGCACCAATTTAGGCACTTTATTTTTTGCCCTTTAATTTTTTTTCATGTTTATTAATTGAATAGAAAAATAAAAACCAGAAAGAAGAGTAAATGTTACACAAAGTTCTGAAGAAAGAAAAGAAAAAGGGAAAGAAAAAAAGCCAGAAAAAAGAACCAAAACATATGGGGGGTGGATAGAGATGGTGATGATAAATGATGATGATGATGATGGATGATGATGGATGAGAAGGAGAGAGAGAGAGACTGTTAAAGGGCGAGCGGATGGAGCGGCCTGCTTCTCTCCTAGGCACCAGCGATCCAAGTACTATGCAGTAAATAGACTCCAAACAGAAGTTATATCAAATATCCTATTTACGTCATCTCTGCAGACCATTGAGTAGGGGCCACATATTTATCATTCCAAAATCTTGTAGCTATAAGCAGGGCACAGAGAGAGGGCAGGGCATGTGCCAAGGGATAGGTGGCAAAACCCTTCTGCCGAGTAAGCTTAGCTCGGCTTGGGACTGGCTCCCTTGGGCAATGCTCCAACTTTGGTCTTTCTGATTGGAAAAGAAGAAGCTACATTCCTGTTATTTGATCAGTACAAGCACATGTCCTCTTGGCTTCAGCCCATTAGCCCGCTGTCAGGAGCATCCACAGGACAAAACAGTCAAGGTGGCAAGTGCAATTGTGCAGTTGAATCTCTACCCCTTTTTAACATGTGTTGCATGGGCCTCATGGACATAAAAAGGGGCGGGGCTTCAATCATACAGTTGCACCCACCATCTTTACATTTTGGACCAGCCCAGCCCTGCAAACGCCTCTGCCCCCCATTGACCTTAGCCGGGCTCCTTATCGCTCCTTCTTTCCTGAGATACATTATTCCAGCTTACTTATGTTACAGGCCACAGGAGAAGGCCATAAGAACATCAGCAGGACTTTACCTTCTGACACAACTTCATCCTTTTTCAGTAATCATCTCTGTAAAACTAATCCTTCAGTCCTAAGCACAACTAGCTTTCATATCTTACATCGATTAGAAATGTTTCAAGCAATGCTACATTCCAGCACCCATCAGGGAAAGGGCACAGGGAGAGAAGGAACAAGATGCATGTTAAATACAATCTGACCAAAAGCATACAAAAATAAATTTAAAGAACTCAAAATACAGTCAGGCCTAACAATAAAAGTACTACAGTCAAGAAAAATGCTGAGGTCAGTTCCAATTCTGTTCATATAGATTCAAACTATATGGTTAAATTAACAAAATAGCAACTATGGATACTTTAGAAGTGCCTGTACATTGTTATTCTAGAGAGAGTAATTCCAGCCAAATGCACCCAATTCTTCAAAAGTCACCTCCCTTCCCCTTTGTCAATCCATTTCCTGGACTAAGGAAATATTTGCACTCAATGGTCCAGATGGCCTTTTCCAGTTCTTTCATTCTATCATCCTTCTGACAAAAACAATTAAAAAGTTTCAGTGAATATTTTCACATATTGAAAATACCCAGCTGGTGGACATGCAACTGAACGGATCGGCATAAGGAAGCTACGGATGCATGTAACAAATTGATTGATTGATTGATTGATTATTCTTGACTTGGTTCCATTACCGTTCATGGTTGATCCTAAAAGACAGAAGCTGTCCACCACTTTGATATCTTTGATAACTTTACAGATGTTGTTGTAATATTGTTTCTTGCCTCTTCTAACAGCTCTCTGAAACTTCGTTGAGTTCTTTCCTCCGTTTTTTGTCTTTCTTGGCTTTGGTGTCTCTTCTCTTCTTAGTAATTTCCATGGTTTTTTTTCACATCCAGTTTGCTTTCTTCTCTTTCTTCATTTTTGGCTCTCTCTGTTCACATTCATCCTTAATTACTTCTTTAAGTTCATTCCATAATTCCTAAAAACTAAAATCCAAGATGGCGACTGCAAAGGAATGCTGTTCGCCGCTCTAAGGGGTGAGCTTCTAATCTTTAGTTTTAAGAACATTTCAACCCCCCATCCCAACCGTGGCACTGTTAATGTCTTCTTGGGTGTATAATCCCCATACCTGGCGAGCTTGGGATGTGGGCGGAGCCCCCCTGGATGAGCAGCGGAAGATAGCAGGTCCGGTTTGGAGCCTCCCGGCACCGGGTTTTTTGGACTGCCAAATAGCTAAGAACTGTGGCTGAAATGGCTGGAATGGCTGGAACAACTTGGATTGCTGTCAGAGCCCCCTGGATGAGATTAGAGCTACGGTGGGAACAGCTGGACCCTCCTGAGCCAGAGCCCCCCTGAACGCTGTTGCTTTTAGGCGGCGGCGTGGTGTGGTGGGCGTGAGTGGAGCTGGAGCCTCAGCTGTGGCTGCTGCTGGGGCCGTTGTTGTGGGAGCGTTTGCTGATCCCCCATGTGGAGTGGGGGACTTGAGTCGTTCTGGCGACGGTGGGACATGGCAGATGCTGGCGATACAGCAAACCCAGAGTATACAAACTTTGGGAGCTGGGGGCCTTTTTAGCAGTGCAGAGGTTTTTGCAGACCAACAGACGATGGGAGAAGCCTCCTGGAAATTGGGCTTTAATGAGGCGACAGAGAGCTTGGGGCACTGGCTGGACACCCTGGGTTCGGCAGCCCGACTGGTCTGGCTAGCCCAGCATTTCCTCACGGGACAGTGGAAGTGCGGCAGGCCCTGGATAAGTGGACTGGCCCAGTGCCTGGCAGACTTTCAATGACTGAACTGCAGGCACGGTAACACCAAGACAATCTTGAGTGACTGGCGGGAACACAACAACCATCTCCGATGCTGTGTGGGCTACAAATCACCAGGGCAGAGGCCACTGTGGAAGCTAGCCAAGCCATCCCCCCTCTGACCGCCCTAATATAATATAGGCCATCGGGATCCCTTCGAAGTGACTGCTACTCCCTCTCAGGTGTGAGAGACGTGAGAGGAGGTACGAGATTGTATGTAGAGTGTAAGAACACTCATCCCCCTCAGTGACCCCCTGTTGACCAGTGAGAGAAGTTGGGGTGGGCGCAGTGAGTCAGTGAGTGAATGAGTGAATGAATGTGAGAGTGGTGATTGGGCCCCATCAGTGCTGAGAGCTCGAGCTGGTGCACTGGGGGGTCCTTCACCACTAGAGTTGATCGGGAATGAGTGAGTTGGGTGAATGATGGAGGGATACCCATTTTTAACCAGAGCTCTCGGGAGTCCAGGCGTGGGGGCTATTGGATTTAGAGACTCTGGGGGTTTCAGGGCGGGGCAAGCCATTGACGTGGTGATGGCCAGGGGATATTATGATGGGAGCCAGAGGGCAGGCCATTGTAGGGGAAGACGCCCCCGGTGTTTATTACTGGTGGCGTGTTCCGGCCCTCCATGCTCATACCTAGGCCCTGGTCAGCAGACTTGTGGTTGCCCTGATTTTCGGCTGTTGCTATGTAATGCCAGGTGAATTAATAACAAGGCCCCCCTCATTCACGATCTGATTATAGAGGAGGGGGCAGACCTGGCATGTATCACGGAAACCTGGCTGGGCCCGGAAGAATGTGTTCTTCTTTCTGAGATATGCCCAGCCAAGTTTCAGGTTTGGCACAACCCAAGACTTCAGGGCAGGGGAGAAGGAGTGGCTGTTGTCATCAGGGAGTCTCTAGTGGCCGTCAGGGGCCCTGCTCCACAAGTGTGAGACCTTGTTTTTCAAGTTGGGTTCTCGTGGACAGTTGGAAGTGTTGCTATTGTACCATCCTCCCTGCTGCATAGCAGCCTCCCTGCCTGAGCTGCTGGAGGCCATCTCAGGGGTGGCGGTTGAGTTCCCCAGGCTTATGGTCCTGGGGACTTCAATCTGCCCTCCTTGGGGTGGACCTTGGAAGCAGCTCGGGAGTTCATGGTTACCATGACGACCATGGGCCTGTCCAAGATCATCCAGGACCTGACTCGAGACAGTGGCCTCACCCCGGATTAAGTTTTCTTGTCTGAGCAGTGGCAATGTGATCTGAGGGGAGAGCTGCATCTTTCCCCTTTGTCATGGTCAGATCACGCCCTGGTGACATTGAGATTCTCTATGCCACCCCCCTCCGCAGGGAGGCCAGGCGTATTCGATTGGTCTGGTCCCGGTGACTGATGGACCCATTAGGGTTCCAGAGGGAGCTGGGGGTTGTACCCAAAGATCTGCTGCATGGTCCAACGGAGGCTCTGGCTGCTGCCTGGAATAGAGAGGCGGCTGGGGCCATGGACAGGATTGCGCCTATGCGGCCTCTCTTGTCCAGGGGAACCCAATGCTCCCCCTGGTTTACTGAGGAGCTGAGGGTTCTGAAGAGGATTAAGAGACACCTAGAGCAACACTGGAGGAAGACAAAGACCAAATCCGAACGAACACAAGCTAGAGCCACTATTAAGATGGAAATCCATCTCCAGGGCCGTGCGGAAGAATTTTCTGGGCATTTACTCGATAAAATCATTCGGATTCGCTGTGGGTTGGACTCCGAGTGTGAGACAGAGTCTGAAAAGATACCCAGGGAATGTACTTACCTTGTTAACTAAGAACGGTTCGAGCCTGTTGGACCCAAGGAAGTGGACAGAGTTCCCCAGACTGTAAATGCCACCACCTGTCAGTTAGATCCATGCCCCTCCTGGCTGGTGAAAGCAGCTCGGGAGGTGACTTGTAGTTGGGTACAGACAATGGTTAATACATACTTGAGGGAGGGGGTGTTTCCAGTAGCTTTTAAGGAAGTGCTGGTGCACCCCCTCCTGAAGAAACCATCACTGGACTCTACTGTACTAGATAATTTTCGTCCAGTCTCCCACCTTCCCTTTTGGGGGAAGGTGGTTGAGAAGGTGGTGGCGTTGCAGCTCCAGAGGATTCTGGATGAAACAGATTATCTGGACCCCTTTCAGACAGGTTTCAGGCCTGGTCATGGGACTGAAACTGCATTGGTGGTGCTTATGGATGATCTTTGGTGGGAGCGAGATGGAGGCAGTGCATCCATTCTCGCTCTTCTTGACCTCTCAGCGGTTTTTGATACGGTCGACCATAGTATCCTTCTGGAGCGGCTCAGGGAGTTGGGGGTGGTCGTCATCATGTTGCACTGGTTTGCCTCCTTCCTCCAGGGCCGGTTCCAGTCGGTGTTGATTGGGAGTGAGAGATCCAGCCCATGGGCCCTTTCCTGTGGGGTCCCGCAGGGTTTGGTACTCTCTCCGCTCCTTTTTAACATCTACATGAAACCTCTGGGTGAGATCATCCATCACCATGGGGTGAGGTATTATCAATATGCTGATGATACTCAATTATACATCTCCATCCCGGGGGAAGTAAGTGATGCAGTCTCTACCCTGTCCAAGTGCCTGGGGGCTGTAGGCACCTGGATGGGGAAAAAAAGGCTCCGACTGAACCCTAGTAAGATGGAATGGCTGTGGATTAATGGCTCCTCGATATCTAGGAAATTGTCATATCTAGTTCTGGATGGGTTGGCACTGCCCAAGACAGACCTGGTGCATAACTTGGGGGTCCTCTTGGACTCACGACTCCTGCTCAAAGAGTAGGTGGCAGTTGTGGCCAGGAGGGCCTTTGCGCAATTTCGTGTTGTGCACCAGTTACACCCTTTCCTGGAATGAGAGGTCCTTCGAAAGGTCACTCATGCCCTGGTTACCTCACATATAGACTACTGTAATGTGCTCTACATGGGGCTACCCTTGAAAAATATCCGGAAGCTTCAGATGATCCAGAATGCGGCCGCGCGGACTATTTTGGGAGTCCCTTATCGGACACATGTAACACCTTTGTTACACGAGCTGCACTGGATTCCAGTTTGCTTCTGGGTCCTATTCAAGGTGTTGGTTATGACCTTTAAAGCCCTTAATGGCATGGGACCAGGTTACCTAAGGGACCGTCTTATCCCCATTACATCGTCCCGTCCCATCCAGTCATGCAGGGAGGGCATGCTACGGACCCCATCGGTTAAAGAATTCCATCTAACGGGGTCACAGAAGCGTGCCTTCTCTGCAGTAGTGCCTGCTCTGTGGAACATTCTCCCCCCGGAGATAAGACAGCCCCCTTCGCTCCTGGACTTCCGGAAAAAACTCAAGACCTGGTTCTGTCAACAGTCCTGGGGCGGGAAGAAGAGTGTACACTCTTGGGGATGGCTAATGCCTTAGAGTGGCCCTTGAATGACCTTTCCATGGTTTTAAAGAAGGTACTACCATCTGGATTTTATTATATTTATTATATTCTTGAATTGTTTATTTTTATTTTTATTTAATTTTACTTATATTTGTATTACAGTTAATTATGTTTGATTGTAAACTGCCCAGAGTCCCTTTGAGGGAGTTGGGTGGTGATAAATCGAATAAATAAATAAATAAATTCCTCTGGTTCTCTATCACTGAGGTCCAGGACTTCAAAGTGATTCCTGGTGTTCTCCTTAAAAATTGTGGGTGTATGTTCAAGATCATATTGTGGAAACTGATAGGCTTTCTTCATCTTTAGCTGAACTTGGAACTTGCACATGAGCAGTTTGTGATCTGTTCCACAGTCAGCACCTGCCCACATCTTTGATGCTATAATTCAGCTCCTCCACCTCTTTTAGCAATAATATATTCAATATTAAATATACCTGCTACCACTGATTTTCAAATTTTCTAGACCTTGAACACAACTTGAGATTGGACTTCATTGGCAAACTAATTCCCTCTTCTAATGTATGTTCATTATTTACCTTAGAAATTGTGGTTGCTAAATTCCAAGTCAGTTGAGGCCTTCTGGTTTCTCCCTATTTTCACACTTTCACACACGTTACATCAGAGGACATGAGGTTTGCTGGATACTGTTGGTATCTCACCATTATTTCTGCACATGAAATCCTTGTGTTTATTTATTTATTTATCTTATTTATACCCCGCCTATCCCCTCCCTAATGGAGGGCTCTAGGCAGCTTACAATCATGTAAATTCAATTTATACAATACAGGCTTTGCTTAACTTTAAGGACCTCGCACATTGGGCATGGCTTACCAGTACAAGGACAAGGGAATTCATATCAGTACTGAAGAGGGGCCAGAATGCAGCCCTTTTTTATTACTTTCTGAACTGAGATATCAACAGAGAAAAGGCTGCTACTGCCACATCTCAGTTGTGTAAATGTGTTTTCATGCAACCTCCCAAATGGGCAAAGTAACCACCAATCTATGGATGAATGACGCAACGTCCACCAGAGTCTTTCTCTAGCTGTGGTATTAAAAGCTTATTAAGTTTGGTTTTATTAATAACTTGTAATATGACCTCCCACCTAAAGTAAGAGGGGGAGTCCTTTCATTATTAACATGCTTTCTACAACACAGCCAGGATGTAGCCATAGAATTTATTTCCCAGCTTTTCAGATAAACGTTCCAATAAAGAGCACAGTCTGTAGTATCTTCATCTATTACTCACACCATGGTTAAAGAGGACGAATGATAATGGTATGCCACTGGAAGGTAGATGGTGCTAGTTAAAATTACTCCAAGGCGAAAGTGAAACTAGGGTGAAAAAGCCTAGGGAATTTCTGGGAGAATAGGTTGAGTTCTGGAGGAAACTGATTATCTGGATCTCTTCCAGTCAGGTTTCTACACCATGTATGGTACTGACACCATACTGATTGGTCTTGTGGATAACCTGTAGTGAGACTGGGACAAGAGAACTGTAACTGCCCTGTTTTTCTGGACCTCTCTGTGGCTTTTGATACTGTTCATCGTGGCATCTTACTTTCTTCATGGGTTGGTAGTGGAGGCATTATCTTTATAACTAGAGAATGTTCTTGGACTCAAAGCTCCTGCTTGAATAGCAGGTGGCAGCTGTGGCTAGGATAGCCTTTGCATAAAAGGTAAAGGTAAAGGTTCCCCCCGCACATTTGTGCAGTCGTGTCCGACTCTAGGGGCCAGTGCTCATCTCCGTTTGTTAGCTGAAGAGCCAGCGTTGTCTGAAGACACTTCCGCGGTCATGTGGCTGGCATGACAAGCACGGAATGCTGTTACCTTCCCACCGAAGTGGTACCTATTAATCTACTTGCATTTGCATGCTTTCGAATTGCTAGGTTGGCAAGAGCTGGGGCGAGTGCGGGAGCTCACTCCGTCACGAGGGGCTAGGGATTCGAACCTCTGAA
This sequence comes from Charina bottae, assembly GCA_023362775.1. Classification (NCBI taxonomy): domain Eukaryota; kingdom Metazoa; phylum Chordata; class Lepidosauria; order Squamata; family Charinaidae; genus Charina; species Charina bottae. The sequence continues at coordinate 88,015,438 of JALMGJ010000001.1, read as the reverse complement.
CTTGCGATCTTACGATTGACAAGCCTGGCATCTTATCCGCTGAGCCACCACGCCCCTTTGCATATCTTCACTTAATATGCCAGTTCTGGACTTTCCTGGATCAGAGGGCCCTTCTCACAGTCACTCATGCCTTACACACTTCTCCATTGGCTTACTGCAATGCACTCTACATGAGGCTGCTCTTGAAGACCACCCAGAAGGTTCCAATGATCCAGAATACAGGAGCTCATAGGGTAATGGGAACTTCTGGGCTTTCCCGTGTTACAGTACATCTCTATTATAAAAAGTGCACTGGTTTTCATTTACTATTTAAAGGTCTACATGACTCATGTTACAAATTCTTCCTTTGTCCCACTCAAAGACATTCATACTTCATTTACTCACCATAGAGACACGAGTGCCAACTTTCTGCCTTGCGTTTCTGACTCTAAGGATCATCGGCTTTTGCCTAGCCAAAGAGCACAGGGTGGCTAAGGAAAGAATGATACCATTCCCAGTGTGCAATGGGTTAATTTATTGGAAAACATATATACTGTCATTCAGTGGGCTCCTATGTCTCTGTCTCACTCACTGGATCATCACCTTGTTGTGGTGAGTGGGCTTGTGTGTTCCCAATGAACCCTGTGAGCAAAGCCGTCGGGAGTCATGTACTCCTGGTAGGGTCACCCATGGCGGTAAGGTCCAGGGGGAGGAACCAGACAAAGAACGATCCAAGAAAGTCCTCAACGGCAGAACAGGCGGAAGATAACAAGGTGTATTGTTACAACGGCTGCGAAGGTGGATGAAGGCTGCAGCAGACAAAAGGTCACCAATCGTCATGGTATCCATGCCATTGGATTAGAGCCTTTTTCTGTGAAGGTTGTGTGCTGATCGTTGTGCACCGATCTCCACACATAAAACAAATTCACGCACAGGCGTCTTCCAACCACACGAAACCCAAAACAACCAAAAGTCCCATGGTGATTGACGAATGGCAACGGGGGCAGGACTGTGACATCCGGAAGCTCCTAGTCATGGACCAGCACATGGGCGGTGGATACGGATTCAGTCGCCCTGACTCAAGGATCGAGGCAGTTGAGTAGTTCGGCAGCTGTATCCACGACTGAGCAGCCCTATTTAGGATCCACTCTGCTCACCCCATATGGGGAGGGGGCTAGAAAAGGTGCCCTAAACATAGTCTGCCTCATTTTCTCCCTGACTGGATTACCGCGACCAGTGGGGTCACCATCTAGCGGTCGTAAAAAACACATGAATATTGGAACATGGAATATACGGACACTGGAAGACAATATGGATAGTGAACAACCTGAACGTAGGACTGCCATTATTGCAAGGGAGCTGAGACATTTTAATATTGATATAGCAGCACTCCAAGAAACTCGAAGAGCAGGAGAAGGACAGTTGAAGGAAGAAAAAGGAGGTTATACCTTCATTTGGAAAGGACTGCCTGAACAAAAACGACAAATACATGGGGTAGGCTTTGCTATCAAAAATGACCTTGTGAAGCTCTTGTCAGAAGTTCCCACTGGGATTAACAAACGACTCTCAACTCTCCAAATAAAACTCGCCAAAAACCAACAGGCAACTATCCTAAGTGCTTACGCACCAACACTAGATGCAGATGAGGATATCAAGGAAAAATTTTATACCCAGCTGGACACCATCTTATCAGAGATACCAAAGGAGGATAAAATTATCCTCCTGGGCGATTTCAATGCAAGAGTTGGGCGTGACTTTGATTTGTGGCCAGGGATCATTGGGAAAGAAGGAGTTGACAACAGCAACATGAATGGAATTTCACTTCTGACCAAATGTGCAGAGCATAACCTTGTCATTACTAACACACTCTTTCGCCAGAAAAATAAATTTAAAACATCATGGAAGCACCCACGGTCGAAGCACTGGCATCTTTTAGATTATGTAATTGTCCGTACTAGAGATCGCTGCGATGTACTTCTCACCAGAGCCATGACGAGCGCCGATGACTGCTGGACAGACCATCGATTAATTCGATCCACGATGGCCATAAAAATTGTCCATCATCGTAGGCTCCAAGGAAGAAAACCAAGGCGTAAAATGAATACACTGGCCCTTCAAGATTCTATTAAACGAGCTTGCTTTCAATCAACTCTCAAGGAACATCTGCCTATGGAACTTCCTGAAAATGTTGAGGAACACTGGATTAAATTGAAGACTTCTATTATTTCAGCCTGTGAACAAACTATCGGATACCAAACTAAGAGACATCAGGACTGGTTTGATGAGAACGATAGTGAGATTGAACATATTATTGACAAGAAAAGGAAAGCCTTCCGGATATGGCAAAAAGATATTAACTGTGCCGTTAAGAAAAAAAAATCTATGCCAGTACAAAGGCAGAAGTCCAAAGAAGAACTAGAGAACTTAAGAACATATGGTGGATAAAAAAAGCCCAAGAAACCCAACATTTTGCAGATGCTCATGATGCACGGGGCTTTTTTAATGCCATAAAGGCCATCTATGGACCAACAAACCATGGTACAAATCCCTTATGCTCAGTAGATGGTGCTAAACTTCTAAAGGACAAAGAGTCTATTGCACTGCGCTGGAAAGAGCATTACTACAATCTCCTTAATCGTCACTCTACTGTGGCTGATGAAGTCTTCTTGCAAATCCCGCAAAAACAAATAAGAAATGAGCTTGCAGTACCCCCTAGTTTGGAGGAAGTCAGTAAAGCCACTAAACAAATAAAAAAACTAAGCTAGTGGACCTGATGGGATTGCTGCTGAAGTCTTTAAAGAAGGCGGGCCTGAACTTACACAACAACTTCATAAGCTCATCAAAAAAATCTGGATGAGGGTGGAGATTCCAGCAGACTTTAGGGATGCCATAATTATCACTCTCTTTAAAAAGGGTGATAGAACAGACTGTGGAAACTATCGAGGCATCTCCCTTCTAGCCACAGCAGGCAAAATCCTGGCAAAGATCATCGCAAACCGTCTCCTATCTGTATCAGAAGACATCCTCCCTGAAACGCAAAATGGCTTCCGCCCTTCCAGGGGAACAGTGGATATGATCTTCACTGCACGACAGCTTCAAGAAAAATGCAAGGAGCAAAAACGCCCTCTGTACATGGCGTTTATTGATCTGACTAAAGCTTTTGATACTGTAAATCGTACTGCTCTCTGGACCATCCTTCTGAAAATCAGATGCCCTGATAAATTTGTGAACATCTTGCGGCTACTCCATGACGACATGATGGCAACAATCCTGAATAACAATGGCTCTCAAAGCCATCCATTTAAAGTGGAATCTGGCGTTAAACAGGGATGTGTTATTGCTCCAACCTTATTCGCTATCTTCATTGCTATGATTATACACATTGTTAAAGAGAAACTTCCTACTGGTGTAGAAGTTATATATCGAACAGATGGAAAGCTTTTTAATCTTAGGCTGAAAGCAAAAAATAAGGTAATTACAACTTCTGTTATAGAACTTCAATATGCTGATGATAACGTAGTCTGTGCACACTCCGAGGAAGATCTTCAAACTATCCTAAACATCTTTGCAGAAGCATATGAAAAGCTCGGCCTCTCGATTAACATTAAAAAAACCAAAGTGCTTTACCAGCAAGTTTGAACCAATCCCTCCGCAGCACCATCAATCCAGCTTAAAGGTGTGTCACTAGAAATTTCAACCACTTTTCTTATCTCGGCAGCCATCTATCTACAAAAGCCGACATCGACGCTGAAATTCAGCATCGCCTGAGCTCTGCGAGTGTAGCTTTCTCCCGAATGAAGCGTAGAGTGTTTGAGGATCGGGACATTCGCAGGGAGACCAAAATGCTTGTTTACAAAGCCATTGTACTACCAACCCTTCTGTACGCCTTTGAAACATGGACCCTCTACAAACGCCACCTCCAACTTCTTGAAAGATTCCATCAACGCTGCCTCCGAAAAATTCTGCAAATTACTTGGGAAGATAGGTGGACTAATGTTAGCATATTAGAAGAAGCGAAAACCACCAGCATTGAAACAATGATCATCCAACATCAACTTCGCTGGACCGGTCATGTTGTTCGAATGCCTGACCACCGTCTTCCAAAGCAGCTATTTTACTCCCAACTTAAGAATGGAAAACGGAATATTGATGGACAGCAAAAGAGATTCAAAGATACTCTCAAAGCTATTTTTTAAAAAAATGTAATATCAGCATTGAGAACTGGGAAGCCCTAACTCATGAGCGTTTCAAATGGAGGTCAGCCTTTATTAATGGTGCTATGGACTTTGAAGAAGCACGAGTACAGGGCAAAGGGGAAAAAAGAGCTAAAAGGAAGGCACGTCAGGCAAACCCTCATCATTTATTTATTTATTTATAATTCAATTTGTATTTACTGCTCCATCTCCCTGCAAGGGAACTCTGGGTGGTTTACAAAAATCGACAGTTAAAATTCAACAATTAAAACAGCATATATAAATACTCTCCAATACAATAAAATTTAAATACAAAATCCAAGATTTGATGGGTCAATGTTTAAAAGGGCTCTATGGCACCAGCCATCCCCAAGAGGAGCTGTTCCCCCCCCTCCCACGCAAGGCGGCAGAACCAGGTCTTTAAGTTCTTTCTGAAGGCCCGGAGCGATGGGGCCTGCCTCACCTCCGGGGGCAGCATATTCCAAAGGGTGGGCGCTACTATCGAGAAGGCCCGCTTTCTAGACCCCGTCAGGTGAAACTCCCTTACCGACGGGATCCGCAGCATGTCGTCTCTAAATGACAGAGTGGGACGGTTCGACGTTATGGGGATGAGACGGTCCCTCAGGTAACCTGGTCCCATGCCATGTAGGGCTTTAAAGGTGATAACCAACACCTTGAATTGGACCCGGAAGCACACAGGTGCCCAGTGCAGCCATCGCAGCAGTGTTGTCACATGTGCTGATCTTGGCGCACCAATAACTGCGCGAGCAGCCGCATTCTGGACCAGTTGAAGCTTCCGGATACTCTTCAAGGGTAGCCCCATGTAGAGCGCATTGCAATAGTCTATATGGGAGATGACCAGGGCATGAGTGACTGTACGGAGGGCATCCTGATCCAGGAAAGGGCGTAACTGCCGCACAACACGAAGCTGTGCAAAAGCCCTTCTGGCCACGGCTGCCACCTGCTCTTCGAGGAGGAGCCATGAGTCCAGAAGAACCCCCAGATTCCGCACTTGGTCTGAATGGGGTAGTGCAACCCCATCCAGAACTAAGGATGATAACTTCCTGGATCTACAGGAGCCATCAATCCACAGCCACACCGTCTTACCAGGGTTCAGTCGAAGCCTGTTGTTCCCCATCCAGACCCCCACAGCCTCCAGGCACTGAGAAAGGGTAGCCACTGCATCACTTACCTCACCAGGGATGGAGATGTATAATTGGGTATCGTCCGCATATTGATGGTATCTCATCCCATGGTGACGGATGATCTCACCCAGCGGTTTCATGTAGATATTAAATAGGAGAGGGGAGAGAACCGAACCCTGCAGCACCCCACAAACGAGGGGGCGAGGGTCAGATCTCTCATCTCCTATTACCACCGATTGGGACTGGCCCCGGAGGAAGGAGGTGAACCAGCGCAAAACTACGCCTCCCACCCCCAACTCCCTGAGCCGTCCCAAAAGGTTACCATGATCGATGGTATCGAATGCCACTGAGAGGTCAAGTAGAGCTAGGATGGATGCACTCCCTCCATCCCGCTCCTGCCAGAGATCATCTGTAAGCGCAACCAATGCAGTTTCCACCCCATATCCCAGCCTGAAACCTGACTGAAAGGGGTCCACATAATCCATATCATCCAGGATCCTCTGGAGTTGTAATGCCACCACTTTCTCAACCACCTTCCCTAAAAAAGGGAGGTGGGAGACAGGACGAAAATTGTCCAATATAGTAGGGTCCAGTGATGGTTTCTTGAGGAGGGGGTGCACCAGAGCCTCTTTAAAAGCACCTGGGAACACCCCCTCGCCCAGAGATGTATTAACCATCACCTAGACCCATCCACATGTCACCTCCCGGGCTGCCGTTACCAGCCAGGAAGGGCATGGGTCTAGAAGACATGTGGTGGCCCTTACAACCCAAAGGATCCTGTCCACTTCCTTAGGTCCAACAGGATCGAACTGTTCCCAGATAACCGGGCAAGAACATTCCCTCGGCATCTCCCCAGACTGCCACACGCTTAGAGTCCAACTTAGACCGAATCTGAGCGATTTTATCCTGCACATGCTCAGAAAATTCTTCCGCACGGCCCTGCAGGTGGGTGACAGACTCCACCTTACCCAAAAGAGATCTTGATATCTTAAACAGGGCCATCGGATGGCATTCTGCAGACGCAATAAGAGAGGAGAAATATTGATGTTTCGCCGCTCTTACCGCCACAAGGTAGGTCTTAACAGCGACTCTAGCTTGTGTTCGGTCAGATTCAGTCTTTGTCTTTCTCCAGCGGTGCTCTAGGCATCTCTTAACCCTCTTCAAGACCCTCAACTCCTCCGTAAACCAAGGGGAGTATCGGGTCAGGTGTGGCAAGAGAGGCCGCATAGGCGCAATCCTGTCCAAGGCCCCGGCCGCCTCCCTATTCCAGGCTGCGGCCAGGACCTCCGCTGGAGCGTGCAGTAGATCCTGAGGTACAACCCCCAGCTCCCTCTGAAACCCTATTTGGTCCATTAGTCGCCGGGGGTGGACCAATCGACTGGGTCCTGCCTCCCTGCGGAGCGGGGTGGCATAAGAGAATCTCAAGGTCACCAGGGCATGACCGTCTCCCACCTGGAAACCTATGCACTCATTGCGGGAGGTTGTGCGGATCCAGAATTGGTCTTTATAGCCACTTACGGATCCACTGTTAAAATTTTACCTTTGGAAGACAATCTTACTCGGCTACGAGTGATCGCCAATGATGTCTCTGTGCAACCACAGCCCAAGCAATAAAGTTCCCAATGAATACCAAGAGGTTCTTCCAGTATTTGAGAGTTGCTTTATTAAAACAAGGCACCGTTATGCTCCTCAAACATACTCACAAACACACACCATATTCACTAGCCCCACCCCCCTACAACTATTGTCAGCCAGAAAGAGTCTAGGCTATTGGAAGAAGTCTGGTCCAGATGCTGAAGCTTCTTGGGCCCTCCCTGGTTCTCTCTCCATTTTATATACAGCACTGTAGCCCACACCCTGGGATTAAAGGCCCTTTTCCTTTTTTTGGACTTCTTTTCTACTTAGTTGGCCTCATGTCCTTTCAGACACATGTGTACAACTGAACGACTGGTTTTTCATGCCATCCCCTTTGGCTCTTCTTTTCTGGGCTCCAGCAGTACTTCCTTTCTGCAGCTGCTTCTCCTCTGACGCTGCCTGCCTTGGGCAACCTCTCTTCTAATGCTGGCTGCAGCTTGCAAGAGAATCTCCATGTTGATGATGATGATGATGATGATCGTGATGATCGTGATGATCGTGATGATGATGATCATGAAGAATTCCATTTATTTCTTTATTCAATTCGAACTCCAAGCAACTCTGGGCATCTCACGATACACCAAAACAATATAAAAGCAATATAAGAGTGTCCTTAATATTTATCTTTAAGTGCAGAGTTGCAGAAACTTGATAGAGAGATCAATAAAAATAAACTTTTGCAGTAAAAATATAGTTGCATTTATTTAAAACAACAGAACATATTTATAGGAATCTGCTTCACCTCAGAGAGGCTTACGGGCAGAAAATAACTTGCATTTGAACAGGTTGATAATAAATAAAAAATATAACAAAGAGAACCAAACAAACAACAGAACCAGAATTGAACAAAGAAAGAAGAACAAGATGGGGAACGCAGCAAATGCCCACACATCCTGCCAACTACTTACAACCCACAGAGGGGCACCAACCACCCTAGCCCAAGGCCTGGGAGAAGAGCCAGACCTTTAGGGCTCTCTGGAATGCCAAGAGGGTCACATGGGGAACCCCATTCCAAAAGGCAGGTATTGGGACAGAGAAGGCGTGCTTCCTGGGCCCTGACCAGTGACATTGCTTAATGGAAGGAAGCTGGAACACACCAACCCTGTCAGCTTCCATCAGTCGGTCAGATACCACAGAAGATAGGCAGTCCCTCAAATAACTGGGCCTCATGCCATGTATAGCATAAAGGTCTTGAATCACACCTAGAAGTAAACTGGCAACCAGTGCACCTTGCAGAGCAGTGCAGCACAAAGAAGCATGCCCATAGCTGCCTGCACCGCCGCATTCTTCAAGAGCAGCCCCATGTTGCAATAGTCAAGCTGTGAGGTGAGTAGGGCATGAGTGACTGTCTGAAGAGCCTCCTGATCCAGGAAGTTGTGAACTGGCACAACAGATAAAGCAGCACAAATGCCTTCCTGTTCACAGCTGATACCTGCTCATGGAGTTGGAATTGTAAGCCCATGAAGACCCCCAAATGGTGCATCACCCTTGAATGGGGAAGAGCAGCCCCATTCAAGATCAAATGTGGAATATCCCCAGAACCAGGTGATCCCAAGACCCACAGCCACTTAGTCTTGGTAGGATTGAGTTAGAGATGGTTCCTCCCCATCCAGGTCCACAAAGCCTCCAGGCACTGGGACAGACCCTCATATCCTCACTTGGCTGGCCTTGTCCTGTTCCGACTAAGACCCGAAGCAGAAAGGTGTGGAATAAGTCTTTTATTTACAAGCAAGACACACAAAGTAGAACTAGAGAAAACAATGCGACACGGGGAGCTGACAGAGTTCGGGTGGCCAGTGGTGATCCCTTAACAGTTGGCGCGCACGCGGGCAGCCACCATGTGGCTTCGATGCAAGGTCCTGATGCGAGGCTTGGCATGGCTGCTGTGCGAGGCTCCTTCGTGAGGCTTGGCGCTGCAGCGAGGGATGATATCGGCCCAAGGCTTGTCACAGCTGCGGAGCAAGGCTTGTCACTGCAGCGAGGGATGATCTCTGCACGAGGCTTGGCGCAACTGCGGGATGTGACTCCGGCACAAAGCTTGGTGCGGTGGCTGCAGGGAAAAGTACTGGCTCAAGGCTTGGTGTGAAGGCAAGGCAAGATTCCGGTGCGGGGCTTGGCATGGCTGCGAGATACGATTCCGGCATGAGACTTGGCGTGGTGGCTGCAAGGCGAGGTTCTGGCTCGAGGCTGGATGCGGAGGCAGGGCAAGATCCCGATGCGGAACGGGGTGCAGTGGCAAGGCTAGGGTCTGGCATGAAGTGCAGGTGTGCTGTGAGGTAGGGTTTTGGTGCGGGGCTCAGTGGGGCGACAAGGCAAGGCTCCAGCATGAAACTCAGCTGGACAGTGAGGCAAGGTTCTGGCACGAGGCTTGGCTGAACTACAAGGCAAGGCTCTGGCATGGAAGCAGGGTGAGGTCCAAGCAGGGATTCTGGTGCGGTGACGGGATCACGATTCACTCCAGGACGCAGTAGGGAATGAGAATGGTTGTCACTGGCAATGGGTGCACACTGTGCTCGTCTTTTATCCATTTGATTTTTGCGCCGTTTGTGATCGGGAGCCAATTGTGCTTCGTGTTGCTTCATCTGCCTTTCCCACCTCCTTTCTCGCGGGCTAATATGTGGAGGCAAGTGTCCTACTGGGCTGCCTCCAATCAGCTGCTCAGAACCTGATTCAAATTTTGCGCCATCCCCGTTCTTTCCCACTTCAATTGTTATTGGCCCTTCCACCTCCAAATCGGACTCATGGGACTCAGCCTCCATCCTGACAGGCCTGAGGTTGAAAGATACAATTGGGTATCATCAGCTTAATGATGATACCAAATCCCAGACAGGTAGATTACTTCCCCCAGTGGTTTTATGCAGATGTTGAATAGGAGGGGAGAGAGAGTCAAACCCCATGGCATCCCATAAAGGGTGGACTTATGGAATTGCCTCTCCCACCCAACCAACACTGACTGGAACCAGCCCTTGAGAAATTAAGAGAACCACTATAAAAGTTGCCCCCTATTTCCAACCCCTGGAGTTCATCCAGAAGGATACCATGGTTGACAGTATCAAAAGCTGCTGAGAGATCAAAGAGCACAAAGATGGATGCTCCACTTCCATCCTGGCTCCACCATATGTTGGTTACAAGTGTGACCAAAGCTGTCTCCATCCCAAATCCCAGCCTGAAACCCAGCTCAAATGGGTCTAGATAATCCGCTTCCTGCAGGGAAGCTGCAGTCCACTTTCTCAACAACCTTGCCCCAAAAGAGTGGTAGTCTGGTTTGCTGTCTTTGGGTCTGGGGCTTTCTCACACTTAGGACCTCCATATCTATGGGACTGCCTCCTCCCAGTGGCTTCTGCCAAGGAAATAAATAAGGAAGGGTGGCCTCTCTCGTCCCATCTCTTAAGGAATGTCATATTCAGGAACTATAGGGACAAGCCTTCTCAGTTGGTGGCCATTTTCTTTGGACAGGATTCTTCCTGAGTTTAGGTTGCCTCCCACCATATTGTTTCTTTAAGAAAGCAGTTAAAACCTGGCTTTTCCAAAGAGCCTCAGAATAGACTGGCGATGAAAGAGATTGTATCTCAGAGCTGTTCCTAAAGGCAAAGTTGCTCTGCTCTGTTACCATGGTTTTCCATTTTAATGTTGCTTATTCTTTTTATTTTATTTCTTTTGTTCTGTTTTTATCCATTTTGAGCCTTCCTCAATTGAGCAGATTATCCATAATAATATTTACTATGGGAAAGCAAGCCAGCCAGCCAGCCAGCCAGCCAGCCCATAATTAAGGTCACAGAGTCAAGCAGAAGGAGGTGATCAAAACAAAGAAATTCATACTTTCCTATGAATAGCAAAGTGGCAGTGAACGCATTTTTATTTTTGAGGCCCTCAGCAGGTGAAAGTTGCTTGTGGATAGTCATGGAAGTGCAATTGAATAAGCAAAATACAGCCACTCACCACCTCAAACTAATACAAACAGTAAAAAGTATGGCCACATAGATAATGCCCTATCAATGGCATCATGGTCTTAAAAATCAATAATATCCCATCAATGGCTTCATGTTCTTGAAAATGTTAAAATGGTATTGACAGATCTGAGATTAAAATTGAAAGATCCAACAACTGTATTTAGTTTATTGGACTCCCCAAAGAATGTACTAAGGATGAACATCATATTTCCTATATTGGAGTTATGAAAAGATTGAGGGTTTATTGACCAGTATGGTATGGTATGGTCCTATAATCCTAGTCACTTTTTGGAATAGTATTTTCATGGATTTAAGTAGATTTATGGGAAAGCCTTTACATGTTAAAGACGTTCATGTCATGTTGAATTATATACAGTACCAAAGCTTTAGAATTTGACGGTCTCTCAGAAATTATGGGTGTTTCATGCTATGGTATTGTATGGTATTCATAAGTAAACCAGTGACTATAAACTTAAGATAAAAGGTAAGTATTGTCGAAGGCTTTCACGGCCGGAGTTCGATGGCTGTTGTGGGTCTTCCGGGCTGTGTGGCCGTGTTCTGGTGAAGCAGGTAGGCCCAAAAGTCTCCTTTTGATATTAGAAGCTTAATTAACATTTCTCTGTTGCAAACATAAGACAGAGATAGAAGTCTTGCTCAATGTTCTTGCACGGATACTAACCCTTGTAACACAAAGGTGCAGACATTGTAAGTTCCCTATACTTCCCTAAACTCACAGATGGTTTACGATAAGTTCCTCTTTTGTTATCCTGTTTTGATGTGCTAATTATAAACAAGCTGCGCTTGTGACACGTAAGATGATTCTATGTCTAGAACAATCTGTCTGAAACAAGCTGAGCTTGTGACACGTAAGATCTTGTCATATCCTGATTGTCTGGATTACAAACCCTATAAAAGATAAGCCCTGGGTGTGACCCGGTGTTCAGAATTTGCCAAGTTATTACTCTGAACCATTGCTAGCAATAAACCTGTGTTCTCTAACTTCGCTTGGTCTCGTGTCCTGTCATTGGGAAGGTGAGTTTTCCCGCTACACTGGAAGTTGTGGTTCCTAACGTTTCGCCAGCATCTGTGGCCAGCATCTTCAGAGGGCAGGAGCACAGATAGAAGCAAAATCTCTGTGCCCAGGTAGAGTGGCAATGTTCTATTTATAGAGCTAAATTATAGGAGATTAGGTGGGGTTTTTTGTTGTGTTGAAATGTTAACGAGTGGCTGATGAGCGTGATTAGCATGTTCATTGTGAGAAGTATTCCCATGACCTGGTGGTTGGACTGAGTTCGTTGACCTTTTGCAGGCTGTGTTTTTCAGGACTGGTAGCCAGGTTTTGCTAATTTTTAAACTTTCTTCTTTTTTATTGTAATTGTGCTGGTGTTTGTGAATTTCAATGGCTTCTCTGTATAATCTGGTGTAGTGGCTTTTGGTGTTGTCCAGTATTTCTGTGTTTTCAAATAGGATTTTGTGTCCTGTTTGCTTGAGAGCATGTTCAGCTACTGAAGATTTTTTCGGTTGCTGTAGTCTGCAGTGTCTTTGCACAGTTACAATAAAAAAGAAGAAATGTTAACATTTCAACACAACAAAAAACCCCACCTAATCTCCTATAATTTAGCTCTATAAATAGAACATTGCCACTCTACCTGGGCACAGAGATTTTGCTTCTAGCTGTGCTCCTGCCCTCTGAAGATGCTGGCCACAGATGCTGGCGAAACGTTAGGAACCACAACTTCCAGAACACGGCCACACAGCCCGGAAGACCCACAACAGCCATAAAAGGTAAGGGTTTTTTAGTTTGGGATTTTTTCCTTTACGTTTCTGGGTTTTATCATTTTCTTAACTTTAGGGATTTTTTCATTTAATTTTGTTATTTTAGTATATTTTGGTAATATTTTATATTCTTCTAAAATAAAGATTAATTTAATATTTTTAAATGTTAACAAAATCTGAAATTCCACAATTAAAAAAATATTGAAAAGTGTTTTGGAAGACTTCAAATCTATAGTTTATTTTTATAGAGATTTTAAGAGATTTAAGAAGACAGTCTTATTCTTTAGAATATTGAGTTGGAACATCCTCTCTCAAGAAATCAATGGCCTAAAGGTATGTGGGATATTCTTCCTATTTTCTTGATATGAGACTAATTCAACAAAAGATTCTTTTTCATGTTTACTGGACACTTCAGTGGATTTTTGGAGAAGTTGGATGTCAACTTCTGTGTGCTGCAGATGTAGCTTCTTGGAGGGGACTTTGACCTATACTTTATGACTGGAGCTTTGGTTTAACGTTCTTAATATTGCTAATATGCTTTTGGGAACAGAAATAAAGTTAAGAGATGTCTAATAAAAAGTACTGCCCTATGAAATCCTTTGTGGCTGAAGCAGTAGGAAACATCCAATATACCCAGCACTGACAGAATAAACAGCTTGTCAAACCCAGCTCTCCTCCTCAACCTCAATTGGCCTTCTGCGTCCTGGAGGACTCCTGCTAACTCTAGAATACAAAAAAGGCCACAGGAATATTTCCATCACCGCACATATCCCCAGTCTTCAGGGAAACAGGATCACCAGGCTGAGGGAGGAGACTGCAATGAAAGCAGAATCGGCCTCCGCTTCTTCCGAGGGCCAGATACACCAACCAAGGGGCAGAGCCGGCTGTTTTCCCAAAGCCCACCCATCCAATTGTGTCTCCAAGGACAGCACTGCCAATCCAGGATTTCTATCCTTAGGTTCCAAACTGCATCATGGCTCTTCCAAACTCCAACCACTATGAATATGGCCGAGCATTATCTTTCTTGCCTGCTAGAGGTTTGGCAGCAATTCAGGAAGGGCTTTTCTCTGCCCACCTGCACATGGCAAGCACTGAGGCTGGGATCTTTTGCAACCACAGCAGGTTGGCCGTTCAACTAAGTCCCTTGCTCTTCCAAGGACTTTTGCAACAGAGAACCCACAGGAGTGTTTCAATAGAAGGAAGATTGCCTTATAAAAGACCAGTAAAAGTAACGCCTAAGAATAGTGGCAATATTTCACTGAGTCAGGGTGATGCAATTATTATCACCCTATAAATAGAGAACTGTGTCCCATCCCAGAAGCACGATTCGGTCCTGAACCAATCCCAACATGAAGATCCTTTATCTGCTCTTCGCATTCCTTGTCCTTGCAGTCCTGTCTGAACCAGGTAAGAAACTAAATTACTGATAATTTAGAAAAGACTGATAACGCACTCCTTTCTAAACAAGTATGATCATCTTTGAAAGCAGGATCATCTTCTACATCTTTGTCAGGTCTACTATTCAATCCAGGGCCAGAATTTGTCACAAGTTTAAGGAATGGACTTCTGGAATTAGAGCTTTGTTTTCTTCACTAAAAAAATATCTCAATCATTGCCACCTTTTAGTTTTGCCTTAAAGAAATAGCTTTGAGCAGTGTGGACTATTGACAACGTGAGCCTCCAAACATACTGAACTGTACTGGGGTTTGTGTTGATGTAGGTTTCCTTTGTTGGTTGGTTGGTTGGCTGTAGGGTTTAGGGCTGGTTTTGGTTCACCAAATTCTCACCAAATTATGTTCTGTTTGAATAAAGAGGCAAGATAGTAATCATCTAGTGAATGTATTTGAACTTAGCATGGGGAAAAGAGATGAAATGGGGCATTCCCTAGACTTGCAGGAAAATACCTAGAAGCAGAGAAATTATCTTCTTTCCACCTATCTAATAAAAGAGAAAGCAAAACTGCACACACTCCCCCAAGAAAACCTTGACTCTTGGGGATTATGTGAACCACCCAACATAGTTCTCTTTCAGAGCAGTGCAGAAGTGGTGTGTCCTTGCCATATTCTCAAAAGCTTTTTTGAATGCTGGGATATCCTGAGGGCCCCTCATACCAGTCATAACTGGTTGTCACATGTGTAGCTTTTCAAGAGCAGAGAAGAGAAATGATGGAATTTTTTTCTCCATTAAGAAAAGAGGGAGAAATCCGGAGGAAAATCAGGTCCTGAAGTTCAAAGGAAATTAACCATTCTCACCCAAGTGTTCTCCATCCAAAACACCCAGCAGAACCAGCCATTGTAGCTCAGGATTCCTTCCTAGCAAGCAAGGATCCATGGCAATAGGGGGGAGAGACATACATCACAGCAAGGTCTTCCCTTGGTGTGAACCAGATTGTTTCCTCCCAACTGCCATAATAGGTACATGCATGCCAGCCAATTCCACTCTGGGTCTTGCTTCAGACTTGGCTTCATATGTGATTTATTTGGGCTGCTGTAGGGAGACCAGCAGAAACAGATTCCTCTGGCCAGACTGAACTGCCTGAAGCCATAGAAATACTGCAATTCTGAAGATTCAGGTGGTGTCTTGGAAGGAGAAATGTATCTAAATATCAACGTATCTTTACTCATCATACAGCTTTCTCCTCTTTTTCTTTTCACAGGGAATGCCCAAAGGCAGTGTCATCAACAAGAAGGAAACTGCCGTTTCCCTCCCTGTCCTCATGGGCACTGGAACCTTGGGTCACTCGACTGTCAAAGGAGTTTGACATGCTGTATAAGGTAAGAAAACTCTCCCCTAATTGAGATGCCACAGATGTAGATTGGGAAACTGTGCCTGCATATTGTTTGCATTCACAAAGCATTGCAAGGCATTGACATGAAGAGGAAGAGGTGTTTCAAGGGCAGAAAGGAGGGCAGGGGAGATTGAGTTTTGGGGTTCAGGTGGCAGAAGAGACCTTAAACCCACTTTGATCAACCTATTCTTTTATTTCATTTCTATAGCTGGAATGTTCCTGGAAAATAATGCCATCTCCGTCTACCGCCTTGGATATCTTCAAATCTGGCCAAAGACTTGACATCACTGCCTGCTATTGCTTTGCCTTCCTTTATATAAAGCAATAGATTGATAGCTATTTTGATAGCAATAGCAATCAAAATTGCTATCTATCAGACTAAAAAAATATATGCATTGAAGTAAAACTTGGCAGATTTTCTTTGAAATAAAGCTAAATGAGCATCACAGTTCTTGTGCGACTTCTTTAAGAAGGACTAAGGGCAGTATCTTCATGTGGCTGCATGAATGTGTGAATGCGTGTGTGTGTGTGCATATCTGGTTGCTTACTTTTTGGTGTGGAAGGCATTTCCTGCTCTTCAACCACACATTGTGCCATAAAGTCACACAGAAACAGTCTCGTTCTTTCCCGTCTGTTTATCTATTGAAGTTGTTATTTTGCCGTTGAGGTCTTCCAGCTGATGTGGTTGCTTGGGGAGAAGTAGTACAAAGCAGAACTTCAAATATCAGCTAAGACCCTTCAGTGGACCATAAAGCATGTCTCAAGTTGATTTTTTTCAAGCTAAAGGACATGGGATACTACTTAAAATAAGAACATCGTTGACCACTTAATATCAGCATAGGACCCAGGCTTGTTTCCCAGGAAAAGGCTCAGCAGAAGTCAGGTTTGGGAGGATGAGGTCATAAAGAGTCAGTCTCTCTCTCTCTCTCTCTCTCTCTCTCTCTCTCTCTCTCTCTCTCCCTCCCTCCCTCCCTCCCTCCCTCCCTCCCTCCTCCAACTGAGGGTATAAAATAGAGATCTCAGATTCTTTGCAGAAGCCCTTCCAGTAGCAGTTTCATATACTGCTATATATTTATATGTTGTAAACCGCCCAGAGTCCCCTGTTCGGGGAGATGGGCGGGGATAAATAAAATAAATAAATAAATAAATAAATAACTCAGTTTCCCTGGGGCAAATGAGCATGCAGCATGAGCATAAGCCTTGAGGGTGACACGGTTCAAGTCTCTTCTGGATTCTCCAGGACTAATCAGTTAGTTAAGGCAGGCTAACATTCATTACAAGAGTGGCTGCAGCATCATGCCTGGCTTTTGCCCTGCAATGTTACAATTCCTGCAATTTCTTGAGACCCTTTAATTCTTATCCTTCATTCATGTTGTTCAACTTTGTTTTATGACTTTGAGTTTGTTTAGGATTGTAGACAAGTCCCTAGTGAAGTAGCAATGCCTGGGATTACCTCTTTAACAGCCACTATTATTTCCTTTTCTCTCTCTCTCTCTCCTTTCCTCTTTCAGCTCCTGTCTACTTCCTCAGCTTTGATGTACCAGCAGTTTTACTGAATGAGCACACTCTTTCTGAAAGGATTTCAACCTTAGCACATAGAGCTCCCCAATTGGTTAAGCAACCAAACCAAGCAGAAGTCAACGGAGGAGGTCATGCACTGAGTGATGGACCAAGTGCTACCTCTTATACCAACCTGAGTTTGAGAACGATGTAGCAAATAAATATGAATGGAAGATCTTGAGGTGCAATGAATGTCCCGCAAGAGAGGTGACACATGTGCAAATCTAGACTTGCAAAAAACCATGTGTGCCACCACATTTTAAACAAACTGAAGCTTCCAGATACTTTTATTTATTTTATTTTTTAATTTTATTTATTTTCTATCCTGCCTTTATTATTTTTGTAAATAACTCAAGGTGGCGAACATACCTTCTACTCCTTCCTCCTCCTATTTTCCCCACAACAACAACCATGTGAGGTGAGTTGGGCTCAGACAGAGTGACTGGCCCAAGGTCACCCAGCCGGCTTTCATGCCTAAGGCAGGACTAGAACTCTCTGTCTCCTGGTTTCTAGCCCATTGCCTTAACCACTAGACCAAACTGGCTCAAGGGCAGCCCGATGTAGAGTGCATTACAGTAGTCAAGATGGGAGGTGACTAGGGCGTGGGTGACTGTGAGCAGGACCTGTTGGTCCAGGAAAGGGCATAACTGGTGCACAACCCGTAGTTACGCAAACGCCGTCCTTGCCATGACTGCCACCTTCTCCTTGAGCAGGAGTCGTAAGTCCAGGAGAACCCCAAAAGTACACATCGGGTCCGTCTAGGGCAGCACAACCCCATCCAAGACCCTGAATGCAATTCTCCATGAACCAAGGAGCCCCAAACCCAGAGCCATTCCATCTTGCCACGGTTCGGTTTCAACCCATTGCTCCCCATCCAGACCTTAACAGCCTCCAGGCACTGCGAGAGGGAGGTCACAGCATCGCTTAGCTTCCCATGGGCTGAGATATACAGTTGAGTATCATCAACATACTGATGCTATCTCACCCCATGGTGATAGATGATCTCACCCACCCAGCAGCTTCATGTAGATGTTAAACACAAGCAGAGAAAGTACTGAACCCTGCGGGACCCCCCAAAGCCGGACCAGAGGGCCAGACCTCTTGCTCCCTAACAATACTGACTGGGAACTGCCACAGAGGAAGGAAGTGGACCAGAACAACACCGTGCCCCCCACTCCCAACCCCCAAAGCTGCTCCAGAAGGATACCATGGTCAATGGTATAGAATGCTGGCAAGAGGCCAAGTAGAGTGAGGATGGACGCACTCCCTCCATCCTGCTCCCGCCAGAGATCATAGAAAAGCACGACGAATGCTATTTCTGTGCACCAATCATTTTACTTTTTCTTTCTTTGTGTGTTTCTTTCCCTTGTGTTCCTATTTCCCCACTTACTCCTTCTAAGCCCTGATTTCTCCAAATAAAATCAATGCAATTAATGTGGCAATGCCTAGTTCCCTACTAATTGCTTGCATAAGACCTTGGGTTTCAGCAGATGTTCAGAGATCAGTAGGAGGAAAAGGGTCGGAAAGAGGTCATCTGGGCCTCTGCATGGTTGTTGTTCGGTCCTCCTTGCTTCTTTGTCCTGCCTTGAACAAATGAAAGCCAGCCCTTCTGGGGATATTGACTCTTGCCTTGTCCAGTTTATTATTATTATTATTATTATTATTATTATTATTATTATTATTATATTTATATTACCGCCCATCTCCCCCGTCGGGGACCCTGGGCGGTTCACAATAAAGCATAGTTAAAACATAAATATAAAATTACAATATAATAAATAATATAAAATCCAAGTATAAAAGATGTTAAAAATGTTAATACTGGGAGGCTTCATGGAAGCAGCCATATCCAAGAGGAACTGTTGGCATTTCCCTCCCAGGCAAGCCAGCAGAACCAGGTCTTTAAGTCTTTCCGAAAGGTCAGGAGTGAGGAAACCTGCCTCAGCTCTGGGGGTAAGGTATTCCAAAGGGCGGGCACAACTGCAGAGAAGGCCCGCCTCCTGGACCCCGCTAGATGGAACACTTTAGTCGATGGGGTCCGCAGCAAGCCCTCTCTGGCTGATCGGGTGGGACGGGTCGATGTTCTGGGGATGAGACGGTCCCTCAGGTAACCTGGCCCTATGCCATGTAGGGCTTTAAAGGTGATAACCAACATCTTGAATTGTACCCGGAAGCAAACTGGCACCCAATGCAGCTCACGCAGCAGAGGTGTCACATGTGCCGATCTTCTGGCCCCAATACCTGTCTGCACAGTGGCATTCTGGACCAGTTGAAGCTTCCGGATACTCCTCAACGGTAGCCCCATGTAGAGCACATTACAAAAGTGTATATAGGAGATGAAAAGGACATAAGTGACTGTTCAGAGGGCATCTCGGTCCAGGAATGGGCATAACTGGTGCACAATCTGAAGTTGTGCAAAGGCCCTCCTGGCCACGGTTGCCACCTGCTCTTCAAGCAGGAGTCGTGAGTCCAGGAGAACCCCCAAATTCCTCACTGGCTTCGAATGGGGCAGTGCCACCCCATGCAGAACCAAAGATGACAACTTCCTAGATCCTGAGCGGCCATCAATCCACAGCCACTCCATCTTACTAGGGGTCAGCCGAAGCCGGTTGTTCCCCATTCAGAAACCCACAGCCTCCAGGCACTGAGATAGGGCAGCAACCGCATCACTTACTTCACCCGGAATGGAAATATACAGCTGTGTATCATCAGCATATAGATGGTACTTCATCCCGTGGTGACGGATGATCTCACCCAGTGGCTTCATATAGATGTTAAACAGGAGAGGGGAGAGCACCAAACCCTGTGGCACCCCACACAAGAGGGGCATGGGTCAGATATCTCCTCCCTTATCATCCCTGATTTGGAATGGCCCCGGAGGAAGGAGGTGAACCAGAGCAAAACTACACCACCCACCCCCACCTCCCTAAGCCGCCCAAGAAGGATACCATGGTTGATGGTATCAAAAGCTGCTGAGAGATCTAAGAGAGCAAGGATGGATGCATTCTCTCCATCCTGCCCTCGCCAGAGATCATCCATAAGTGTGACCAATGCAGTCTCCATCCCATATCCCGGCCTGAAAGCTGACTGAAAGGGGTCAAGGTAATCAATTTCCTACAGAATCCTCTGGAGTTGTGACACCACCACTTTCTAAACCACCTTCCCTAGAAAGGGGAGGTGGGAGACTGGACGAAAGTTGTTCAAAATAGTCCAGGGATGATTTATTGAGGAGGGGGTGCACCAGCACATCCTTAAAGGCTGCCAGGAACACTCCCTCCCCAAGAGGTGTATTAATCATCACCTGGACCCAGCCACAAGTCACCTCCCGGGCCGATTTTACTAGCCAGGAAGGAAACAGATCTAAATGACATGTGGTGGCCTTCACAATCTCAAGGATTCTGTCCACT
Source organism: Charina bottae (assembly GCA_023362775.1). Lineage (NCBI taxonomy): Eukaryota > Metazoa > Chordata > Lepidosauria > Squamata > Charinaidae > Charina > Charina bottae. Next base: position 87,995,005 of record JALMGJ010000001.1, on the reverse strand, counting down.
TCCTCAGGTCCAACAGGATCTAACCATTCCCAAATTACAGGGTAAGTATGTTCCTCCGGCATCTCCCCAGACTATGTATCACGCTTAGAGTCCAACTTAGAATGGATCTGAGTGATATTCTCCTGCAGATGCTCTGAAAACTCCTCTGAATGACCCTGTAAATGGGTCACTGATCAAATCACATTTGAGGGGGGCCTTGTTGTTCACTGACCTAGCATTGAGAAGCAGCATCTGGAGACCAGGGCCCTCAAGGATCTGTCATCGAGGGCCTGGGTTTGAACTTGGAGGGCCAGAACACGCCACCGGTACCAAACACCGGGGGTGTCTCCCCCAAAGATGGCCTGCCCTCCAGTTCCCATCATAACATCCCCAACCTGTCACCACTTCAATCGGGTGGCCCACCCTGCAGCCCCCAGAGTTTCCTAGGTCAGTAACCTCCACTCCCGAACCACTGGAAGTCCTGAGTTTAAGCATAGGTCCCTTATCCCACACAATCATCATCTCAACCACATTCAACCCTGAGTGGTGGTGGCCCCCCCCCCCAATGCACCAGCTCCCGCTCTCGGCACTGTTGCGTTCCCAACTACCACCCTCACCCACACTATAATTCCACTTTTACTGTGCTCCCCCCTCAACTTCTCTCAGTGGTAGAGGAGGGGCACCTCAATCACTCTTACCACTCTGACCGACGCTCAGGGGGAACTCTTACACACAATCAAACACTCCTGGCCCCCACCCCATATCTCTCACCTACGAGGGTGAGAGGGGTCCGTCGTACCAAGGCTCACTGCCGCTGCCATGCCCAAAGCTGTGCTGGAAGTCCTCTGGGGCCAAAGGGTCTACTGTGCTGAAGGCTGTGCACCAGAAGCTGCTGAGGGCCACCAAGGCCACGCTACTCCACCGATCCTCCACCCATTGCAGTGCCAGGCCCGCCACGTCCTCAGGGTCCCCCCAAATGCAAATGCCAGTCTCAGGCTCACAGTGCTCCTCCCACACCCCCAGCCAGATGAGTTCAAGAAAAGGGGAATGCCCCTGGCCCTCACACGCATGCCAGGACCCGCCACACCACCAAGCTCCACATTCCAAATGTAGACACCTCCCCCGAGCCCCACTACACTACTCCATCCCAGTTCCTCTGCTGTCTCCCCTACCAGTTGGTAAGTAGGTGTGGGGGTCTGGACTCTGATTCTGCACCCCAGTCTGCGCCCCAGTTCTCCGTCCGGTAGCTGCAGCTGCCGTTTCTACTGTCTCTGCCCAGGAGAGCTCTATCTGTTCTGTTCTCCATTCTCTGGCATAAGATATTAAAGCTGGGGCAGGATTCTGATGTCCGGAAACTTGGGGTTCCTCTACTGACTCCCCACCAGTTGGTATGTTGATATGTAGGGGTGGGGGTCTGGACTCCAAATCTGAGCCCTAAAAACCCCTCTCAAAGCAGCTCACAGTGTCCGTGTCCGCTCCCTATCGCCATCAAACAATTAACCATTGTTTCCTTTTTTTTATATATAATAATTTTATTAAGTTTTACAATACATATTAAAAGTTAGAATAAGAAAAGAAATAGAATAGAAATACAAAATAAGAAAAAAAGGTAAAGAAAAAGTGAAGTTAAGAAATAATAAACAAAGAAAGTATAGAAAACAGTCAAAACAATAGTTAGACTGTTCATGGAATATTACCAGCAAAGTCTATCAAATGAAATTTAAAAAGACCATTCCAATAATCCAAAATACAGGAGGGAGCAATATTTCGAACAGTTTATAAAAAGGGAAATAAAATATAAATTCCAAGTATAACAAAATCCACTCTATAGGAATATAGAGAAAAAAAGGAAAAAGGAATTTACAGACATTCCCCTGTGCTTTTGTTCTTCAAGCTGCAGGCTGCTTAATCCAAACAAACAGTTTCTCAAAAAGTAGATTGTCGATTAGTTTATCAAGCAAAGAATTTCAAACAAAGTCTCTTAAATCCCTCTAATACAAAAGAAAGGTAAAAAAAAAATACAGACGTTTCATTATGTTGCAAATGTAGAATCCATCAGACTTCCACCAGAATCAGTTATAGCAAAGAAAGCACAGAATTAGCCAACATTTTCAACAAAGTCCAAAAGATAGATCTTAGATTTCAAAAATATTCTAATCTAAAAAAAACATTCCTAAGGTGATCTAAAAGCGGCTGGACGCTCTTGTGTCTCTTCAAACAGACTTGTTTTCCCTGCGAGAGCCAGATATCAATCGGCCATTTCCCTTGCACTTACCCTGTTCTTTCCGCGGTGGAAAACTACAGAAAAAACAAGGGTAGGCAATTCCAATGGCTCCACGAGCAATCTTCTGGTTTCCCCTTCTCCAGGGGAAAAGAACTTCAGTGGTCCACAATTTCTGCAATCCACTGCAAGCAAGGAAAATTCAGTCAGTTCTCAGCTTCTCTGAGAAATCCAACCGGTCGAGCTGGCAGCCAAGCCTGGAGCCCATACTCAATTAACCATTGTTTCCAATCCCAGATAGTTTA